>JACGWO010000001.1:41976900-42576900 GCA_034509735.1 Sesamum alatum
GTAATTCCTATATTATCCTAACATGATCACGATTATGGGCCTAACAAGTCTCTAGTCCTTTTCATCAATGGACCTTGCCATTGTTGAATCCTAGAACTGTTCTTGGCTTTTAAGTCCTTATTCACTTTCTGCAAACCACCCGCAGATTAGTGATAGGAATGGTATCAAATACAAAATAAAGTGATCATGTCAATACTCAATATCAAATTTTACCTACATTGGAGAGAGGTTTAGAATACTCCCCTTTCCAATGGCCCTCTTAACGACAGTAAATGCTTACGTTCTTTAGAAACTATGAACTTGACTGCTTGAACCTTTTGCTCTTTCCTTTACCTCCACCTTGTGTTGTAAAGGAACAGCACTTTGAAGTGCTTAATAGTTGATGTCACCTTACCCTTCTTCCTCTTTTGGCGTCTGGCACCCTTGCCTTTCGCTATGGAGGTTGAAGCCCTCTCCTACTAGTACCGACTGCGCAGATTTTGCAATCGTTGCCTCGTACTAGGCCAACATAATTACCAACCTATGAAGATCTTTTCTAAGCTCGTTCATGTTGATAATTAATGGTTCGTAGGAGGAAGGAAGAGACTGAAGGATCATGTCAATGTACGTCTCTAAGACTGACGTGGAGGTCTTTTGAGCTTCTCCACTAGGGATTGCATCATCACTCCATGTTCTTTGTACCGACATCCCTTCCGTCATCTTAGCTCCAAACATGCCTTCGTTGCATTTTACCCCACATGCTAGTCCAAGACCATATAGACATGATGCAAACGAAGCATAGTTTGAGCCAACATCATTATATTCCTACTTGCCGGTGGTCATCCTTCAACTTTTGAACGCCAAGCGTTGCCTTAGTTGTCGACCCCTCCGGCAAGCGCTGAGGAACGTCCTCATTCCGGTATGTGAGTTAAGGTTCTGGAAATCTAAGACCATCTTAAGATTTTGCAATCAATTCGTGTAATTGGTTCCCTTTTTAATGAGCCTCTTAGTGATGTGTTTGGTGGATTCTTAGACATTCACAACATATATGAAACAGAAAATAATAAGCAGAATGAAGTAATATTTTGGTTAAGTCTCGGTCTTTAGTCCTTAACCTCTCCCACTATTTCTACGAAAACACGGCACTCTCAAACGTTGTTTTCGGGAAATCCTTTCCTAGTGGGCTCGGGATCCACAGCGATCTCCCCCATACCCCGCTTTTACGATTCGCATGAGAAAAGAACCTGTGGGAGGTATTCCATACCATTCTCGTTCCACGAGATTCCCAAGATAATTGCCTCACCCTTTCACGTGATCCCGAGGACTCCAAGCGAATCACGTTATTCGGGCGTTAGACCCGACCCAATCAACCGATTCATAAACTCACTGCTACCTCCACGACTCGTGAGACAGGTAACAGCAGTCTACTCATCGTTCATGACAAAGTGCAGCTTCTTTTAAGCACGATAGTCGTGCCACGACTCGTGAGACCACGCTATCGACCTAAAAGATCTTCCTCACTTTTGCCATGGATGGAAGGCTTGGACAGACTCCCAGAGTCCTAGTCCATTTATTAAGGGTCTATATTTAACTTGGTTCAACCAAGTGAGAGTTTTGATAGAACGAGACCTCATCACATATATTAAGTATTGCATTGCGTGCGTTATGGCAGAAATATTCTAAGCGTGAATGTAACCATACATAAAGCATATAGAATAATCATAAGCATAAAATACGCATCGCATGCAAAATAAAGTCTAGCACGCCCCTGTAGGATGATCACAAGCCCAAACCTATGCGACCCACTGAGCCCGCAGTGGATCTATGGTCAATCTAAGGGTAGGCCCTACACTATTACAAGTTTTAATAACCCATTACATGCAATGGGCCTTGTAAGTCCTCTTTATCTTCTTGGGCTCTCCATCGTGGGCCTACACCGGGCTTCTTCTCCATGGATCCTCCGTGGGCCATCTGATGGCAACCTCCATGGGCCTCCAACACCTTGGGCTTATCTTCTCTTGCAGCTTTTATTTACAAAAAAATAAAACCTCACCACTAATTCTACTCTCATTACATCATAAAATAAGAAACCCCAATTAAACATTTGGGGGGGAGTACATTGGGAGGGAGAGAGAAAGCCTTATTATTCCAAGGCACTAGAAGAGAGACAGAGAGGAAAATAAAGAGGCACACAGGCCACAACCCAACAAATAAATGTAAATAAACCATACATGCGGTCCAGGGGCTTTGTGATCATCCTTTGTCAAATCAATTAACACAAATAGCACAAATACATATCCCACGTAAAATATGCTATACCAACATCCATGATAATCCATACCATAAAAATAAATGCAGAAACTACATGTAAAATATTCACACCAAATATTGGATAATAGCGCAACCTATGCACAACGATTTTTGTTGGAAAAACCTTTTCCATAATTAACAAGGCAATATTAATTCTATGAAATATAAAATCTCAACCAAATTAAAATGCCCCAAGTTAATTAATTCAGAAAAAATTTCCAGAATTATACAGAAAAATCAAATTTTTCTGAAACACAAAAATCAACAATTCAAGAATATGCCCATTTATTCAAGAATTCCAAAATCCAACATTCGTGCAATATTAATACATGTTAAGATCTACTCATGCTCAAACCATAAAATAACCATGATGTCCAACATCATAAAACGCAGAAATTATTGCGAAATTTCACATATGAATTTTGATCATTGGTGCAACCATTGCAAAAATTAAATCTTGTTAGGAAACCCTTTCCTCATCAACCAAGCAATATTTATTTTAGAAAATTCCAAATCTCAAAAATAAATATTCTAAGTCAACGGGTTCAGAATAATGCAGAAAATATCATAAAAATAATACAGTAAAAACAGTTTTGAAAAACGAGCCAAAAACGGGAGAGAAACGGAAAACGGCACAGCCGGCCGGCCAGGCGCGCGCGCGCAGGCTCCTCTGCCTGCGCGCACAGCGCGCGCCTGCGCGCAGGCGCCCATGCCTGCGCGTGCGGCCGCGCGCGCGGCCGCACAGCGCGCGCGCTGTCCGCGCACGCTGGGCGCGCTGGCCGGGCGCGCGCAGGCCCCTGCCTGCACGCGCGCCCGGCCGCGCCCCTGTGCGCGCGGCCAGCGTGCTGCTGCTGCCGGTTCGCCGTTTTCACTCCTTTTCGATTTTTCATGCAATTTTTCTGAACCACAAGATAAATTAAACCCTAGAACATGTATAAACACATTCAAGAAAACCAAGATCCAAAATCCATGCAAAATTAAACGCCAATAAAAATATCTACGATAAACATGCTATAAACGTAAATTAAAACACGTTTATCATGCTTAAACGCACATAGCACATAGAATTCTAGGCCTATACACCGAACCTGGCTCTGATACCACTGAAAGAAATCGGTGGATCGGCCCGGGAGATGAGCGCGTATAGCGGAAGCGCGGAATAGTGCGTAATAAAAATTACAAAGCATAATTAAATGGAATTTAAAATATGCATAATATTCATAAACGAATCAAGGGGTGTGCCCTTGATTCTCCCGGGCGTTCGGTGTATCTCATGTTCAATAAAAACACAACATGGAGGCCATAGAATTGAAATCGAAAAAAACGAAATTAAAGAACCTACCCGGTTGTAGTTTTGTCTTCGTTCGGCTACATGCATTGTTCCCCGTTTGCACCAAGATCTCAAGAAGAGACCCTCTAAATCATCTCACTCGCTCCACCGAAAAGCAAACAACCCTTGTGCTAGCAAGAAATAATTTTGGGGAGAAGAGACATCGATACACGCTATGAATTAACGCAATCAATGTCTCTTATGTTCTTAACTTGAATAAAATCAAGAAGAACAAAGTATATTTCTTGGAGAGAAGAAAGAGGGTGGACGAAATCTTGAGAGGGAATGAGAGATGAGAGTTGTAGAGAATAGTAGGTGTAAGTGTGTGTTTTTTGAGTATTTATAGAAGATGGAATTCCTATTCCTTCTCAAACTCTTCCAAAGAGACACACTTTGACTAGGATTTTGACCTAGTCAAATCCTAGTCAAATTAGGCTTTGATTAAGTCAAATTAATCATGGCCCTTCATCTCATCATTCTCTAGATCAAATCTTGTCCATCCATTTTGATGGGCTTTATGGAATGGGCCTATTTTATTCTAAATTAAATATTCCCATGGACTTTATATTAAAATCCTATTTAATATACTAAGCCCATTAATTAATTAATGGAATGGACTTTATTTAATTCCAAATTAAATAGTCCATGGACTTTATATTAAATCCTATTTAATACCAAGCCCATTAATTAATTCCATAGAATGGGATTATTTAATTCTAAATTAAATAGTCCCATGGACTTTATATTAAATCCTATTTAATATACTAAGCCCATTAATTAATTAATGGAATGACTTTATTTAATTCCAAATTAAATAGTCTATGGTCTTTATATTAAATCCTATTTAATACCAAGCCCATTAATTAATTAATTCACCCTTTTAATCTAATTAAAAGGAAAGCCCATGCTTTGTAAAATTCATAAATCTAATTTATGAACTCATTGCCCGATTATTCCAAATAATACATCGAGGCTTGTATCTCGAAGAAGTATAATTTAATTCCATTAAATTAAACCTTCTCCCGGAATTAATTCCAAATTAATTCCCTTTCATTTGGTGTAGCGGGTGTGACTCTTTAGGTTCACCTTTCAGCTAGACTTGGACCTACTTTTCATTATTTCATAACTAAAGTAGTCCGTTACCATGGGTGGCCATCTAGCAACGGTCCATGGCACTAGAGACTAGGTGAATTTATGGTGTGAACATTTAGGCTCCGAGTTATACGCAGGTGCGGTCCTACCGACGCTCGATACGTACGGGTACGGTCCTACTGTCGCCTGTCTCCCGGCCTTTAGTCTAGGGGTCGGTTCCCATCGTTGACTAGGCAACTATGCATAATGCTCGAGATAGGTTTAACTCGACGTAGGAAATCCTTTCCCACTACATCAAGTGCTATGGCCATAGACTTTGTGAGTCTAAACCATCTCGAGCGCATAGGAGATCTTGCTGTCATATCCTTTGACAGGGGACAGATCCTATCTTGGAATTCACCGTTCTTACATACTCCGACTGCACTGGACGAGGCTTATGATGACCATGTGATATAATCGGTCAAATTTCACCAGATCCAAGATACAACCTTAGTATGTAGGGGACTGCCGTGATCCTCAAGTCCGAGGACTAATCCCGTACTATCGGAACCGGGAATACGAGTCATACCGACCAAGCCCGAGTAGCTTCTATATGACGATTCCCGCGAGTCACCTCAGTCGGCCGCTCCCCAGCAGGCCGACCCACTAACACTGCTTAGACGATCCTCGTCACCCGTCGATGAAACACGACAGCAGATGCTTAGTGCAAGTCTCAAATGGATTCTCGATGCCCTGTCTCGAGATTCCTTTGACTTGGAGTATTTCAGACTGATTCGGTGAAACTGATTTCATGAACCTACCTCCAAGCGTAGTTCCAATTTCCCGAAATGTTATTTCAGTCTGTGGGCGTTTGTTGTGACATCGTATCGATGCAAGCAGTAAGTACAACAAACTCATGCCTATGAATCCTTACTACATTCATTAACATAATATTACTTGTTCACAGATTGACGAATGGTTCTCAGAACAGCCAATACCATTGACTTTCTGGTCACCTATTCTAACAATCTCCCACTTGACCAATAAGTCAATTACCCACTTTGTTCAGAATCCTCTGAGTATGAGTAATCTACGATGCCGACTAAGGTATTGTGAGTCCGCTTATATTTCCTTGCGAAGCAATACGGTCTAACCGTGTTACCTCTATCCACCATTGCCTCTTAGAGATGGTGGTTGTCTAAGAATATTTTCGTGGATCTTGTGATGAGATCTCGTGCCAATACTCCCATAGCCAAGTTGCCTGCCATATAGGCAAACATGGCTTGGTCGTGCTAGGCGCCACGTCCATCCTATGGACGCGGTCTTCATCAGTGACCACTATCCGATGCACTCGTCATTGGGCCTGACTGTGCATACCTTTGAGACTAACTGATTTTCACTTATGCTCTGGAAGCTAGTATCGCTTTAGCCTTCCAAAGCAACTCTCAACAGACGGTGCATCATGAACACATCTTTAGTCCTTATTCAGGTACTAAGGATCGTTCTTGATTGTTGTCTTCAACCCCTCAGTGCATTACCGATTTATGTTGAGCCATGCTAGAAGCACTCTCAACATCGGTTCCTATGCACCGAGTAAACATATCATATGTTTGCCTAGGGTTAAGACGTAGGGGATACTCAACATCCAAGCCTTCTCATTAGTCCACCGTGACTAAGTCTTGAATGGCTTGATGTTTTATGCATAGTATCCAAGTTTTCTCATCAGTCTTACTATGACTGAGTCTCGAACAACTTGTCCCTCTACATATATGAGTTTTTCTCATCAGTCCACCATGACTGAGTCTTTGAAAAGCTCAATTCATGAAATGTATGTGGGATCCCTAAAATGTCATGGAGAATTTTCGTGAGTTACGGTTTGTGTTTTAGTGATTCCTAATGCTTTGAATTCATCCATGAATCAAGACATTATACACTTAAACACTTGGAACGCCATTTCTACTCCCACTGATCACCTACGTCGTTTAAGACCGAGTCATGCTCCGTATGAGCTCGTCAAAACGAATATTCCAGTTATGCGGTGTTTCAAACCTTGTTTGAATTTCCTAGCGGATTCTATGGCTCCTCTCCATAAATCCTACTACGATGTCCAACATCACGTTCCGCAGGTCATTTGGATTACTATCCAAATTTGACCGAACATATCCCGATCACTCGTACCTCTTACGACATTCGGGTTCGTTCTTAAGGGGACTTGGAATATGATCAATTTAAGAAAGAAATGCAATTATAAGCAACGTTTAGCATTATTCTGTCGTAAACTTGTACAAATTAGACACCGAGTCTAATTTGTCTCCCACTAGTCCCTTGACGTATGTAGGATCCTTCTACATGCTCAAGGACTTTGTCGGGACATAGGCTTGCCAAACCATGGCTCCTTGTGCGTGACTCTTGGCAAAGTGCCATGTTCCTTACGTTGGCAATTTTGAGTCTACGTCTACACGGGCTAAGGTAATTGGGCGAAACGTCGATCGATCTTCGTCCAACGAGATTCGATCGTTCCCTTTATCAGAGACCGTCATACTTGGCCTTTATAGGAAATGTTTCATTGAGAATTCCATTTTCAACTTGGATGCTCAAGAGCTCCCACTAAATACACGGCCTTTTCGATCCTATCGAAACAGGTTTAATTTTGCAACCATTTATGGGTTCACCTCCTTAAGTCTAATTCCCAAACCTCCTATGGGACCTTTAGACTTTTTGAACCCTCTTATGGTCTTTGTGTATTAGTAACCTACAGTTGTCTTATTGGCTCCCTTCCAATAGACTATTTGGCAAGCCTACTTTGTCCAACAAAGAGCTTTCGGACTTTCTTCTTCATAAAAGACTTGTAAATTTAGTCGATTCGAATCATCTATTTCTAGATTCATCGAACTTTCCAATTTACTTATCTTTTAATAAGAAGAAACGTCCTAGCTGTTGTAGATGCCAAATCTGTAAGTTGGTCTTGATTAATCCATTTTAGATAATTTGAATTTTGAGTATCCATAAACCTTTTATGGGATGGTATTTTAGGAATTTACGTACTAGCAAACATGAATCAATATTCAATAATTTTGTTTGATCAAATATGTATGTAATAAAACCTTTGTCCAACAAAGAGACATACTTTTGATCATGCTAGGTTACGTAATTCCTATATTATCCTAACATGATCACGATTATGGGCCTAACAAGTCTCTAGTCCTTTTCATCAATGGACCTTGCCATTGTTGAATCCTAGAACTGTTCTTGGCTTTTAAGTCCTTATTCACTTTCTGCAAACCACCCGCAGATTAGTGATAGGAATGGTATCAAATACAAAATAAAGTGATCATGTCAATACTCAATATCAAATTTTACCTACATTGGAGAGAGGTTTAGAATACTCCCCTTTCCAATGGCCCTCTTAACGACAGTAAATGCTTACGTTCTTAGAAACTATGAACTTGACTGCTGAACCTTTTGCTCTTTCCTTTACCTCCACCTTGTGTTGTAAAGGAACAGCACTTGAAGTGCTTAATAGTTGATGTCACCTTACCCTTCTTCCTCTTTTGGCGTCTGGCACCCTTGCCTTTCGCTATGGAGGTTGAAGCCTCTCCTACTAGTACCGACTGCGCAGATTTTGCAATCGTTGCCTCGTACTAGGCCAACATAATTACCAACCTATGAAGATCTTTTCTAAGCTCGTTCATGTTGATAATTAATGGTTCGTAGGAGGAAGGAAGAGACTGAAGGATCATGTCAATGTACGTCTCTAAGACTGACGTGGAGGTCTTTTGAGCTTCTCCACTAGGGATTGCATCATCACTCCATGTTCTTTGTACCGACATCCCTTCCGTCATCTTAGCTCCAAACATGCCTTCGTTGCATTTTACCCCACATGCTAGTCCAAGACCATATAGACATGATGCAAACGAAGCATAGTTTGAGCCAACATCATTATATCCTACTTGCCGGTGGTCATCCTTCAACTTTTGAACGCCAAGCGTTGCCTTAGTTGTCGACCCCTCCGGCAAGCGCTGAGGAACGTCCTCATTCCGGTATGTGAGTTAAGGTTCTGGAAATCTAAGACCATCTTAAGATTTTGCAATCAATTCGTGTAATTGGTTCCCTTTTTAATGAGCCTCTTAGTGATGTGTTTGGTGGATTCTTAGACATTCACAACATATATGAAACAGAAAATAATAAGCAGAATGAAGTAATATTTTGGTTAAGTCTCGGTCTTTAGTCCTTAACCTCTCCCACTATTTCTACGAAAACACGGCACTCTCAAACGTTGTTTTCGGGAAATCCTTTCCTAGTGGGCTCGGGATCCACAGCGATCTCCCCCATACCCCGCTTTTTACGATTCGCATGAGAAAAGAACCTGTGGGAGGTATTCCATACCATTCTCGTTCCACGAGATTCCCAAGATAATTGCCTCACCCTTTCACGTGATCCCGAGGACTCCAAGCGAATCACGTTATTCGGGCGTTAGACCCGACCCAATCAACCGATTCATAAACTCACTGCTACCTCCACGACTCGTGAGACAGGTAACAGCAGTCTACTCATCGTTCATGACAAAGTGCAGCTTCTTTTAAGCACGATAGTCGTGCCACGACTCGTGAGACCACGCTATCGACCTAAAAGATCTTCCTCACTTTTGCCATGGATGGAAGGCTTGGACAGACTCCCAGAGTCCTAGTCCATTTATTAAGGGTCTATATTTAACTTGGTTCAACCAAGTGAGAGTTTTGATAGAACGAGACCTCATCACATATATTAAGTATTGCATTGCGTGCGTTATGGCAGAAATATTCTAAGCGTGAATGTAACCATACATAAAGCATATAGAATAATCATAAGCATAAAATACGCATCGCATGCAAAATAAAGTCTAGCACGCCCCTGTAGGATGATCACAAGCCCAAACCTATGCGACCCACTGAGCCCGCAGTGGATCTATGGTCAATCTAAGGGTAGGCCCTACACTATTACAAGTTTTAATAACCCATTACATGCAATGGGCCTTGTAAGTCCTCTTTATCTTCTTGGGCTCTCCATCGTGGGCCTACACCGGGCTTCTTCTCCATGGATCCTCCGTGGGCCATCTGATGGCAACCTCCATGGGCCTCCAACACCTTGGGCTTATCTTCTCTTGCAGCTTTTATTTACAAAAAAATAAAACCTCACCACTAATTCTACTCTCATTACATCATAAAATAAGAAACCCCAATTAAACATTTGGGGGGGAGTACATTGGGAGGGAGAGAGAAAGCCTTATTATTCCAAGGCACTAGAAGAGAGACAGAGAGGAAAATAAAGAGGCACACAGGCCACAACCCAACAAATAAATGTAAATAAACCATACATGCGGTCCAGGGGCTTTGTGATCATCCTTTGTCAAATCAATTAACACAAATAGCACAAATACATATCCCACGTAAAATATGCTATACCAACATCCATGATAATCCATACCATAAAATAAATGCAGAAACTACATGTAAAATATTCACACCAAATATTGGATAATAGCGCAACCTATGCACAACGATTTTTGTTGGAAAAACCTTTTCCATAATTAACAAGGCAATATTAATTCTATGAAATATAAAATCTCAACCAAAATTAAAATGCCCCAAGTTAATTAATTCAGAAAAATTTCCAGAATTATACAGAAAAATCAAATTTTTCTGAAACACAAAAATCAACAATTCAAGAATATGCCCATTTATTCAAGAATTCCAAAATCCAACATTCGTGCAATATTAATACATGTTAAGATCTACTCATGCTCAAACCATAAAATAACCATGATGTCCAACATCATAAAACGCAGAAATTATTGCGAAATTTTACATATGAATTTTGATCATTGGTGCAACCATTGCAAAAATTAAATCTTGTTAGGAAACCCTTTCCTCATCAACCAAGCAATATTTATTTTAGAAAATTCCAAATCTCAAAAATAAATATTCTAAGTCAACGGGTTCAGAATAATGCAGAAAATATCATAAAAATAATACAGTAAAAACAGTTTTTGAAAAACGAGCCAAAAACGGGAGAGAAACGGAAAACGGCACAGCCGGCCGGCCAGGCGCGCGCGGCGCGCGCGCGCGCAGGCTCCTCTGCCTGCGCGCCCAGCGCATGCCGTGCGCGCGCCCAGCGCATGCCGTGCGCGCGCCCAGCGCGCGCCTGCGCCTAGCGCTTGCGCGCGCGCACGCGCGCAGGCGCCCATGCCTGCGCGTGCGGCCGCGCGCGCGGCCGGCACAGCGCGCGCGCTGTCCGCGCACGCTGGGCGCGCTGGCCGGGCGCGCGCAGGCCCCTGCCTGCACGCGCGCCCGGCCGCGCCCCTGTGCTCGCGGCCAGCGTGCTGCTGCTGCCGGTTCGCCGTTTTTCACTCCTTTTCGATTTTTCATGCAATTTTTCTGAACCACAAGATAAATTAAACCCTAGAACATGTATAAACACATTCAAGAAAACCAAGATCCAAAATCCCATGCAAAATTAAACGCCAATAAATATCTACGATAAACATGCTATAAACGTAAATTAAAACACGTTTATCATGCTTAAACGCACATAGCACATAGAATTCTAGGCCTATACACCGAACCTGGCTCTGATACCACTGAAAGAAATCGGTGGATCGGCCCGGGAGATGAGCGCGTTATAGCGGAAGCGCGGAATAGTGCGTAATAAAAATTACAAAGCATAATTAAATGGAATTTAAAATATGCATAATATTCATAAACGAATCAAGGGGTGTGCCCTTGATTCTCCCGGCGTTCGGTGTATCTCATGTTCAATAAAACACAACATGGAGGCCATAGAATTGAAATCGAAAAAACGAAATTAAAGAACCTACCCGGTTGTAGTTTTGTCTTCGTTCGGCTACATGCATTGTTCCCCGTTTTGCACCAAGATCTCAAGAAGAGACCCTCTAAATCATCTCACTCGCTCCACCGAAAAGCAAACAACCCTTGTGCTAGCAAGAAATAATTTTGGGGAGAAGAGACATCGATACACGCTATGAATTAACGCAATCAATGTCTCTTATGTTCTTAACTTGAATAAAATCAAGAAGAACAAAGTATATTTCTTGGAGAGAAGAAAGAGGGTGGACGAAATCTTGAGAGGGAATGAGAGATGAGAGTTGTAGAGAATAGTAGGTGTAAGTGTGTGTTTTTTTGAGTATTTATAGAAGATGGAATTCCTATTCCTTCTCAAACTCTTCCAAAGAGACACACTTTGACTAGGATTTTGACCTAGTCAAATCCTAGTCAAATTAGGCTTTGATTAAGTCAAATTAATCATGGCCCTTCATCTCATCATTCTCTAGATCAAATCTTGTCCATCCATTTTGATGGGCTTTATGGAATGGGCCTATTTTATTCTAAATTAAATATTCCCATGGACTTTATATTAAAATCCTATTTAATATACTAAGCCCATTAATTAATTAATGGAATGGACTTTATTTAATTCCAAATTAAATAGTCCATGGACTTTATATTAAATCCTATTTAATACCAAGCCCATTAATTAATTCCATAGAATGGGATTATTTAATTCTAAATTAAATAGTCCCATGGACTTTATATTAAATCCTATTTAATATACTAAGCCCATTAATTAATTAATGGAATGGACTTTATTTAATTCCAAATTAAATAGTCTATGGTCTTTATATTAAATCCTATTTAATACCAAGCCCATTAATTAATTAATTCACCCTTTTAATCTAATTAAAAGGAAAGCCCATGCTTTGTAAAATTCATAAATCTAATTTATGAACTCATGCCCGATTATTCCAAATAATACATCGAGGCTTGTATCTCCAAGAAGTATAATTTAATTCCATTAAATTAAACCTTCTCCCGGAATTAATTCCAAATTAATTCCCTTTCATTTGGTGTAGCGGGTGTGACTCTTTAGGTTCACCTTTCAGCTAGACTTGGACCTACTTTTCATTATTTCATAACTAAAGTAGTCCGTTACCATGGGTGGCCATCTAGCAACGGTCCATGGCACTAGAGACTAGGTGAATTTATGGTGTGAACATTTAGGCTCCGAGTTATACGCAGGTGCGGTCCTACCGACGCTCGATACGTACGGGTACGGTCCTACTGTCGCCTGTCTCCCGGCCTTTAGTCTAGGGGTCGGTTCCCATCGTTGACTAGGCAACTATGCATAATGCTCGAGATAGGTTTAACTCGACGTAGGAAATCCTTTCCCACTACATCAAGTGCTATGGCCATAGACTTTGTGAGTCTAAACCATCTCCGAGCGCATAGGAGATCTTGCTGTCATATCCTTTGACAGGGGACAGATCCTATCTTGGAATTCACCGTTCTTACATACTCCGACTGCACTGGACGAGGCTTATGATGACCATGTGATATAATCGGTCAAATTTCACCAGATCCAAGATACAACCTTAGTATGTAGGGGACTGCCGTGATCCTCAAGTCCGAGGACTAATCCCGTACTATCGGAACCGGGAATACGAGTCATACCGACCAAGCCCGAGTAGCTTCTATATGACGATTCCCGCGAGTCACCTCAGTCGGCCGCTCCCCAGCAGGCCGACCACTAACACTGCTTAGACGATCCTCGTCACCCGTCGATGAAACACGACAGCAGATGCTTAGTGCAAGTCTCAAATGGATTCTCGATGCCCTGTCTCGAGATTCCTTTGACTTGGAGTATTTCAGACTGATTCGGTGAAACTGATTTCATGAACCTACCTCTAAGCGTAGTTCCAATTTCCCGAAATGTTATTTCAGTCTGTGGGCGTTTGTTGTGACATCGTATCGATGCAAGCAGTAAGTACAACAAACTCATGCCTATGAATCCTTACTACATTCATTAACATAATATTACTTGTTCACAGATTGACGAATGGTTCTCAGAACAGCCAATACCATTGACTTTCTGGTCACCTATTCTAAACACTCCATGATCATTTACATGTTGTTTACTCATGAAATACACCACACCGGGGAATCTCAAAGGTACACCCCTTGAGCGTGTTCTTTAATTTGATTAAAGCATGCTTTAAATTTTTGTATTTTATTTTATATCGCGCTTCCGCATTCGCGCAATTTCCCGGGACGATCCACATATTCTTTCACTACGGCGGTGGAGAGTTGATACTGGAAGGCTATAGCGACGTTAGCTTCCAGTCGGATGACGATGATGCCAAGTCTTAGTATGGTTTTGTATTTAGACGAAATGGTGGCGTGGTTAATTGCAAGGGTTCCAAGTAGGCTACCACGGCGGACTCCACCATAGAGTTTTGAATACATAGCGGCTTTGCAAGCTGCTAAGGAGTGGTTTGGTTGATGAGCTACATCTAAGGGTTGGATGTAGTACCTAGCATTGCTAAGCCTATAATTATCTTTTATGATAACAAACGGGGCGATAGCACTAGCAAAGGAACCGAGATCTCATCACGATCCAAGCATATTCTTAGACGCTACCATCTACTTAGAGAGATGGATAGCAGGAGTGACATTCGGTTGGACCGAGTCAGCTCCGCAGAAAATATAGCAGATCCACTTGCTAAGCCCATGTCGCAAATTGCCCATACTCACCATCTAAATAAGAGGTTCGAGGTCAATGGGTGATTGGCTTTAGGTCAAGTGGGAGATTGTTGGAATAGGTGACCAGAAAGCCAATAGGTTTGGCAATTTGTAACCTATTCGACAACTTGATGTAAATGTAATATTATTATGTGATGAATAAGATGAGTGTTCGTCACCAATGGTACCTTCTTTGTTGCGCTCATCTTACATTTGTTAAAATGGTGTTTAACTTATATCGCAACAAAGCCCACAGACCATGGATAACAACTCGTGCAGTTGGGCCACGCATTGGATGGTGATCATGAAACCAACTAATTAAGAGTTGGGTCTGAAACGTTCCAAGTCGAGGACCTCGAGACAGGGCATCGAGAGTCCTATTGAGACTTGCGTCAAGAGTCATGTTCATTAGATGAGTGCCATGTTTCATCAGCGACAGGCGTGGGACGCCTACACGATCTTGATGGGTTGGTCGACTGGGGTCGAGCCGACTGGACTGACTCGCGGGGATCATCATATGGAAGCCTTGGAGGCTTGGTCGGTATGATTGGTTTTCCCCGGTTCCGATAGTACGGGAGTAATCCTCAGACTTGAGGGATCATGGCAGTCGCGTGCACAGGACGGCTATATCTTGGATCTGGCGAGAGGTAATCATTCTATAAGAAGATTATCATAAGCCTTGTCCAGTGCAGTCGGAATGTGTAGCGAGGACGGTGGATTCCAAGAAGAGGATCCATCCCCTGTCAGTATATGACAGAGGTATCTCCTATGCACTCGGAGACACGTTCATGCTGGTTGAAGTTGTGGCCACAGTGGTTGGTCGAACAGGAAATGGTTTCCTGTGTCGACGCAATGAAGCATACGTGGTCTCGAGTATTAAGCATAGATGCCTAGTCAAGGATGGGAACCGACGCCCAATTCCATGCCCTAGACTAAGGCCGGGAGACGATAGACGGAAGGATCGTACCCGTACGGAATCAGCGCCTAAATGTTCACGCCAATTCACCTAGTCTCTAGTGCCATGGACCCGTTGCTAGACGGCCACCCATGGTAACGGGCCCTTGTGGGACACGGGCCCAAGTCTAGCTGAGGGTAAACCTAAAGGGTCACACACAAATCACCGAGGAGGTCGAGAGATCGACTTGGAGTCAGTCTCGAAGGATAAAATAAGTAATTGGATTACTTAAGGGAAAGTCCATTGGATGGACGGGCCGATATTGTATCGGGCTTTCGTTTAATCGGTAAATTGGATTTTCGATTAAATATGAAAAGTTGAGACGTTGAGACGTTGGATCTTTTAATTGGATTAAAAGATCAACGGGAATAATTTAAATGGACATTAAATTGGATTTAATGTTGGATTCGTCGTAATTGGATTACGATAAAACCCGGCCCGTTAAATTATACCCGAGAGGAGAAATAATTCCTATTTTGGAATAGGAAGAAGTTGGACTTCTTCCCTTAATTTAACATGGCCGACATGCTCCCTTGGAGGAAGCAAAATCAGCCATGTTTCATGCTAGGTGGTATGTTGACTTATCTCTTTTGGAAAGAAACAAATCAACTCCAATCAAGCTCTTCCCTTTTGGTATGATTTGATCATACCATAAATTTTGGTAGGCTTGATTGAAGAATTGATGGTGATTGATTGGAATGAATCTAGACATCCTTGGATGAACCTAGACACATTCCAATAATCACATTAATTATGTATATATATGAGAATTTACAACACCAAGCATAAGTGATTCATTATTCATCTTTTTCTAGGAAAAAGAGAAGACAAAAATCCTCTCCTCTCTCTCAATTTTCGTGCTCTCTCCCTCTCTTACACTTGTGTTCTTCACTTGATTTTGAATCAAGAAGAAGAACAAAGTAAGTTTAAGAAGAACACTAATTCATAGTGTTCTTCTCTTGAACCGATTCCTTCCTAAACCCGTTCTTTTCTAGCAAGAAGAACGTGTGTTTCTTCCGGTGTGGTGTGGATCACCTTTGAGAATCCATACATTTGGATTTCGTGAGCATTCCGAAGAAGGAACAACGCAAGTAGCCGGGAGCATACGCTAAACAATCAAAGGTAACAGTTTATTACGCTTTGATTGTTCTATATATTTATCTATGCCCTATGTGTTCAATATTCATTTCAATATTTACACATCCTACATCGAACGCCCGGTTGAGCACCCAAGGGCACAACCCTTGGAATTCGCATATTTAAATTAGATTTAAATTTGTGCACAATTTCTCGCTTCCTCGCTTCCGCTCGCGCTCCCGGGCGGATTCGCTTGTCCTTCACCAAGAGCAAAAGAACAAGAAATAATATTCTTGAGAGAGAGAGAGAGAGGGCGGACGAGAGGGAGAGAGGAGAGAGCCGAGTTGTAGTGTGTGTGTGTGTGTGTGTTGGAGTTTCATCATCTCTCTAATGATGAAGGGCTAGGACTATTTATAAAGGAGGCGTTTAATCCTCTTCAAACTCCAACTCTAGAAGACTAATTTGACTAGCATTTTGACTTAGTCAAAGTCCTAATCAAAGTTGTAATTTGACCTAGTCAAATTAATCCTAGCCATCCATCTCTCCTTTGAATCTCAACCATTAATTTAATTTAATGGAATATTTAAAACCTATTTAAATATTCCAAAGGGCAATAAATAAATATAATAAATATAAAGATTTATGCTAGGCCCATTAAATTAATTTTCTCATAAATCTAATTTATTATATTAATCCCTTTTATCTAATAAAAGGAATTAGTTCTCTCCAAGAAAATAAAAGACCCAATTAAATCCAATTTAATCATTCTATTTCTCCAAATATTTAATTCTAAATTAAATACTTAATGTGTGTGGATTGTGTGTGACTCTTTAGGTTCACCTTTCAGCTAGACTTGGTCGGATTCCTAGAATCCGTCCGTTACCATGGGTGGCCATCTAGCAACGGTCCATGGCACTAGATACTAGGTGAATATTCGGGGATGAACATTTAGGCTCTAACAGTACACTTGTCCTTCCGTCTTCGGTCTGACCACTTAAGGTCTAGGGCACGGAAATTGCAGGTACCCATTTTGGACCTAAGTGTCAGTCTGTCGTTACTAAACGCTGCAAGGGAAACTTTCCCTTCTATTCAGTTACTGTGGCCACAGATTTTAGGGACAAGACACAGAGCATATGTGAGACTCAACTGTCAATGCCTTTTGACAGGAGACAGATCCTTTCTTGGAGACTACTGTCACTCTGTACACCAGAGCTACACTAGACATGGCTTATGACTACTCAAGTGCTTCTTGGCAATCTCTCACCATATCTAAGATACAGACCTGATATACAGGTAAACTCAGCAGTTCCTCAAGTCAAAGGACTTGACCTGTACCGTTGGAACCGGGAACTCACTTCATACCTTGCTGACCATACTCAAGGTCCTCCGTAAGACGGTTCCCACGAGTCACCTCAGTCAGTTGCTTCCTAGCATGCTGACCCACTAACACTGCTTAAACGACCTTCGTCACCCGTCGATGAAATACGACAGCAGATGCTTAGTGCAAGTCTCAAAGGGAATCCCGGTACCCATTTTCGAGATTCCTTGACTTGGAGATTTTCGAACTGATTCGGAGAGACTGATTTCATGGACCTACCTCCAAGCGTAGTCCTAGTCCCCAAAATACGTTTTCAGTCTGTGGACTTTGTTTGCGTAGTGAACAGATATGTATAAAGCAGATAAAGTGAACACAAACAAAATAATGCCAAATGAATTTCACTTTTAATATATCAAATCCTTGAAATTGTCTAGACATAGGTTACATTTCGCCTGCCAAGATTGGCTACATGGTCACCTATTCTAACAATCTCCCACTTGACCTTAAAGCCAATTGTTAGAATAGGTGACCATGTAAGCCAATTTTTGGCGGGTATATGTAACCTATGTCTAGACAATTATGGGTGTTTGATAAATCATTGATGAATAAAGAAGTGAATTTCATTTGGCATTACTTTGTTTGTGTTCACTTTTCTATATCTGTTCACTACGTAAACAAAGCCCACGGACTGAGAATCAATTTCGGGGACTGGGACTACGCTTGGAGGTAGGTCCATGGAATCAGTCTTCCCGAATCAGTCCGGAAATCTCCAAGTCAAGGAATCCCGAAAATGGGTACCGGGATTCCATTTGAGACTTGCACTAAGCACCTGCTGTCGTGTTTCATCGACGGGTGACGAGGGTCGTCTAAGCAGTGTTAGTGGGTTAGCATGCGAGGACGCAGCTGACTGAGGTGACTCGCGGGAACCGTCTTACGGAGGATCTTGAGTATGGTCAGCAAGGTATGACGTGTATTCCCGGTTCCAACGGTACAGGTCAAGTCCTTTGACTTGAGGAATTGCTGAGTTTACCTGTACATCAGAGCTGTATCTTAGATATGGTGAGAGATTGCCAGAATTCTCTTTGGTAGTCATAAGCCATGTCTAGTGCAGTTCTGGTGTGCAAAGTGACAGTAGTTTCCAAGAAAGGATCTGTCTCCTGTCAATAGGTTTTGGCAGTTGAGTCTCATGTATACTCTAGGTCTTGTCCCTAAAACTGTGGCCACAGTGACTGAACAGAAGGGAAGGATTCCCTTGCGGCGTTTAGTGAGGACAGACCAACACTTAGGTCCAAAATGGGTACCTGCATTTTCCGTGCCCTAGACTCTAAGTGATGAGACCGAAGACAGAAGGACAAGCGTACTGTTAGAGCCTAAATGTTCATCCCTGAATATTTCACCTAGTCTCTAGTGCCATGGACCGTTGCTAGATGGCCACCCATGGTAACGGACGGATTCTAGGAATCCGACCAAGTCTAGCTGAATGGTGAACCTAAAGAGTCACACACTATCCACACACAATTAAATATTTAATTTGGAATTAAATATTGGAGTGAAGGAATGATTAAATTAGATTTAATCGGGACCTTTATTTTTCTTGGAGAAATAATTCTTTCTATTTGATAGAAGGAATTAAATTGATAAATTGGATTTATCAAAGGGATTTATTTAATGGGTTAAATAATATTTATATTTATTTTAGCCTCTTGGAAATATTTAAATAGGTTTTAAATATTTCCATTAAATTAAATTAAATCAACGGTTGAGATTAATGGGAGAGATGGATGGCTAGGATCGTTTTGACTAGGTCAAAACACTAGTTTGACTAGGACTTTGACTAGGTCAAAATCCTAATCAAATTAGATTTCTTAAAAGAGGAGTTTAAAGAGGATTAAACTCCTCTTCTATATAAACCCCTAGCATCCTACAAGTTGCATGATGATGAAATTCCAACACACACAACACACACACACACTCGGCTCTCTCTCCCTCCATCTCGTCCGCCCTCTCTCTCTCTCTCACACTCCAAGAAATTATTTTCTTTGTTCTCTTGTTCTTGGAACATTAGAACTTGATGAATCAATACCGTTAATTCATAACGTGTTGTTGATTCATCCACTCCAACATATTAACTTGTTCGTTGCTAGCACGACGTGCAAGATACGTGGGTGGATCGTGTGTCACGATTTGGAGGGTCTCAAGAACGAGATCTTGGTGCAAAACGGGGAACAACGCGTGTAGCCGTTGAAGACGAAAACGACAACGGGTAGGTCTCGTTTATGATTTTCGTCCTCTTTTATTTTCCAACCCTATGGCCTCCATGATTTATTTTATGTTATTCGTTCATGAGATACACCGAACGCCCGGGAAATTTCAAAGGCACACCCTTTGAAACGTGTTTTAATTTAAAAGCATGTTTAAAATTCCGCATTTATTTTTAATTATACCGCGCTTCCGCATTCGCGCTTTTCCCGGGACGATCCACATAATCTTTCACCAATCGCCCATATGTCTAATCCCCACCTTTTCAAGATGTTGCGTATGAGCGCTCTGCGACATAGGCTTTGTCAGCGGATCTGCTGTGTTGTCTGCTGTTGACTCGGTCCATCCGAACGTCACCTCTTACTACCATTTCTCTTAGGAGATGGTAGCGTCTAAGAATGTGTTTGGAACGGTGATGAGATCTCGGTTCCTTTGCTTGCGCTATTGCATCGTTGTTATCACAAAAGATGACAACGGGCTCGGCGATGTTAGGCACCACACCCAACTCTTGGATGTAGTTTATCATCCAAACCGCTTCCTTGGCAGCTTCTAAAGCTGCTATGTATTCGGCCTCAGTGGTGGAGTCAGCAGTGGTTGCTTGCTTGGAACCTTTCCAAGCCACTTCTCCCCCATTGAGCCTGAATATATAACCCGATTGAGACTTGGCATCATCGTCATCAGACTGGAAGCTAGCTAAAGCCTTCCAGGATCAGTTCTCCATTGCCATAGACTAAGAACATTTCCTTATCCTCCTTAGGTACTTAAGGATGCCCTTAACAGCATTCCAATGTGCCTCTCCTGCACAAGACTGATATCTACTTGTTACGCTCAAAGCATAAGCAATGTCAGGCCTGGTGCAGTGGACCACATATTGGATGCTACCTAAGGCAGAAGCATAGGGGATGACTTTCATCCTTTCAAGTTCCTTATCAGTCTGCGGGGACTGTTTCCTGGATAACTTGATCCCATGCCTCATGGGAAGGAATCCTCGTTTGGAGTTATCCATTCGATATCTCTTTAGGACTTTCTCCATATACGAATTTTGGGTGAGCCCTAACATCCTTTTAGATCTATCCCTGACAATCTGGATGCCTAGGATGTAGGAGGCTTCACCCAAGTCCTTCATGAAAAACTGGGTGACAACCATGCTTTTGTGTCACCCAACATTCTAACATCATTACCTATGAGTAGAATGTCATCCACATAAAGCACTAGGAACACTATAGAGCTCCCACTAACCTTCTTGTATACACAAGGGTCGGATTCGTTTTTGATGAAGTCATAGCCCCGTATCACTCCATCAAAGCGAATGTTCCAACTTCGGGATGCTTGTTTGAGGCCATACATGGACTTCTGGAGACGACAGACCTTCTGTTCTTCTCCAACGACCGTGAAACCTTCCGGCTGATCCATATAGATCTCTTCCTCAATGAAACCATTGAGGAAGGCCGTTTTCACATCCATCTGCCATATCTCATAGTCATACCATACTGCTATAGCAAGCAGGATCCGAATGGATTTAGCCATGGCTACCGGCGAGTAGGTGTCCTCATAATCGACCCGGGTCGTTGAATGTATCCTTTAGCTACAAGCCTAGCCTTAAAAGTTGTGACTTCTCCATCAACGCCAAGTTTGCGCTTGTAGACCCACTTACAAGCAACTAGCTTAACACCTTTTGGTGGATCTACAAGTCTCCAGACTTGGTTCTCGCTCATGGAGTCCATTTCGGTTTCATGGCCTCAAGCCATTTCCCGGAGTCGATGTCAGACATCGCTTCTCCATATGTCTTAGGATCGTTATCCAGCAGACCGGTCGTATTTAGAAAGCCATATCTCACTGAAGGTCTGGACTCTTTAGTAGACCTACGGAGAACGGGAACGTCAGTGGTAACTGTGGGCGCTGACTGTATAGGAGCTGGCGGTTCAGGCATCGGGGCTGGCTGTTCCTGAGGCTGTCCTACATGCCTAGCATGCTAGACTTCTCGAGGTCGGTCAGCCCTTCGGGTATCTATCTTGAATCCTCTAAGTGAGGAATCCGCGGCTACTTTTGATGACTGGTTTCCATCACTTGATTCCTCAAGGATCAGTTCATCAGGTTGGATATCCTCTGGAAAGCCTTGCTCCAAGAACACTGCATTCCTTGAAACAAACACCTTTTGTTCCAAGGGGTCATAGAAGTAATAACCCGCAGTTTCTTTAGGGTATCCAACGAACCTGCATAAGCTAGACCTAGATTCTAGCTTATCTCCCACTAACCTCTTGACGTATGCGGAGCTACCCCACACTTTCAAGTAGTTGTAAGACGCAGGCTTGCCGTGCCATATCTCATAAGGCGTTTGGGTCAATACACTGGTTGGCGACAAATTTAGCAACTTGGCCGCTTGTTTCCAATGCATAGCCCCAAAAGGACAAGGGCAATTTGGTAAAACTCATCATGGATCGAACCATGTCCAACAGGGTGCGATTCCTCCTTTCAGAGACATCATTCAATTGTGGTGTTCCCGGAGGTGTCCGTTCAAATATTATACCATTTTCTTTTAGATAATTAAGGAACTCGGTACTAAGGTATTCACCATCTCGGTCTGACCGTAGGACTTTAATTTTGCAGTTGGTTTGGTTCTCCACTTCAAGTCTGAATTCTTTAAACCTCTCAAGAGCTTCAGAATTGTCCCTCATCAGGTAAACATAACCATACCGTGAATGATCATCGGTAAAGGTTATGAAGTAGGAGAACCCACCTCGGGCCTGCGTCCTTAGTGGTCCACATACGTCTGTATGGACCAAGTCCAACAAACCTGTGGCAAGCCTGCTTTGTCCTAAAAAGGGCTTCTTGGTCATTTTCCCTCTTAGACAGGATTCACAGGTTGGTAGCTCACTCAAGTCCCCTACCTCTAGGTTCTTTGAGTCTACCAATCTTTTCATCCTATCTTGGGATATGTGACCTAGCCTAGCGTGTCACAATCGTGAGTTCCCATTATTATCTATTTTACGTTTGTGTTGAGCGTTTAGAACAAAGTTCATTTGTTGCAAGATATAGAGCCCATTGTTAAATGTACCAAGTAGATGAGCAATTCCACACACCTCATCAAATAAAAGCAATTTTTATTTATCATAAACTCATACCACTATTGTCTAACAATGGAATGGAAATGATGTTTTTAATCATACTGGGTACATAATAAACTTGCTCTAATTCTATGCTAATACGATCACTAACTACTAGAGTGGCGGATCCTATTGCTTCTGCCGAGATGGCCTTGCCATTCCCAAGCTTAAGGATCATATCCCCGCTACCCAGTTTTCTGCTTCTTTTCAGCACCTGAAAATCATTGCAAATGTGAGCTCCACAGCCGGTATCTAATACCCAAGAGGCAGAATTAGTGACCATATTGACCTCAATCACAAATATACCTTGGTTCGAGAAGAGTTTGAAGGACAAGCGGATCCGCCCGGGAGCGCGAGCGGAAGCGAGAAGGCGAGATGAGTGCGTAAATTAAATTAAATCTAATTTAAAATACGAATCCCAAGGGTTGTGCCCTTGGGTGCTCAACCGGGCGTTCGATGTAGGATGTGTAAATATTGGAAATGAATATTAAATACATAGGGCATAGATAAATATATATAATCAATCAAAGCGTAATGAACCGTTACCTTTGATTGATTAGCGTATGCTCCCGGCTACTTGCATTGTTCCTTCTCCGGAATGCTCACGAAATCCAAACGTATGGATTCTCCAAAGGTGATCCACACCACACCAGAAGAAACACACGTTCTTCTTGCTAAAAAAGAACGGGTTTAAGAAGGAATCGGTTTAAGAGAAGAACACTATGAATTAGTGCTCTCTTAAACTTACTTTGTTCTTCTTCTTGATTCAAAATCAAGTGAAGAACACAAGTGTAAGAGAGGGAGAGAGGCCGAGAGTTTGAGAGAGAGGAGAGGATTTTTTTTTCTTCTCGTTTTCCTAGAAAAGATGAATAATCAATCAGTTATGCTTGGTGTTGTATATTCTAATATATATACATAATTAATGTGATTATTGGAATGTGTCTAGGTTCATCCAAGGATGTCTAGCTTCATTCCAATCAATCACCATCAATTCTTCAATCAAGCCTACCAAAATTTATGGTATGATCAAATCATACCCAAAGGGAAGAGCTTGATTGGAGTTGATTTGTCTCTTTCCAAAAGAGATAAGTCAACATACCACCTAGCATGAAACATGGCTGATTTTGCTTCCTCCAAGGGAGCATGTCGGCCATGTTTAATTAAGGGAAGAAGTCCAACTTCTTCCTATTCCAAAATAGGAATTATTTCTCCTCTCGGGTATAATTTAACGGATCGAGTTTTATCGTAATCCAATTACGACCTACCCAATATTAAATCCAATTTAATGTCCATTTAAATTATTCCCGTTGATCTTTTAATCCAATTAAAAGATCCAACGTCTCAACTCTCTATATTTAATCGAAAATCCAATTTACCGATTAAATGGAAGACCGATACAATATCGGTCGGTCCATCCAATGGACTTTCCCTTAAGTAATCCAATTACTTATTTTATCCTTCGAGATTGACTCCAAGTCGATCTCTCAACCTCCTCGGTGATTTGTGCGTGACCCTTTAGGTTCACCCTCAGCTAGACTTGGGCCCGTGTCCCACAAGGGCCCATTACCATGGGTGGTCGTCTAGCAACGGTCCATGGCACTAGAGACTAGGTGAATTGGCGTGAACATTTAGGCGCCGATTCCGTATGGGTACAATCCTTCCGTCTACCGTCTCCCGGCCACAGTCTAGGGTATGGAATTGGGCGTCGGTTCCCATCCTTGACTAGATATCTATGCTTAATACTCGAGACCACGCATGCTTCATTGCGTCGACACAGGAAACCATTCCCTGTTCGACCAACCACTGTGGCCACAACTTTAAACAGCATGAACGTGTCTCCGAGTGCATAGGAGATACCTCTGTCACATACTGACAGGGGACGGATCCTCTTCTTGGAATCCACCGTCCTCGCTACACATTCCGACTGCACTGGACAAGGCTTATGATAATCATCTTACAGAATGATTACCTCTCACCAGATCCAAGATACAACCGTCATGTGCACGCGACTGCCATGATCCTTCAAGTCTGAGGATTACTCCCGTACTATCGGAACCGGGGAAAACCAATCATACCGACCAAGCCTCCAAGGCTTCCATATGATGATCCCCCCGAGTCAGTCCAGTTAGCTCGACCCCAGTCGACCAACCCATCAAGATCGTGTAGGCGTCCCATGCCTGTCGCCGATGAAACACGGCACTCATCTAATTAACACGACTCTTGACGCAAGTCTCAATAGGACTCTCGATGCCCTGTCTCGAGGTCCTCAACTTGGAACGTTTCAGACCCAACTCTTAATCAGCTGGTTTCATGACCACTATCCAATGCGTGGCCCAACTGCACGAGTTGTTATCCATGGTCTGTGGGCTTTGTTGCAATATAAGTTAAACACCATTTTAACAAATGTAAGATGAGCGCAACAAAGAAGGTACCATTGGTGACGAACACTCATCTTATTCATCACATAATAATATTACATTTACATCAAGTTGTCGAATAGGTTACAAATTGCCAAACCTATTGGCTTTCTGGTCACCTATTCCAATAATCTCCCACTTGACCTAAAGCCAATCACCATTGACCTCGAACCTCTTATTCAAATGGTGAGTATGGGCAATTTGCAATATGGGCTTAGCAAGTGGATCTGCTATGTTTTCTGCGGAGCTGACTCGGTCCAACCGAACGTCACTCCTTCTATCCATCTCTCTAAGCAGATGGTAGCGTCTAAGAATATGCTTAGATCGTGATGAGATCTCAGTTCCTTTGCTAGCGCTATTGCCCCGTTGTTATCATAAAAGATAATTACAGGCTTAGCAATGTTAGGTACTACATCCAACCCTTGGATGTAGCTCATCAACCAAACCACTCCTTAGCTTTTTCGAAAGCCGCTATGTATTCAAAACTCTATGGTGGAGTCCGCCGTGGTAGCCTGCTTGGAACCCTTCCAAGTAACCATGCCACCATTTAGTCTAAATACAAAACCATACTGAGACTTGGCATCTGTTAGAATAGGTGACCATGTAAGCCAATTTTGGCAGGAATATGTAACCTATGTCTAGACAATTCTTTGGTATTTGATAAAACATTTATGAATAAAGAAGTGAAAATTCAAATGGCAATACTTTGTTTACGTTCACTTATCTGCATTTACATTTCTGTTCACTACGCAAACAAAGCCCACGGACTGAGAAACGATTTCGGGGACTGGGACTACGCTTGGAGGTAGGTCCATGAAATCAGTCTCGCCGAATCAGTCCGGAAATCTCCAAGTCAAGGAATCCCGAAAATGGGTACCGGGATTCCCTTTGAGACTTGCACTAAGCATCTGCTATCGTATTTCATCGACGGGTGACGAAGGTCGTCTAAGCAGTGTTAGTGGGTCAGCGTGCTAGGAAGCAACTGACTGAGGTGACTCGCGGGAACCGTCTTACGGAGGACCTTGAGTATGGTCAGCAAGGTATGACGTGTATTCCCGGTTCCAACGGTACAGGCCAAGTCCTTTGACTTGAGGAACTGCTGAGTTTACCTGTGCATCATGTCTGTATCTTAGATATGGTGAGAGATTGCCAAAATACTCTTGAGTAGTCATAAGCCATGTCTAGTGCAGCTCGGGTGTACAAAGTGACAGTAGTTTCCAAGAAAGGATCTGTCTCCTGTCAAAAGGTGTTGACAGTTGAGTCTCATGTATGCTCTGTGTCTTGGTCCTGAAATCTGTGGCCACAGTAACTGAACAGAAGGGAAAGGTTTCCCTTGCGGCGTTTAGTAAGGACAGGCCGACACTTAGGTCCAAAATGGGTACCTGCTTTTTCCGTGCCCTAGACTCTAAGTGATGAGACCGAAGACAGAAGGACAAGTGTACTGTTAGAGCCTAAATGTTCATCCCCAAATATTTCACCTAGTCTCTAGTGCCATGGACCGTTGCTAGATGGCCACCCATGGTAACGGGCGGATTCTAGGAATCCGACCAAGTCTAGCTGAATGGTGAACCTAAAGAGTGTCACACTATCCACACACACTTAGTATTTAATTTGAAATTAAATATTGGACTAAAGGAATGATTAAATTAGATTTAATCGGGTCTTATATTTTCTTGGAGAAATTAATTCCTTCTATTTGATAAAGGGAATTAAATTAATAAATAGGATTTATTAAAAGGGTTGATTTAATGGGCTTAGAATAAATAATAATATTTATTTATTATATTATATTTATTCTTTTAGCCTTTTGGAATATTTAATAGGATTTAAATATTCCATTAAATTAAAATCAACGGTTGAGATGGAACGGGGATATGGAAGGCCAGGATTCGTTAGACTAGGTCAAATACTAGTTTGACTAGGACATTGACTAGGTCAAAATCCTAGTCAAATTAGAGTACTTAGAGTTGGAGTTTAAAGAGGATTAAACTCCTCCTTTATATAAACCTCTAGCTTCCAACAATTGTAGTATGATGATTCTTGAAAACACACACAACACACACTCTCCCCTCTCCATACCTCTCGTCCGCCCCTCTCTCTCTCTCTCCAAAAGAAAATATTTTTTTTTAGTTCTTTTTGTTCTTGGAACATTAGAACTTAGACGAACCAATACCGTTAATTGATAACGTGTTATTGATTCGTCCACTCCAAAAAAAAATTATACACTTGTTCGTTGCTAGCACGACGTGCAAGATACGTGGGTGGATCCTGTGTCACGATTTGGAGGGTCTCAAGAACGAGATCTCGGTGCAAAATGGGGAACAACGCGAGTAGCCGTTGAAGACAAAAACGACACCGGGTAGGTCTCGTTTTACTTTTTTCGTCCCTCTTTAATTTTCAACTCTATGGCCTCCATGACTTCTTTACATGCTTTATGATCATGAGATACACCGAACGCCCGGGAACCTCAAGGGCACACCCTTTGAGCGTGTTCTTTTAAATTAAAAAGCATGCTTTATTTTTGTATGTTTATTTTTATCGCGCTTCCGCATTCGCGCAATTCCCGGGACGATCCACCGATTTCTTTCAGCATCATCGTCATCCGACTGGAAGCTAGCGTCGCTATAGCCTTCCAGTATCAACTCTCCACCGCCGTATATCAAGGACATGTCCTTAGTCCTTTTCAGGTACTTCAGGATACTCTTGACTGCACTCCAGTGTGCCTCCCCGGTACACGACTGATGTCGACTAGTTACGCTCAAAGTGAAAGCCACATCAGGTCTAGTGCACTAAACAACATACTGTATGCTGCCTACGGCTGAAGCATAGGGGATGTCCAACATCTTTTAAGCTCCTCATCAGTCTTAGGAGACTGCTTCTTGGATAACTTAATTCCATGCCTCATAGGAAGGAATCCTCGTTTTGAGTTCTCCATCTTGAATCTCTTCAAGACTTTATCAATGTACGAGGACTGGGCCATTCCTAACATCCTTCTAGATCTATCCCTGTAGATCTTGATGCCAAGGATGTAGGATGCCTCGCCCATATCCTTTATGGAGAATTGCGTTGACAACCAAGCTTTAGTGGTACCCAACATCTTAGCATCATTCCCAATGAGCAAGATGTCATCCACGTAAAGCACCAAAAACGCAACTGAGCTCCCACTGATCTTCTTGTATACACAAGGATCGGACTCATTCTTGATGAAATCATATCCCCGTATGACTTCATCAAAACGTATGTTCCAGCTTCGGGAAGCTTGTTTGAGGCCATAGATGGACCTTTGGAGACGACAGACCTTCTGCTCTTCTCCAACAGTTGTGAAACCTTCCGGTTGATCCACATAGATCTCTTCCTCTACAAAACCGTTGAGGAAGGCCGTTTTCACATCCATCTGCCATATTTCATAGTCATACCATGCTGCTATGGCAAGCAGTATCCGAATGGACTTAGCCATTGCTACGGGCGAGTAGGTTTCCTCAAAGTCGACCCCGGGTCATTGAGTGTAACCTTTCGCCACAAGCCTGACTTTGAAGGTTATAACCTCCCCGTCAGCTCCAAGCTTATGTTTGTAGCCCATTTACACCCTACGGGTTTTACCCCTTTGGGTGGGTCTACTAGGGTCCAAACCTTATTTGTACCCATCGAGTCCATCTCGGATTTCATGGCCTCAAGCCACTTGTCCGAATCGATGTCCGATATCGCTTCTCCATATGTCTTTGGATCATTATCCAACTGACCGGTCAAGCCCAGAAATCCATACCTATCAGGTGCATGGGATACTCTGGCCGACCTACGGAGGACTGGAACAATATCAGTGGGAACCACTGGCTCAGATGTCACTGCCGCCTCATGGGGTACCTCACTTGATTCCTCAAGGACTACCTCATCGCGTCGACTATCCGATGGAAAACCTTTTTCCAAGAACATTGTGTTTCGCGAGACAAAAACCTTTTGCTCGTAGGGATCATAGAAATAATACCCCGCAGTTTCTTTTGGATAGCCGATGAACCTGCATAAACTAGACCTCGAGTCCAGTTTATCTCCCACCAATCTCTTGACATATGCGGGGCAACCCCACACTCTCAAGTATTTGTAGGAGGCAGGCTTGCCATGCCATATCTCATATGGCGTCTGGGATACCTTTTTAGATGGCGCCAAGTTCAAAACTTTGGCCGCCGTCTCAAGAGCGTATCCCCAGAAGGAAAGGGGAAGTTCGGTAAAACTCATCATGGATCAGACCATGTCCAATAAGGTCTGATTCCTCCTTTCAGACACATCATTAAGCTGCGGTGTTCCAGGAGGGGTCCACTGAGAGAGAATCTCATTCTCTTTTAGATAATCAGTAAACTCACCACTCAAATACTCTCCACCTCGGTCTGACCGAAGGGCTTTGATCTTTCGACCGGTTTGATTCTCTACTTCAAGTTTGTATTCCTTAAACCTTCCAAAGGTTTCAGACTTGTACCTCATCAGGTAAACATAACCATACCGTGAGTGATCATCGGTAAAGGTTATGAAGTACGAGTACCCACCTCTAGCCTGAGTATTTAGTGAACCACAGACATCTGTATGGATCAAATCCAACAGACCACTATGGCTAGCGTACTTTGTCCAACAAAGGGTTTCTTGGTCATCTTTCCCTTTAGACGATTCGCAGGTTGGTAGGTTGTCCAAATCGTCTATTTCTAGACTCTTTGAGTCCACCAACCTTTTTATCCTATCTTTAGAGATATGACCTAACCTCGCATGCCATATCTATGCGTTATTATGATCATCACATTTTCGTTTGTGTTCTGCAGTCATAATCCAATTAGACTGTTGAAGTATGTACAGACCGTTGACCAATGTACTAAGCAGATGAGAAATACCATCTTTGATAATGAAAAAACCGTGTTTATTCATGGTAAATTCATATCCCTTCTTATCAAGGACCGGGATGGAAACCCCAGCGAAAACCCGGGGGGAGTACATAAGGAGGGAGGTAGAATGCCTTATTATTCCAAGGCAACTAGAAAGGGAGAAGGAGAAAGCAGTAAAAGAGGCACACAGGCCCAACAAGAAATTAAACCATACATCCGGTCTAGGGCTCGTGATCATCCATTTCCATCCAACACACATAATCATATGATCCAATCACATAAAATACATGCTAACAACATATAATTACCAATCATAATTATCCAAGATAAAAATAAATGCGTAACATATGAAAATATGGTACAACATTTGGTAATAATATTTTCTCGTTTTAGAAAGACCTTTCCTCATTATTTTTAAGTAAATTATCCCCAGGATTCCAAATCCAATATGATTTTACCTCCTAAAATAATGTCTTAGAAAATTAGGCAAAAATTGAACAAAAACGAATTTTTAGAATTAATTAAAATTAAAACTGAGAAAGAGAATAAAATAAAAAGGGGAGAAACCCTAATAGACCGGCAGCCAGCCGGCGCGCTCAGGCCAGCAGACCTTGCCTGCCGCCCCTGCGCGCGCGCAGGCCTCCCTTGCCCGCGTGCGCTAGCCTGCCAGCCGCTGGTCGTGCACCTGCCCCTGTGAAGTGCGCGCGCGGCCCCTTCAGCACGCTATCGCGCGCGGCCTTTCTGGCCGAGCGTCCGGGCGCGCAGGCTTCCAGCGCCCCCCGGCCAACTGCCTGCCTGACGCCCGGCCGCGCCACCGGCAGGCTGTCTGAGCGCAACCATGCGCGCTTGGCACAGCGGCCGCGCGCAGGCTCCCCTGCCTACGCGCGTCTGCCTCCCCCGTGCGCACGGCTGCGCGCGGCGGGCTGCGGCGTTTCTCCGTTTTTGCTCGATTTTCACCCCCCATTTCCCAAGAAAAACAGAAAATCCAACAGTACCAAAATTCATACGAATTAAATGCAAGAAAACGATATGCTTTAATAATAATATAATCAAGAATTAATTAAAACATGCCAAGAACACGTTTCATAAAACGCATGTAAAACCCTAGGCCTATACACCGAACCGGGCTTTGATACCACTGAAAGATTGTGGATCGTCCCGGAAAATATCGCAAATGCGGAAGCGCGGTATAAAATTAAATAACAAAAATTTAAACATGCTTTACGTAAATTAAAGAACACGTTCAAGGGGTGTACCCTTGAAATACCCGGGTGTTTGGTGTATCTCATGAATTAAAAGCATAGAAAAGAATCATGGAGGCCATAGGATTAAAAATAAAAGAGGGACGAAAATTAAATCGGAACCTACCGATTGTCGTTTTCGTCTCCTAACCAGTGCTTGCGTTGTTCCCTGATTTGCACCAAATCCCGTATGTGAGATTCTCCAAATTGTAACATGCAATCCACCCACGTATCTTGCACGTCGTGCTAGCGAACGAACAAGTGTATTGGAGAGGATGGATCAATCACACGTTATTAGGTTAACGGGATTAATCCTCCTATGTTCGATTGTTCCAAGAACAAAAGAACAAGAAACAATATTCTTGAGAGAGAGAGAGAGAGGGCGGACGAGAGGGAGAGAGGAGAGAGCTGAGTTGTAGTGTGTGTGTGTGTGTGTGTGTGTATGTTGGAGTTTCATCATCTCTCTTATAATGAAGGGCTAGGACTATTTATAGAGGAGGAGTTTAATCCTCTTCAAACTCCAACTCCAGAAGACTAATTTGACTAGAATTTTGACCTAGTCAAAGTCCTAGTCAAAGTAGTAAATTGACCTAGTCAAATTAATCCTAGCCATCCATCTCTCCTTTTAATCTCAACCATTAATTTAATTTAGTGGAATATTTAAAACCTATTTAAATATTCCAAAGGGCAATAAATAAATATAATAAATATAAATATTTATGCTAGGCCCATTAAATTAATTTTCTCATAAATCTAATTTATTAGATTAATCCCTTTTATCTAATAAAAGGAATTAATTCTCTCCAAGAAAATAAAGGACCCGATTATATCCAATTTAATCATTCCATTTCTCCAAATATTTAATTCTAAATTAAATACTTAATGTGTGTGGATTGTGTGTGACTCTTTAGGTTCACCTTTCAGCTAGACTTGGTCGGATTCCTAGAATCCGTCCGTTACCATGGATGGCCATCTAGCAACGGTCCATGGCACTAGAGACTAGGTGAATATTCAGGGATGAACATTTAGGCTTTAACAGTACACTTGTCCTTCCGTCTTCAGTCTCACCACTTAAGGTCTAGGGCACGGAAATTACAGGTACCCATTTTGGACCTAAGTGTCGGTCTGTCCTTACTAAACGCCGCAAGGGAAACCTTCCTTTCTATTCAGTTACTGTGGCCACAGATTTTAGGGACAAGACACCGAGCATATGTGAGACTCAACTGTCAATGCTTTTTGACAGGAGACAGATCCTTTCTTGGAGACTACTGTCACTCTGTACACCAGAGCTGCACTAGACATGGCTTATGACTACTCAAGTGCTTTTTGGCGATCGCTCACCATATCTAAGGTACAGACCTGATATACAGGTAAACTCAGCAGTTCCTCAAGTCAAAGGACTTGACCTGTACCGTTGGAACCGTGAATACACGTCATACCTCGCCGGCCCTACTCAAAGTCCTCCGTAAGACGGTTCCCACGGGTCACCTCAGTCAGCTGCTCCCTAGCAGGCTAACCCACTAACACTGCTTAGACGACCTTCGTCACCCGTCGATGAAATAAGACAGCAGATGCTTAGTGCAAGTCTCAAGGGGAATCTCGGTACCCATTTTCGAGATTCCTTGACTTGGAGATTTCCGGACTGATTCGGAGAGACTGATTTCATGTACCTACCTCCAAGCGTAGTCCCAGTCCCCGAAATACGTTTTCAGTCCGTGAGTTTTGTTTGCGTAGTGAACAGATTTGTATAAAGCAGATAAAGTGAACACAAACAAAGTAATGCCAAATGAATTTCACTTCTTTATTCATTAATAATATATTAAATCCTTGAAATTTTTTAGACATAGGTTACATTTCGCCTGCCACGATTGGCTACATGGTCACCTATTCTAACATAGGAGAATTTCTTTCCTATAAATTCTCAAAGAGACACACACACACAAGGTGATCATCTCATGCATACATACAAACACACACACACGCCATCATCTCCCTCTCTCTCTCGTCCCTTTCCTCTCTTCACTTCTAGATAGCCTGGTTTCTTGTTTTGATACAAGTGAACTCTAGACAAATCGATCACGTTAATTCATAATGCTAGGTCGATTTATCCCCCCATATTCCTCTTGATTACTTGCTAGTACGGGGATCAAGATCCAGCTGATTGCATGGACGATTTAGAGGGTTCCTAACTTGGAATCTTTGTAGCAAAACATGGAACAATGCGTGTAGCGGCACGAAGAAAACTACAACGGGTATGTCACGTTTTTTACGTTCTTCTTTCATTGCAACCCTATGGCCACCATGAACATTGCATGTTTTATTCTCCTTTTTCATGAGATACACCAAACGCCCTGGACGTTCAAGGGAACACCCCTTGAACGTGTTCTTTAATTCCGTTTAAAACATGTTTAAAATTTCTTGTTTTATATTATCGCGTTTCCGCATTCCCGCTTCCTCCCAAGACGATCCACGCTCGTTTTTAGTGGTATTAGAGCCCAGTTTGGTGTATTAGCCTAGGGTTTTATGTGCTATATGTGTAAAGCATGTTTTACGTTGCTTTAATTTATGTTTTGAAGCATGCCGTAAATACTAGGGTTCATTGCGTTAATTTTGCACATAACTTCCGATGGACAAAGAGGCAAGGCCAATCAGTGTGTTGATGGGTTTCTACTATTAAATGTAATAGTGTAGGACCAACCCTAGATTGACCATAGATCCACTGCGGGTTCAGTGGATCGCATAGGATTCGGGCTTGTGATCTTCTGACAGGGGTGTGCTAGGCTTTATTTTGCATGTGGCATATTTGATGGGTGAATGGTTTATTTATCATATTATTGCTATAGCATGCAAAATGTATTATGCATAGATGTATGTATGTAATGTGATGAGGTCTCGGTCTTTTAAAACTCTTACGTGATTGGACCAAGCTAAATATTAGATCCTTAATAAAAAGACTAGAACTTAAGTTGTTCGTCCAAGTCTTCCATCCATGACAAAATGAGGAAGCTAGTTTCAGTCAATTGCGTGGTCTCACTAGTCGTGGCACGTCTCTTGTCCTGAAAATAAGCTGCACGTTTGTTGTGAGCGATGTGAATACACTCTTGTTACCCGTCTCACGAGTCATGGGGGTAGTAGTGAGTGCTATGATTCGGTTAATTGGGTCGGGTCTAACGCCTGAATAACGTGATTCGCTTGGAGTCCTCGGGATCACGTAAAAGGGTGAGGCAAAACATCTTGGGATTCTCATTGGACGAGAATGGTATGGAATACCTCCTAAAAAGTTGCTTTCTATGTGAATCGTAAAAGCAGGGTATGGAAAATTTCGTCGTGCATCCCAAGCCCACTAGGAAAAGGTTTTCCAAAAACAACGTTTGAGAGTGGTGTGTTTTTGTAGAAATAGTGGGAGCATTAAATGATAGAAGTCCAAGTCATTAATTATTATTTAGCACTACTTTATTTCTGTTGATTGTATGCTCTATTTTAAATTAGATTTAAAACAATGTCTAAGAATCCATTATCCTCCATACTTAAGACAAATAAATTCAATAGAACAAATTATAACGATTGGTTGCGCAATCTGAGGATAGTCCTCGATTATGAGATATGTCATGGAGTCGTTTCCTCGAACTTTGTCGGAAGGATCTACGCCAGAAGAACGTGAGACATTCGAGGTTTGGCATCAGGATAACCAGAAAGTCCGTAGCGTCATACTAGCATCTATGACCAACGAGATGCAAAAACAGTATGAGAGGCTAGACGAAGTTTCTTCGATAATGGCTTGCCTGAAGGATTGCCATGCAGTCTCAGACCGGCATACTAGGTATGTGGCTGCGAAGGCATTCTTTGGAACTAAGATGACCAAAGGATCCTATGTACATGAGCATAGGGTCAAGATGCTTACCTTAGTGGAAAAGTTCGAAGACCTCAAAGCAGGGCTTGATACTAAGACATACATTGATGTGATCCTTCAGTCAATCCCACCCTCCTTCGACCAATTTATTGTTAACTACGACATGAATTCACTTGAGAAGGGCATACATGAGTTAATAAATAGGTTGGTTCAATATATGGCAACGACCAAAAAGTCTGCGCCGTCGGTATTGATTGGAGAGGCTTCAACTTCCAAAACGAAAGGCAAGGGTGTTGGACGTTGGAAAAGAAAGAAAGGAAAGGGAAGGTCGTCACATGCGCTCTAAACGCTAGGAGCATTCCCATTGCCAATGTGGGGAAAGGCAAAGGGAAGAGAAAAGTTGCCTCGAAGCAACAGTCGAGGGCAAATGACATATGTGTTCATCGACGTGAGAAAGGGCATTGGAAGAGGGATTGCCCCAAATTCCTTTTCAAGCAAAGTATGTTTATGGTTGACGTTAAGATGGTCACTAACTCTGCTTCTTAGGTATTGGATACCGGATGTAGAGCTCACATTTGCAATGACTTGCAGGTGTTGAAAAGAAGCAGAAAACTAAGTAAAGGCGAAATAGTCCTAAAGCTTGGCGATGGCAAGGCCGTTGCTGCAGAAGCAGTAGGAAACGCCAGTTTAGTAGTTAGTAATCATGTTAGGATAGAATTAGAGGACTGTTATTATGTACCTAGCATGATCAAAATATCATTTCCATTTTGTTGTTAGACAATAGTGGTTATGAATTTTTGATCAATAAAAATTATTTTTATTTGATGAAAGGTGGAATTACTCATTTGCTTGGTACACTTAATAACGGTCTTTACATTCTACAAAAGTCTAATTTAATTATGACTGCTCAACACAAACGCAAAATAGATAACCACGAGAACTCTCAAGAAAGATGAAGAGGCTGGTAGACTCAAAGAACCTAGAGGTTGGGTACTTGAGCGACCTACCAACCTGTGAATCCTGCCTTAAAGGAAAAATGACCAAAAAGCCCTTTGTAGGACAAAGTAGGCTTGCCACAGGTCTGTTGGACTTGGTCCATACGGACGTGTGTGGACCACTAAGAACGCAAGCCAGAGGTGGTTTCTCTTACTTCATAACCTTCACCGATGATCATTCACAGTATGGTTATGTTCACCAAATGAGCTACAAGTCTGAAGCTCTTGTGAGGCTTAAAGACTTTAGACTTGAAGTTGAGAACCAAATCGGGTGCAAAATTAAAGTCCTACGGTCAGACCGAGGTGGCGAGTACCTTAGTGGAGAGTTTCTCGATTATTTAAAAGAAAATGGTATAATCTCTTCACAGACACCTCCCAGGACACTGCAGTTAAACGACGTCTCTGAAAGGAGGAATCGAACCCTGTTAGACATGGTCCAATCCATGATGAGTTTTACTGAATTGCCCTTGTCTTTTTGGGGCTACGCACTGAAACAACAGCCAAGTTATTTAACTTGGCGTCATCCAGAGTCGTGACCCAAACGCCATATGAGATATAGCACGGCAAGCCTGCTTCCTACAAGTACTTGAGGTGTGGGGTAGTCCTGCATACATCAAGAGATTGGTGGGAGACAAGTTAGAATCGAGATCTAGCTTGTGCAAGTTCGTTGGATATCCAAAGGAAACTACAGGTTATTACTTTTATGACCCCTTGGAACAGAAGGTCTTTGTTTCGAGAAATGCGGTGTTCTTGGAAAAAGGTTTTCCAACGGATATCCAACGTGATGAACTGCTCCTTGAGGAATCAAGTGAGACAAATTAGTCATCAGCGCCTGAAGCTACGGGTACCTAACTAAGAGGTTTTAGGTAAGTACCCAGTGGGTTGAGCAGCCTCGCGAGACTCAACATGTTGGACAGCCTCTCCAGGCCCAGCATGTCGAACAACCTCACGAGGAGCCAGCCATGGTACCTGAACCACCGGCTCCTATCGTGTCTATGCCCATAGTTACCACAGACGTTCCAGTCCTTCGTAGGTCAGCCAGAGTGTCACACCCTCCCATGATGTATGGCTTCTAATGCGTGACCGATCAATAAGATAAGGATCCTAAGACATATGGGGACGCGATGTCTGACATTGACTCCGAAAAGTGGCTTGAGGCCATAAAAGCCGAAATGGACTCCATGAGCACAAACCAAGTGTGGACACTTGTAGACCCACCGAAAGGTGTTAAACCAGTCGGGTGTAAATGGGTCTATAAGCGTAAACTAAGCATTGATGGAAAAGTTACCACCTTCAAGGCTAGGCTAGTGGCGAAAGGCTACACTCAACGACGTTGGGTTGACTTTGAGATACCTATTCACCATTAGCCATGGCTAAGTCCATTAGGATTATGCTTGCCATAGCTGCCTGGTATGACTATGAGATATGGTAGATGGACGCGAAAACGATGTTCCTTAACGGTTTCGTTGAGAAAGAGACCTATATGGATCAGCCCGAAGGGATTCATTGTCATTGGAGAAAATCAGAAAGTCTGTCGTCTCCAAAAGTCCATCTATAACCTCAAACAAGCATCACGTAGTTGGAACATTCGCTTTGATGAAGTCATACAAAGATATGATTTCATCAAAAATGAATATAACCTTGTGCATACAAGAAGGTCAGTGGGAGCTCTATAGTGTTCTAGTGCTTTATGTGGACGCCATTCTGCTTATTAGGAATGACATCAGAATGTTAGGTGACACAAAAGCATGGTTACAGCCTATTCACTCATGGTGATGCATATTCTTTTACAACATTGTTATTAGATGTTGATGATATTCTTGTGGCTAGTCCTGATTTGACTAAGATGAATCAATTGCAAGATGTTTTGACAACCAAATTTAAGATCAAGTATATTGGATATCTTAAGTATTTCCTTAGACTTGAAGTGGCTTGATCTAAACCAGGGATTATTTATGCCAACGGAAATACACTCTCGATATTCTAGCAGATGCTAGATCTCTTAGACTTAACCCATCAAAGCTACCAATGGAACAAAACTTGTAGTTGAGCAGACATTCTGGGCAACCACTATCTAATCCTTCCTTTATCAGCGTTTAGTAGGACGGTTGCTTTACTTGACTATCACCAGACCGGATCCTAGCTATGATGTTTAAACATTAAGTCAGTTCATGAGTATGTCTACTTTTCACCTACAAGCTGCTTATAAGGTGTTGCACTTCATTAAAGCTGCCCCAAGACAAGGCATTTTTTTCCAGCTCATTCTTCCTTGACACTTCATGCATATTGTGACTCAGATTGGGCCTCTTGCCCAGACTCGTGGCGACCTATATCTGGTTATCGCATCTTCCTAGGTAATTCACTCATATCCTGGCGCTCTAAGAAGCAATCTATTGTCTCTCGTTCTTCCGCTAAAATAGAGTACAGAGCCATGATGAACACTAGTTGTAAGATTACATGGCTTTCATTTCTTTTTTGTGAGTTTCAAATCTCAATACCTACTTCTATGGATCTCTATTGTGATAACCAAGCGGTGAGAGGGCTACAATATTTATAGGCAACCTCCCCTAGCCATTAGGACGAGGCTAAAACTTCTTGTGACTCAATGGTTGTCCCCTAACTGCCCGAGCTCCAATGACTTCAAAGGAATCAGTTTGCCTTCTCAGATAGATTCCTCTCCAATGAAGAGGACTATCCTCACGAATAAAGATGCTCTTTGTCGGATAAGATCCCCTCTGTGTTTCCTACAAGGCGGTTGTGAGTGAATCTTTCATACGATGCGGTTGTGAGAGAATCTCTTTGGCTAGGGAGAGGGGGACCTAGCTAGTAGTGTTAGGCTGAGGTGGCTGGGAGCTGCTCCAGCCAAGTAGATGAGTCTTCCAGCGGGGGAAGATGTGGTTGCCAATTGCGCCCTCTGTTGGACCCCTGAACTCCAAGAACATGTACCAATACGTGATCTTCGTTAGTTTTGGAGGATACTAAACAGAGAGGACTAAAAGTGTTCAAAATTTACAACATGGTGAATAAATATGTAACTCTTGAAATATGGCGACCAAATCCATTTTTGCACCAAAAATGAGGGTTTATTTATTTAAATAAATTCAAAACTAAAATAACAAAAACCAAATTACAAACATAACTAAATGCAAGTACCCGACGTGGTCCACAACTTGCCAAAAAAAAAATTAAGGTGAAGTCGTGATGGTATCCAAGATACCTTTTTTTTTTTTAATTTCAAAAGTTCGTTTATTTTCGCTATAATTATTATTTTAATAATTACAAATTTAAATAGTCATTGGCATCGAGATCTTCTTTTTTCCTCATCCACATTCTGTGTTGGCTCGTTTTGCTCATTATCATCATCACTGGTATTAATATGCAACCGACTAGATGATTTTGTAGCCCTAGACTCCACATAATCACGATATGCAGTAAATGATGAAAATGAAGTTGTTGAATTAGGGCACATCACCCCACCCAACAGTAGCAATGTCATTGCACGTGCATATTGTAATAAGGTTGTGAACGGTGTGTCATCAGTTATTCAAACCGACCTAATATGGCGCATAATTGCATTAACCGACATATGTGAACCCTTAAATGCAAGCGAAAAGTGTGTCTTGGGGCGCCACCTCTCAACGAGTTCTATGATAAGATGACACTCATAGTCACTACAAAGCACCAGCATGGACATGGATTAAATACCCACATTGTCAAAATTGCCAAGCAAAAATGTTCATGTGGCAAATGGAGTCAATTTGGGATCTCTTGCTCATGCTAAAAAGGTATGTGTTGCATATAGGATTAGGAGTCATGATTCATCAATGGTTAAGGATTATTATGATTTAATGCCTTACATAATGACATATTCTAAGTTTTTCCAACCTTTGATGGTGGAAGATTATTAGGATGTTCTGAAATTTGAGTTGATTCACGATACTACTCGTCGTGTCTCTACACGTCCCTGTTAAAGCCAAACAACACGTATTTAAAATGACATGAACTGGCCACAAACGCGTGAGACAACAATCCCGACAAAGCGAGGCTAATTCAAGACAAGCTAATATGTCAGTGTGGGGTCGTAGACGATAAATGATATTTGTAATAATTGATTGTATTTTTTATTAATTATTTTTAAAATTTATTATTCATAATTATTAGTAAAATATATAAATTTATAAATTATTAAACAATTAATAGTAAATACTTTTTAAAATTTAAGAAAAAAAGGGAGTCTAGAGTAGTCGATACCATATACTTTTACAAAATTTAAATTTATGCTTAGATATTTTAGAATCACATAATTTCTTTTCTAATATTAATAGATAGTGATGTGCATAAAAATGGCTGGCCCAATTTGCACCCCTAGGCCCAGGGACGGGCCGGACTAGCCCCAAAAAGGAAGTTAAGACCAGGCCTAGCCAGCCCTCCCCCCCAGAAAGAAGGCCCAGGGAAGGAAGGCCCACAGAATGGGATCTAACCCGACCATGAAGGAAGGATAAGGTTATCCAACTCTATCCTTATCCAAGTAGGGATTTAACAGCTACCTCCTGGATTTTAGGATGTCATGGCCCGCAGGATTATAGGAGGGACGTCTGCTGACCTTCCAAGTGTCCAACCAGCCAAGAGGTCCTCATCTCCAAGAAACGCCTCTATAAATACCAACCCCTCTTTGCTGGAATAGGGAGATGAATCTCCTACCTTATCAAGCTCAATAATATTTTCTTACTCTCTAAGCTCTCGAATTCTTCTCTCAATTTATAGTAAGCATATTTTATGCTCACTCTACACGAATTTCTATTTATTTTCTCCTTACTTTCAAGCTTATTTTCTATAATTGCATATTGACTTGAACGTCGGAGTGCTAACGCTCTTTTAGCAGGTCTCCTCCTTTCCTGAATCTGCAGGAAATAAAGTCCACTCTATTCGAGCCCAAGAGAATCAACCCGATTAAGCTCTTTTATCTCACATCAATTGGCGTTGTCCATGCAACCACAGAGCTAAGACACGAGGACAATGAAAACCCCCCAACAACGGGCCAGACAAGTAGAAAGCAACCGAGGCCGCTATCGACCCTTTTGACCCCCCCCCCAGCATGCTGGGGACGGACTTTCTAATCCCTCCGAACCACTGTCGGACCATCCACGCGAGAGCACCTCTTCGGACAGGTTGTCCCTTGGATTGTTACCAACTATCCAACAGATGATTACCTCTGTCGTACAGACGCAATTGGCTGCGGTACCTCTGCACTTTCGATGGCCATGGCTCCGATGCCTCTAGTAGCCCCTCTGACTGCCGAGGCACCCTGGGGTAGCAACGAGGCACCCCCTGTTCGAGGCCCCCCTAATCCACTGTCAGGTCCGCCACGCGATAGCACCTTCTTAGACACTTCTTCTGGTTGTCCCCCATGTTGTTGGTAACTATTCAACAGATGATCACATCCACCATCCGGGCGCAGCTAGCTGCGGTAACCGCATCACCTTTGTCGGCTATAGCTCCCATGCCTCAGGGAGCCCTCCTGGCGGCAGAAGGTCCGGAAGAAGGCGAGGGGGCTCCCCCTATATGGAGGCCCCCCGTGCTCTCGGGGAGGGGGATGCCCCCCCTCCCCCCCCCCCCCCCCCCAAAGCGCGGAATGAAGCTACCTCTCACTGCGAAACTATTACCAAAAAATCCAGCGATTGGGATGGTTTAGCATGACCGTTCCAAATCCCGGTCCAAATAGGAACCGTTGTGGAACGGTAACCCATGGCTGACGTCACTTTTGTATTATTCTGAATCAGAACGTATAGGAACGGCTATGCCGTTCCTAGTTGTGTGCCAACATATGTGTGCCAAAATTTAATCCCATTACCGTTCCAAAAAACGAGCGGATATATTTTAGCATTCCATTTAGAATACATATGTGGAAATTGAAACAACTATTTGACTAGAAAAAGTAACCGTTCCTACGCGTGTTCCACAACTCGGGACGATTTGGAACGCATGATTGACTGCTCCAACATGTAGTGCTAAATGAGACCCTTTTATACCTTGATTTAACAATGTAATGCAATGACCATTCCAAATTGTGGTTCTTGTGAAAATTAAGTTTAGTTCCAACTACAGTTCCAACACATGTTACTATTAGGAACGGTCCGTATACATAATAGATTATGTGTTCTGACGATCATTCCAAATATGATCCAACAGATATATTATAATAGTTACTTTAGTGTTCGTATGTCCATTCCAAATATCGTTCCTAATGATGGAGCAACGACTATATTTCAACGACTAACTTAGTGTTCCAAATAATATTTCAATGCTCGTTCCAATATTTTTCTATATATATGTTCCCCTTCATTTTAGTTGTTTTTATTACTATCTCTCCAATTCATTTGTTCTAACTCCCTCACTTGATTCTTTATACGTAAAATCGAAAATATCAACAATCTACGCTAAATTTGCATTGATCTTGAAAGGTGTTTTGCTCAAGTAAGAAGTTGAAATTCTTTAAGGGTTAAATACAGTTACCACCCCTAAAGTATCCACCCTACATCAATTACCCCCCTAAAGTATTAAAACCTTCAAAAACCCCCCTGACCTTCTAACACCTTTAATTTTGAAGTTCAAAAAGTTCATTTTACCCCTACTAAGAATTGATTTATGAAAAAAAATTGAAGGGATTTTTAAAATGCCAAAATCACTCTTTTTTTAAGTTTTATCTAATTCTATTTTTACTTGTTCATCGAACTCCTTTTATTTTATAATTCTAAAGTGTTTGGAGCTTATTTTATTTTAGTTTCACTTATTTGTCAAACCAAGTTAAAAATAAATTTATACTTTCATATAATTACCACATTTATATAATTACCATATATATATATATATATAAATATATATTATTGTATATTTTCTTATTAGCTCATGATAAACTCTTTCGGTTTTATTAATTGTATATTTTTTTTAAGTAAATATATATATGCAGGTATAAATTTATTTTTAATTTAGTTTGATAAACAAGAAAAACTAAAATAAAATGAGCTCCAAGTACTTCAGGATTACGAAAATAAAAAGAGCTCGATGAACAAGTGAAACTAGAATTAGACAAAGTTTTAACAAAGAGTGATTTTGGTGTTTTAAAAATTCCTTTAATTTTTTTTCAAAGGACAATTTTTAGCAAGGGTAAAATGGACTTTTTGAACTTATAAATAAAAGGAGTTAGAAGGTTAGGGGGGTTTTTGAAGGTTTTAATACTTTAGGGGGGTAATTGATGTGGGTTGAATACTTCAGGGGTGGTAACTGTATTTAACCCATTCTTTAATGGTTAATTATATATATATATATATAATTTGTTCTGGTAATTTAATTATTGTTGTGAATTGCTTGTGTACGTAGGACTAATCATGTTAAGACAGTTGAGGAGATGGATGTATGATCGAGACGTGGTGGGTGTGACGCTAGAGTTTGATGATGGTGTTACAATATTTCTAGAATGAGCCCAGTCTCAGCATGCATATATGGACCAGGAGAAAATTAAGTGTCCCTGCCGAAAGTGCAAAAACAAACGGTTCAAAACACCGGACGAGGTAAATTTTGACTTGTGTATGAAAGGGTTTATGCCGGAGTATTATAATTGAACTTTGCATGATGAGGAGAGGGTGCATGAATACTTTGATGCATTGACCGCGCCCCTATGCAGCAGAAGCAAATGCCACCCATTCAGGAGGAGGGTAGTTCGAATTGGGATATTGCCACTCAGATAGATTGGGCGCAGAGGATGGTATTCGATGCCGCCGAACCGTCTTTCTGGTTTTCGATGGAGTGGAATTCTTATTTATTTTCTCCTTACTTTCAAGCTTATTTTCCATAACTGCATACTAATTTAAGCATCGGAGTGCTAACGCTCTTTTTGCAGGTCTCATTTCACAAATCTACAGGAAACGAAGTCCACTCCATTCGAGCCCAATAGTTACAACCTACTTGAGTTCTTTTTGCTCACATCAGATAGTAATATACTCCACCATTATTATTCGAATATTGAAATATGAGGATTGTGTTTGCAGCATGTGTACTAGCCAAAATCTCTGTAGCTGACTAAAGGTCATAAAAAATCAAAACCTAACTACATAGTAATCAAAATATATAGTAATCTTTAACACAATTTTTGAATAACATATGACCACCGTCGATTGTAATAATTAGATCGACACAATTAATGGTAGTGGAATGAAATTATGATGGGAAAGTTGGATGACTTTGCAATAAAAATTAGGGTTAATTACACTTAAACCCCCTCTGGAAATGCATAATTACACTTTCCCTCAAATAAGTTTTGAAATTACACTTACACTCCCTCTGAAAATTCTTTGTTTACACCTGACCTCCATTCGTTACAGTTTTGACGGAAAATGTTCATTTCAACAAAAATAATTACATAAATTTTCAATTTTACCTTTCGTTTAATATTCTCGTGTAATAATTTTGTACTAGTAAGAAAAAAATATAATAACATTGGCCTCACTCTATATGTATATATTACACTTATCCTCTTATAAGTATAAAAATATACACGAAAATGTTAAATAATGGGAAAATTTGAAAAAATTTGTAATTATTTTTGTTGGCGTGAATATTTTTTGTCCAAACTTTAACGGATGGGGGTCAAGTGTAAACAGAGAATTTTTGGAGGGGGTGTAAGTGTAATTTCAAAACTTCTTTGAGAGAAAGTGTAATTATGCATTTTCAGAGGGGTATAAGTATAATTAATCCTAAAAATTAAATAATGAAAGGAGGCAATATGCAAAGCAGGTATAACGTCAGCTAGAAAGGAGAACGCCCCGCCCCCCCCCCCCGACGTCTTTGTCGTCTTCCTTTGCCGACTTGTGAAGAGACGTTGGCCTTTTTTGAACAAATCGAGAAATGAGTAAGCTAGGGTTTTTACCTTTTACTCTTTTCCTTCGCTTTTTAGCAAATTTGATTCTCAATCTGATCGAATTTCATCAATCACTCGCGTTAGGTGTTCGTGCATATACATATGCCTATATCTATATATGTGTGTAAAACAATTTAAATTCGTCTTTAAATTAACAAATATTAGTTAACAATTTACAGTGATCGATCAATTATTAATTATAAACAATGAGTTACAAGTACATAGATACCTTAGTTTTGTCAGTGAAATTCGAAATTAAAACTTCAGTCCTAAGATTTTTTTTTTTTTGGAAAAATGAAATGTTCATGGATTAATCCATAAGATTGTTTATTTGTTGTTGGCATCCAATCAATGTGCTTTTTGAATGAAATTGATAGTCGAATCCTCTTTTTTCTTTTTTTTAATTGATTTAGGGTTGTCAGTATAACCAATATCAATACATATTTAATCTATATCCATGACTATATTTATATAAAAACATGAATAGCTACACAAGTTTTTTTCTTTTTTTAATTTGTCTAAATTACTCTTATCATATTAATTTTTATAGGGGAATTTTATAAAATCATATGCTTATTAATCGATCTTAAATACTTTCATATTACAGTATTTATTCTTGTTAATCATTGTTTTCACATTATAGCATTTATTCTTATTAATTGTTATTTACTTGTTTATATCTAAATTTAATCTTTTACTTGTAGGGTGAAAAAGTACCTCATAATAATAGAATAAAAGAATACTACAAAGAAGAAAATGAAAGAATGAAAGAACTTGTGTAAATTCATTGATTTCATTTCTCTGAAAATGTGATGAAATGAAAATTAAGAATACATCAAGAGATGATTATATATAGACATTACAATGTGCTCGAGTAAAATCTTAATTCTTTTATTTTACATTGCTTGATACTTAATCATGTTCTATTTGTCTCCTTTTCCAGCACAATACACATGCTACATGCATTTGATCAACTATTGATGATTTTAGCATTCCACATATTCCCAAGGATGAAAACTAAACATCATAAAATTAATTATAAAATTTAAAAATTCTATATGATGGTAAAAGCTAGAAATTAAAATAGATTAAAATCAAAATTTAAGTAAAAAAAGAGGAATATATCACAAAAGTATTTTAGAGATAGTTGATATTAGAAAAAAATTAAAAGAAGAAAAATAAAATAACAAATTATTAATTATTAATTTTTTCAACTTGCCCAGTTTAAAACAAAAAGAACAAAAGTCTTATTTCAAAAGTGAAACTAATTTGAAATATATATGGAGTAATTTAAATGTTGATTTTTTTTTTGTGACAGATGAAAATTAAATATTACATAGAGAATTAATATAAAATCTAGAAGTTTAATAGAAATAATTGAAAACCAAAATAAGTAATATTATAAGTATTTTTATATAGATTATGGTAATTTTATCATCAACTAATATGGAAACAAAAATTAAATTTTGTAAAGATAATTAATTATAAAATTTTAAGGTCCTAGCTATAACCAGACAAAAGTTTAAAAGGTAATATATCAATATTTTTACATTAATAGAAGTTCAACAACCCCCCCCCCCCCCCCAAACCAAAAAAAAAAAAGAAAACAAAAAAAGAAAGAAAAATGATTCTATCAAGTGAAAATGTGTATACAAGAGATTAATAGTTTAATGATAGGATTATCACTTACATGTTTTTTCGATCACTGAGGTAGTGAAACTTTATTCAATGATAACTACTTGGTGTTTCTACAAATTCACTAATATCAGGGTATTCTCTTTTTGAGTTTTATTACCCATTTAATTATTCATACTATATTTATTTAATTATATATACTTATTTTAATATAAACTTGAATTTGTAATTATAAATATTATATCTTTAAATAGTAGAATTAGCTATAGTTAAATAATAAAAAAATAAATGTATCAGAATGGAGTACATAATTTTGGAATAAAAAAGATTTTTCTACTTTAATTTTGGAGTTATGATGTTTAGGGAGAAAATTATAAGAAATAAGAAAAGTCATTCTATCAGATTATTGCATTTTCTTTTCGTGTTTTGTTTTAAGAAGTGATAATTTTTTTTAAGATATAAGGTCCAAAAAATATTAAAACAAGCACCACATAAATTATAGAAGAATTAGAATGAGAAATTATATTATTCTAAACTTTTTTTGTGAGTATTTTCGTCATTTCTTAATTGACTATCGACAAGAATATGGTATAAGTTTTTAAAAAAAGATCTTTTAATGATATTTTTGAGAAAATTGCAATTTCCTTCCCAAACTTTAGGCCTGTCAGCTAGTTTAGCCTATACGAAGTAGGCAATTTTAGTCCCACAATATAACTTTTTGTTGCAATTTTAGTCCCAACGTTAAAAAACTAACGGAAACCGTCAGTTGACAGGATGGAATAGGGTTGTCAACCTTCTACCGTCGGTTTTGGGGTTAAGTAAAAAAAATATTGCAAAAAACGTGTTTGCAACAGTAAAATCGTGTTGCCTTGAGAGAAAAGAAGTAAAATCCAAACCCAACGAAAACTTACCTCTGCAGAACCCAAAATCAGCAGAAGAAGAACAAGCCCTAATCCCAAAATCCCACTCTCAGGAACCCAAAATTTCTCCCCCAAAAAACGAAGACGCGGAGTTAGAAGGAATTTCTTGCAATGAGCCCCTGTTGGTGAGGGAAGCGAAATGCTGCGCGCGCCTAAGCTGATAGGATGCCGAACGCCCGATTACGGTAAGTTTTGGGATTTACTGGTGTATTTGTTCATTTTTTTTTGTTTTGTTCACAAAATCATGTAATGAAATGTATTTTTTTTCAGGTTTTGTGTTTATTGTACGAACTTTTTGAAGTAGATTATGTATATGTTATTTATGTATGTGGGATTTACTGTTGTTACTTTTTTAAGTGTTTATTGTAAAAATAATTTTTTTGAAGTGGATTATGTATGTTATTTATGGAGCAAATTGCAATGTGGGACTTACTGTACTTTTATGCATATAATTTGTCTGTTTTAATGTCTGTTTGTTGTTTATTTATGTCCGTTTGATCAATTTGTCTGTGTGTGTATGTATTACTTGCGCTGTCAGACATTGGACCATCCTCCCACCTAAAAAATCCAAAATCTTCCATTGTCATACTCTTAGAACAAGACAAAAAATCTTCTACCCGAATTTTTGTTTGTCCACGAGGTTCTCAAGCGAGCAACCTCCCCACAATCGCAAATAACTCGTTGTCTTCTTTGTGTTGTGGAAGATGAAGACATTCTTCCACCTTTTTTCCCCTAAAAATTCGGATGAAAGAGAGAAAGAGAGGCTTAGTGAGAAATATAATGTGAGGAATAGAATGAGGGAAAGAGAAGTCACACAAGGGTATAAATATTTTTTTTTTTCTCCAAAATATTTGTTGGTACATTTTTTTTCCTCCATAACCCTTACAGCCGGTTGCCCTCTTTTCCAGCAAAAAAACTGGCATTTTTCGTTAGCTTTTTAACGTCAGGACTAAAATTGCAACAAAAAATTATATTGTAGGACTAAAATTGTCTATTTCGTATAGTATGCGACTAAACTTGCTCACAGGCCTAAAGTTTGGGACAAAAATTACAATTTTCTCGATATTTTCTATAGAAAGTTAATTTACACATAATACAATATCAATAGGAGATGCAAATTTTAGGGTTAATTGCAATTTTCGTCATATAGCTATAGGCTCTCAGTATTTTTAGTCCTTTAAGTATCTAAGGTAGCAGAATGGTCCTCTATCTTTCTAATTTTTACAAACTTGGTCCTTCGGTCGCTGAATTTTTACAAAGTGGCAAAAAGAGTGGCACATGCCTCTCACGTGATGGATTCAAAGTGGGTATTTTTTGCCATTCGTTGATATTTTACAACATGACAGCTAAAGTAAATCTATAAAAAAACATACCTACCGACGTGGCTAAAATAGGCACGTCATGCTGCTTAGTTGAAAGTAGAGGGACTTATGAAATATGACTATTTTAGCCACGTCGGTAAGTATTATTTTCCTAAATTTATTCTAGTGACCACGTTGGAAAATATTAACCAATAGCAGAAAAGCGCCAATTTTAATCCATCATGTGAGGGGGCACGTGCTACTATTCCGGCGACACTGTAAAAGTCCAGCGACCAGAGGACCAAGCAAAAATTGAAAATATAGAGGACCATTTTGCTACCCTAAATACTTAAAGAACTAAAATGCCATGAGACTATAGCTACAGAACGAAATTGCAATTAACTCAAAAATTTATAGTAAAGCAATAAAGTGCATCAATACGTCTCTGTAAGATTTTAAACATATATTTCATAGATATATATGTATTACACATACTATAGAACATGAAATAGGAATAAAAAAGATTACATGAAAATAATAGAGGCACGTTCGTTAGTCCTCAAGATACATATTAACATATTTAGAAAACTCTACCGAAAAGCTTCAATATATTTCAACACATCAGTAAGATTACCCTAAAGGGAATATTAAAGTTTTACGATATGATGTTGATTGCATGTGATCCTCTCATGATTAGGCTACCTATTCAAGTTCGTGTATTGCGTTTAGAACATCACATATGACTTTTAACTATTTATACATATATGATTTTTCAAACATTGAAACAAAAATACCCGAGGCTCCTTAATTGGGACATACTTTTTTATCCCTTCAATGGAATATTTTAAAATTATTTAGACATAAAAAAAATTAAAAGTTGACATAAAATTACACTTTTAACAAATGTTGAAAAACAAAATAAAGTGAAAAATAAATTCATAATTAGAAGCATTTCACATGTCTAACTTAAAAAGTTCTAACTTCCTTCAACTATATGTGTTCTTTAAAGAGTCTCCGTGCATTTTCAGAACGTCTAGCTCAAATTAAAATTTCTTTTATCATATTTCAAATTTTATGCGAATTCTTATTTTATGTGTGTTATATTTCATTGAAAAAAATATTCTTTTTATATATGTATGTTTCTTTTTTACATAAAGGAATGTATATAATTTAGCAATTTCTTTCTATGAAGTATAAAAAGTTCTAATTTAAAAAAGTTAGCCATTTTTTGTATTTTCATTTCAAAATTACTAATTTGTTAGTTTATAACATAACTCGAAATATTATAGTGACATGAGCCTATAAGCATCTACCAAATCATGTGAGTTTATTGTAATATGGATTTATTTGAGTTTATAATGTCAGTTTATAGATCGAACTGATATATGTCTCAATTTATTAATATTAATACATATTACTGTTTCTACAAAAAACAAGGGATACATTCCCTATTAAGGAAGAAAATCAAAAATAGAACATCAATTAACTCACTTAGTCTTAATAAGAAACGTGATGCATTATCTTGAAAAGACGACATAAATAGTAAATGGTGAATAAGAGAAATGACATTTAAATTCAAATGCAAAACAATAGGGAGATGATTAATATTTTCATAACCCAAGAAAATCATGAAATCAAGCAAGAGGGTTTTTGCTGCCAACAAAATCGAACAAGCAAATGAATAACGGAGCCATATATTTACATAATGACTTATTTAGTTATATTGATATTTGGCTTTTGAATTTTCATTTGAATAAAAAGTTTTTACAATAATTTTTAAAAGTTCAAATTCAGTAAGATTAGTGGATAAGATCTTTCATTTATAAGGTACTTATTAAAATTTAAAATAATATTTCTAACTAATTTATGAATACCTTATATCTTTGCTTAATTAAACTTTTGGATACTATAATCATTTTGTCGAGATAATAAGTATTATGTACAACGCACGTGGTTCCTACTAGTAATTGAAAATGTGTCAATAGAACAGATATAGTTTTTCATTAGGGATAATTATTATCGTTAAAGTAAACAATGGTGACGAATACTAATTAACCAAGGCAGTTATTCGTCGTTGTTTCTACAAGCGAGGCCAAAAAAATTGTCAAAGCTAAAAACTGTGGCAAATATTCTGGCCATAGGTGAAAACATAGTGAATATTGATTAATCGTAGTCAAAACTTAAGTTTTCGTATCAATTTTATCTGACCGTGGTATATAGTATCGATTTATTATGATTTTAAACTGTAGTGATTTATAGTAAAGGGAATAATCAACGTTTTTTTTATGGTGTGTATATATATGTATGTATAGAGAAAGTAATGATTGAAACTGAAAGATGGTTAATACATATAACAGGCGCGATTTTACTTTCAAACATATGAAAATCAGACAAGGCATTAGGGTTTGACACATTAGGGTACGAAAGTCACAAGATAACTGTAATTACTATATAGTCGATTCAACTTTTCGTATGTTTTTTCTCCAAGCAAAACTAGTCGTGGGTTTTTCCATTTTTTTCTCTTTGCAGTCTAGGGTGGGAAATGCAGCTAATTGGATTAAATTGTAGTTTTAATTCTGTAATTATAATTATTTGATATTTTACTTCTATAATTTATTAGGATTGTAAAATGGCCTTTCAGCTTTTCTAATTTGTTTAATTTCGGACAAAATTGGCAAAACATTTAAAGTTGATCAAAAAGTGATATAATTCCTGTCAATTGTATCCTAAAATTGTGAAATTATAAAAGGTTAAAGACCATTTTGCAATCCTAACAAATATACAGGATTAAAGTGCCAATAACTATAATTATAAGACCTAAAATATAATTAAATCCAACTAAATATATATATATATATATGATATGGTTATGACTCATAAAGGTGAGACCTAATATGGCACATTGAAAAGATTTGGAGATCAAGTTAATTTTATTAGAATATTGTCACTACTTCAATTTTCTCTAAAGGGGAAGCAGACGATCGATAAAAAAAAAATATAATCTTGATCATATATATATACACGTACTGGACCAAATTAACATGTTTAATTAAATTATATCATGAGTTGAAAAAAAATATATATCCGATTGATGTCGAATTTAATTATAATAACACTTTATGGTAATTGTGATGGGTGTCGAAACTACCAAAAATAATTCCTACGATTACTTTCTTGCGAAAGCGGTAAGTAGGGTCGAATTCACAGGGATCGGAGATAAGTTGATTTCTAAAAGAGATAAAAAAAAAATAAAGGGGGGGGGGGGGGGGGGAGATTTTTAGTTTTTAAGAGAAAAATAACGAAGGACAATTTAAAGGAGAAGATTAATAGATAAGAAAGCTTTCCGGTTAAATTGGATTCATGCTTGATTTCGTCCGTTGATCATCGATGCAAATATAACAGTTATTAAAACACATAGATCAGTTATGGTCGTTGGTACGACCTAACAACCTCACCCTTCCTTACCTTTTCGTCAGCCAAGGAACGTCCGTTGGCTAAATCTCTAATCAATGAACAACCTCGGGAACGTCCACAATATTTAATTCATTAACAACATTAAGAATTAGAAGGGTCTGATCCTAACCAACAAATTCCTACGAGGATTCATTTAGATCAAATCATGCATTCCCCATAACAAAACGAACCACTTTGACACAATTAATCATGCTATGTTGCTACTAATTATTGAACTAAACAAACAATTACGGATTTGTAAGTTCAAATAGCTAAACAAACTTTCTTGATAATGAACAACTGATCACATTATTAAAAAATCAGACGTTTGTAAAAAGAGTGCAGAGAATAACATGAATACGGATTTTAATAAAGGTGGTAAACACTTATTAGATCTCACAACATTTTAAAAATCAAGCATTCACCATACTTTAACCGGAAATTAAAATATTAGCCTAACATACTAATGGAAGAACACACTAAAGAGTGGAATTCCATTAGCAATTGGGCAACGTAATAAAAATAAAAGAAGATAGAAGAAGTAGAATAATGAATTAAACTATGGAATTCAATGTAAAACAAGAGATGGTTTTTTAGTTGTGAGGTGCCTCCTATTTATACTATTAGCACCTCACGAACCTAGACATGAAAAGAGATAGATACATGATTGCTAATAAAGATGTTAACAACTTAATTCCTAGCAATCACATGGATAATTTTCAGATTCTCAAGAGGTTTTTCAGCATTCATTCATTCTTCCTTCAACAAAATCCGCAGCTTTCTTTTTTCTCCTGGGTTTGACTTCAGCGTTAAGCGTGGCACGCTTAGTGGAAATTTTGAATCTGCCACTCTTTTCTACTTGTTCCCTCAAATGCCTCCAAATGTCATTTTTAGCTTCAATTCACAATCTTTTACTCCTTACAAGATGTATTTCCTGAAAATATAATAAATCCACATGATTAGGAGTAATTAGTCCTTAAAATAAGGTATTTACAAGCATCAAATTATGGCAGATTACACACTTATCAAATTGATTGTAGTGGGAGGGGCATATAGAGCTATTATTGAAATTATATATTTATGTGTAGATATATTGCCAAATGATCATATCTGTAATTTTGCAAATTACAAAAAGGTTATAAATATTTCGCAATATTGTTGATCTTTAATATAGTTCTATAAACTATTTCACAAAGGGTTAAATACATTTTTTTGTCTCATAACTTAGTTCAATTAGCGTTTTTGTCCTTTAATTTTTTAGGATAGCAATTTGATCTGGCCGATCTTTTAAATGTTTGAGATTTTAGTCCCTTATTTTAGCGGGTGGGGGTGGGCGAGCTCTGACAAAAAAAAAAAGGATTGAAATCGCAAAATTAAAAATGTACAGAATGAAAATTTTATCTTAAAAAATTAAAGGACAAAAAAGCTGGCAAAAATAGTCAACAGGAACAGTAGTTCTAATTTTAAAATGTCATGTGAGATGCACATACATTTTCTGACGATAAGGGTAAACTCTGGCGAGAAAAAGACTGAAATCACAAAAAATAAATAGATGCAGGATATGCTACCTTAGAAAGCTAAAGGACAAAAACGCCAAACGGCCTAAATTACGACAATTAGATAATTGCTTGCATGTAAAGTGTATCTATACTAATTGATGCCTACCAAAATTTAGCAGCACCATAAAATATCGAGAAACCTTCACGAAAATCCCAAGATTGAGGGGGGACTAACCTGCAATAAGGGGTCAACACTCTGATGCTTAAGTCAGTAATGTTCTACTAAATGAAATAAACGAAAAACTTGAAATAAATGAGAATAATGGTGAAAATAGTATTGTGTAGTGTAAGTTCGTATGCAAATGAGCTGAAAATAGTTGAAAAGTAGAGAGAAAACGAGTGATAGTGAAGTAGAGTGGAAGTTACTTGATAAATGGCTGGACAATCAGTCATTTTATAATGGCTTGTGTGTCTGATTTCGGGGGAATTATGTTGATAGCCATACGGCGTAGGAAACTTTGAGGAGTCAGCTTTCTTCTCCAACAAACCATGTGGAAATTGGCTAAGAATAGAAGAAGATATGACCATTTGAATCAACCTTGCCAAGCCCGCCACCTTTTCCGAGAAGTCATTACTTGCTGAGAAAAATCCGGATTCTGGCCATTCCTTTGGGAATTTAGCTGTGATCTTTTAATATGACGTGGCCCCACATGTTGGCCACTTGTACGTTATAGAACCGCTACTGTATAATGACTAAGCTTGTTGTACGAGACTTTTTCATGGACATGTCAGGTTAGCTTTCTCAAAAAAAGGCCTTGGGAAGGAGGGTCTTACTGTTCTGGGCCAAATGAGCCGGGCCTACGGGGCTGTTCTGCTTGGAGGTCCGTCTCTTACTCTTGGGCTTTTACCAGGTGGATTTTAGGGGGCATCATCACTCCCCGTTACTTGAGTAGTGCGGGACTTGTTGTCGGATTGGTGGGGTAGAATTAAATAGACCTGCCAAGGGTTAGCACAAGAGCTTTATAGCTGGGTGCATCAGCAGAGAAGGTCCTCCTATGCTGCTTCCTACTTGTTGGGCTGGCGTGCGTGATAGTACGTGGATTTTGTGGGTTGTTTTTGCTTATTTTCAAAAAAGGGACAGAGCAATCATTGGGACAAAGGAGGAAAGAGATAGAGGCTTATCTGAGCGTCTCCATACACGCGTTCCATGATTAGTGTGTCTGCTACAAGAAGGGGAGAGACACTGAGCCCAGTGCGGTCGAAACTCTCCATCTGCTGGGGTATGAAGAGTTTTCCTTGGGGAGGTCACCTCATACTTCATTCATGCTTCCAGAGTAAGTCTTCTGCCGCTTCACCTTGAAAGATTCCTTGCCTCGTTCTCCAAAAATTTGTTATGAAGCAGATTTTATCTTTTGCAGGTTTCCGCGATTTTAGGGTTTTCCCTATCATCTTTGCTTTCCTTATGCTTGTGTCTCTCCCCTAAACAAGACTCATCGTTACACATATTTATTTACAAATATAAATTACCCACTAATTTAACATCTTTGCTTTTATTTTAGTTCTATGACAGCCGTACCGTAGGAACTCGGAGAACATTCTAGCCCACTCAGATGAGTTCAACCCCCAGCTATGGATATCAATATGTCCCCTAATCTTTTATGCCATTGTGGAAATGCATCATCCCGAACGAGTACTTCGCCAATTCGGAATGAGGCAAGACATCCCACAGAGTACAGACAGTCGGGAAATGAGTCTCCATAGCATCTCTCGTAGAGCACGTGGGGGCACAGACTAGGAGACTCATCACACGATATACGTTAGTAGATGGGGTAGACGACGTGAAACGATTGTGCGCCTACCACCCATTTTCAACGGAAGAGATACAAAAAATAGATATTTAGATTGGTACAGTAGAATAACTCGTCGATTCGTCTCATCATCTACTGATAGACATGTAGAGAGTGGCTATCAACCAGGACATGCACCAAGTATGCAACATGTGGTATGTTGCGCAATAAAACATAATTCATGTTACACACATTTTCTCTTACATTTAAATTCATTATTTTTAAATTGGTTCAGGAGCAATATGTAGAGTCCCTTCATTTAAGTATGCGACCTTGACCAATCAATTTCGAAAAGGCTATGCAAATGCTTGACCGGATGGATAACGGAATGGACCATATTCTTGAAATGCTTTCTCATCTTCCGACGAATAATCGGGCCGAAGAACAAGTAACGCCACATGAGAATGCTCCGTCCACATCCCATAGATAAAAGAGAAGCAGTAGAAGAATGTCTACAAGTTCAATTAGAGGTGATGATACTGTTGGAGCAAATATAGTTGGTCCATCCACAGTGTATACACCTCTAAAAGTATATCAAGATTGCTACGTGTCTCAACCACCCCAACAAAGTGATTGGTTTGATTCAATTCCATACATGCCAAGCCAACAAGCTTATCATGGATAGGTTGATTTTGACCTTGGCCTTGGCACGAGTCAAACTTATACACCAGTGTATAATATCTCACCAATTTCATTTCCATCATTTGGTGCATATCGGGATTATGGGGAGTCTAGTTCTGCAACATCATCAAATCGGTTGCATATGAATGCCGATAATGATGATAATGTGGAAGATGAACCAATACAAAATGTGGGTGAAAAAATAACAAGACCTTAGCGCCAACGGCACCGACGCACTTGTGGGACGGGCTGTCATTTTTAGGAATTGTAATTATTATAATTAATTTTTTGAATTTATTTTTTGGTTTAAATATAATTTTTTTATGTAACTATAATTTTTTTTGGTGTTAATATATATTTTTTCTTGTAAATTAAATTATTAGTTAAAATAGAAATGGTTATATATATAATACACGTATATATTTAAAAATAAATAAAAATAGAAGTCGAACTCTTTGAGTTAGACTTCACCTTTTCTAAAAATAAAAATAAAAAAATCGTGAGAGTTCGACTTGCATGAAAAATGTTATTCCCTTTATTTTGCAATTATTTATGTTATTTTTTTTTTCTTAATATTATTATAATAAATAAGTCAGAAGAGTTATATATCAATAATTTTAGTTATTTCCACACAGCGTAAACAAAAAATTTTAATTACACAAAGCACAAATTTGAAATTTAATTTTAAACCACTAAATATAAAATTTAACTTTGTGAAATGATTGAAAATTTGTGATCGTTTTTCTATTAGAAATAACAAAAATATATTAGAACTTAAGTTTCTGATGTTATCTTTTGGTGTTTGAATAGCTAAATTACAAAGAACAAATGCATAAACCAAAACACTCATCTTTAAGTTTGCCCTATTTTTTTGGCATGCATTAATTTTTAAGTCCAAATGTTTCTAGCTATTACTGAGAATTCCAAGAGCATTTATTGTAGTACGATAGACGGAAATTACTTATTAATTATCAAAAGTAAGTAACTATACCAAGGAATTGATAGTTGATTTTGATGTTCAATTTTATTTATGACATTTAATTAGACCGCTTAAATTCTTAATTTATGATCGATGATGTATTAGTCTAGTGGTTAAAGTTGAAATCCTATACACAAATTTCGTGTATTCTAGTCTCATTAGATATGTGGATTTTTGTCTCACTTTATATGAATTATTATAACTTATTTATTATTTTTAGTCATATTGATGTATTGGTTAAATTGATGCATATTGCTCAGTATTGAGATGTTGATGCAAACATATATGTAAGTATCACTTCAAAAACATTACTAAGTTATGAAAAAAAATACTAATATATATAGCTGGTAAATATGAAAATGTTTAGATTTGTAAATCTACAAGTTTCTACACAATAAAGTGGATATATTAGTGAACTAGCTAGTCAAGGTACAACATAATCAATTTCGAGATTATTTATGGCAATTATTGTTAACTCAAACGCTACGAATTTATATTCATACTTTTGCGCACAGTGTAAACTTATAATACAACACAGAAAAGTTGAATACTTCATGATCATAGATTAGACTTGCACGCGTCTTCTGCAATAACTACAGAATATTTAACTTTTCCATCCAGCGTAAAACAGAGAGATTTTGTATCTTAAGAATTGACACCGAGTTCACCTTTAACTTTTTTTATTTACTTCCCAACTGTTTAATCTCTGGCACACACGTCGATAAGCATCCTTTCACTTGATGTGAAATAAACAATCATTTATACCATTAGACATCACTCAAGATCAAGGAGGGGAGGAACCTTTTCTTGAAGCAAAAAAAAGGGGGGGGAAACCCTCGTGGAACCTCTAGTAAGCTTATGCTAAAGGCTAAATTGCAAATCATATAGCTTGAAGGATGTGAAAAAAGACTAAATAATGATTGTAGTAGGTAAGAAATTAAAGGTATGTCCATCACTTGGTACTTTTGAAGTCGGCACATACTTTTGCTTCATTTTTGGTGTAATTGTCCTAATTTTTCAATTTTATCTTTGTTGGTATATATGGGAAAATTAAAGATCAATGATATATATTTAGGTTAATAGCAAGAGATAAATCATATACGTGCAAATTCAATGAATAATATTGAGAGTGTTTGACATGGTGTATGTAACATGAATCTTGATAAGTATATTGTTTACCATAAACGTCAGTTTCACCTTACAAAGAAACTGTTTACAGTATATATATATATATATATATATATATATATATATGGAGAAATTGTTTGATCAATGATACTTACGTAAACATATTAGGTGAAAACTGTTTACTGTAAATGTTAGTTTCACCTTATAGAAAATTGTTTACAGTAAATATATGAAAAATGTTTGATAAATGATATTTACATAAATATAATAGTTGAAAACTGTTTACAGTAAACGTCTTTTTCACCTTTCAAAAAACTGTCTAAAGTAAATATGTGGAAAAATTATTTGATCCCAATGATGCTTGCGTAAATAGTTGAAAATTCTTTACAATAAACGTTAGTTTACCTTACAAGAACAAAACGTTCTTGGAGTCTTTCAAAATTTCAATAATAGTCCTCTTGAAATTCGAATCTTTTAAAGTGGTAAAATCACCAACATATTCTCATTACATCATAAAACGAACGAACTTATAACTCCATGGTTCTATTATGTGATGATGATATGTATAATAACCACAGTTGTTACTTAATTATTACGTTACGTGAAGATTACGTATGTAATAATTACTGACGGTTCAACCAACATCCACAAAAAAAAGTAAAAAGTAGCTGAGAGGAGATCATCTGATGCAGCTGTAAACCTTAAAAAAAAAAAATCTAAAGAGATATCATTGATCTATCCATTATCGTTTACCAAACCCCTTATATATAATAGTCTTAATTTAGATACTTCCCTATCAAAGCTACAAACCTAACAAATGTACATATAAATCATCTTCTTATTACAAAACATTCTAGACCTACACTAAGTGTATGACAAATGATTCATAATGTTGAAGTATTGTTTGACATTTTGTCCTACCCACCAAGAAGCAAGAAGCATCTTGTCACTTTTATCATCTCTAGTGCGCTCTATAATTCATTTGCAAATTGGTTAGTTTTCTGCCCATTTTTGAGAATAATTTTGCACCTATTTCTTTTTAATAAGTCGTGTTTCCAACTTTCTAACATTTCTGATTGAAAATTGCCACCAAAATTGGGACAAAACGTCTTTGTATTGAAATGACTGCAAAAGAACGTTGATTACCTCAAGATTTGGCTTTGGCTTGGTTACTTTTAGTTGGATTCCAGCCAATCAGGTTTAACTTATAGAAGAGTTATTCCCACCACTTAATAAGTTTAAACCCCACCAGCGTGAGTCTTTATTGAATTTTTTTTTAATCCATTAATTTGGTTCTCGTTCAATTTTAGTATACTAACTTTAATAGTTTTCAATTTTATACACTATGTCGTAGTTTTGTTTCAATTAAGTCTGCCGGTGGCTGAATTTTGCTTTTGTGGCCGGAAAATAGCATGTGCACTACACATACTACCAAATTGGCAATTTTTTTTATCCATGTGGCACTATAAAATGACTTGGCACTTGAGGTAGATATTTTTCTATCTTTTCTCTGTCACATAAGCACTTACATAAAAAAAATTACAATAAAACAAGCTTCAAATTTATATTTTATAATAACTTTCATGACACATCGTCCCAACATGCATGTAATAAATAATCTTACACACTTTAAAAGGTATTAATAAATTAAACTAAAACATATAATTCAATATACCAGCTTCAAAAAAATATCATTTAAATATATTATCGTCACGATAAAAAAAAAAAACTAAAGTTATAGATAATTATAAATAATTATTTTATAAATACTTATAGAGTATAAAATTATTTACTATTTTATAATAAATACATAAAATAATTATTTTATAAATTATGATAGATTATATGGATAAAAAATACATAAAACTTTATATAACTATAAATAATTGTATTTTGTTATAAATAATTATTTAATTATAAAACTAAAAATACATAAATTTTCTTTTATAAAAAATAAATAATATAATTTTAAATATATATATATAATAATCCATATAAGTTTTATTTATAACTATAAATATTTTATAATATATAATTAAAATAAAATTATTATATAATACAAATTTAAAAACAAAATATTCCCTACCCACCCAATCCCCCTACACCCATCTCCCCCCCCCCCCTCGAACCCCTCCGCCCCCCGCCCTCCCTCGTCATAGTGGGGGGCATCGCCGCCCCCAGTAGAGGGGGGCGACCGCGCGTCGCTATGCTCCATCGGCCTGGTGCTGTTAGGGGTGACGCCGCCCCCTTGCTGGGGCCGTCGCCCCTTTCTATGGGGGACGGAGACCAGCGCAGGTCGACGGAGGGGTGGGGGTGTGGCGGGGAAGGGGGGTTTGGGTGGATAGGGTTTTAATTTTTATTATATAATAATTTTATTTTTATTATACATATATATATATATATAATTAAATCATGTTGGAAGCAACATTTAGCCACACCTTCTGCTATTTGTAATTTTAACCATGTCACGTGCTGATGTGGTTAATTTCGTCGGACACGTAAGCAACACTTGGCCACATCATCAAATTCCATTCAATGGCCGAAAAATTGGAACAAAAATCCTCAATTGGACTTAATTGAAGCAAAATTACAACATAGTGTATAAAATTAAAAATTATCAAAGTTAGTATACTAAATTTGAACGAGAACCAAGTTAATGATTAAAAAAAAAAAGTCAGTCTTTATTTACTTAAATAATTGTTAAACTGATATTTCGATTGTTATAATTGTTAATAATTGAAATTAATAATGTAATGGTAGGTCTAATTGGCAAAGCGGAGACCTCATAATCAAGAAATTATGGATTTGAATCTCACTAATGGAGAAAATTACAATTTTAGCCTTGTAAGTACGGGATGTGACAATTTTAGTTTTGTATGAACTCATTTTGATTTTTTGATCATTTTTGTCCTCAATGTGCGAAATTTTTAAAATTACAAGAAAATTTGCTAAAATAGATTCGTAGATGACTAAAATTATCACCCTCCTCCATATTTACAGGACCAAAATTGCATTTTGTCTCTCACCAATACGTGGGTGTTGGTCTACCTTAATGGTATAGTTGTTGTTCTACTGTAATAATACTATTTGTTAATTATAATAATTGTATTTTTTATAATTAGCGAATATATATATATATATTGATGATTAATGATGAGATTTAATTATATAATGATAATAGATCCATCCAAAAAAATCAATAATATAATGAAGCATATAAGTGATTTACTCAACAACAATAATTGAAATCCCAAGCCCATTTGGCACAATAATTTAACCCATTCCCCACACCAACCCTAGGGGGCGGGGGACGGATAGGGAGACTATTACTCAAATCAGCTAAAAATAAATAAGATTTTTTTTTAAGTAGAGCGGTAAATTATTATTTATTTCAAATAAATAAATTACAATTCACATAAAATAGTTTATATCTAATAACTTATTAATAATTATAACAATGTATGTTAATCACCTACTATAAAGTAGAACTACATCTACTTTTAAGTAGAACAATATCCCACGTTCATATTGGTGGGGTTCGAACCCATAACCTCAAGAATCCTAGGGTCTCAACTTCGCTAATTGAGCTAGCTAGGCCTCATTAACAAAAAATTAAGAATTTGAGACTTCCAATTTATTTGCATAATAGAATTATACAAATAAATATAGTATATTTATTATCATAAATTTGAAAAGTTTCAAATTCGATCTATCAATTCAAACGCAACATCATAATTAAAAGATTCTTTACATCATTTTGATAAATATATATATATATATACCTTATTATTAAGGGAGAGCATTAATTTGGTCTCTTAAATTTGGTGTGTTAATTATATTTTTATTTTAAAATTTATTTATTATTTTATTTTTCCACTTTTCATTGTTGAAGTAATTACTTCCCGCTTATTAATCCACTCATTCATATATTTTTTTATATATGGTTTTTTTTATCTATTTATTCTTTTTATATTATTTTACTCAATTCAATTGTAATCATAGATTATTAATTTAATAAAAATATTATTATATTTACATACACATCGAGCTTGCGTTTTCGGCTAATATACATGTAATCAAGGTCAAGAATCGTTACACCCAATAGTTCATAGTTGCATACTAATGAAGAGATGATGCGGAGTAGGTAAGAGAATAAAGGAGTTGAATGCATTTATGGGGGCCCCAGTATTGATACATATATGGGAGACCGCACGTAGTGATCAAACCCTTTTACCTTTTCTTCAAACAAGAAAACAGTTACTCAATGAGGGCGTAATTACACAATTCAGTCTATATATATATAAAAGGTAAATTACGTTTTATGAGATTTGACATAATTATAAATATATTTTATTATTTAAAAAATTATAAATATTTTCTTGATATTTATAATTTTTAACCAAATGCCTGAATTTGACCATTTTGCTCTTGAATTAGTTAAAATTGTAGAAAAATCAACCGAGGCAAATTGCATTATTGCTCCTCTGTGTAAAAAACTTAAAAAACCTTACCTGCACATTGTAGTCCAAAATAATTCAAAAAAATTTAAGCATAATTCAGTTTGCATAAGGGAATTTTAGTCAGTTCACCCATAAAAATGGATGGAATTGAGTTATTTGTTAGACAATTACAATTCTTAGGGGGGTATTTGTGATTATGTCAAACCTCAGGGGAGGTAGCTATAATTTACCCTATATATAAATTGGTTGAATTACAATTACCGCTTTTAAGGTTTAGCATAATTATCGATACTCTCTTATTTTTTTCAAAAATTACATATATTCTCTTGAACTTTGTAACTGTCTAACAAATAACTCATGCTCATCCATTTTTATGGATGAACTGACCAAAATGCTCTTATGCAAACTGAATTATTTTTTTTCTTTTTTTAAATTTTTTGAACTCTTTTTTGGACCAAAATGCACAGGAAGAGATTTCTTACATTTTCTACACATAGGAGCAATGATGTAATTTGCCTCGGCTCATTTTCTACAATTTAGAGAAAAAAATCAAGGCAAAATGGACAATTCTAAGCATTTGGTTAAAATTTACAAATTTAGGGGGTATTTGTAATTTCTGAAAAAGCGAGGGGGAGTCCGTAAGTATGCTAAACCTTAGGGAGATCATTGTGATTCACCCTATCTAAATATACTAATAGTCACTGCATACAGTCCCATGAGCATATAAAAAAGAATTATAGTACAAGATGAAAAGAGAAAAGAAATTTATGGAAAAAATATTCATGGTGTGAGGGGATGAGAAAGAAAGAATTGCATGAGAAAAAATAAACGTGGAGTAGGGTGAGAAAAACATGGAGTAGTGGATTGAGATGGAAAAAATATAATTGTGATATTATTAAAAAAACTTTGAAGTTACTTTTCGGACCAAAACTTTTTTTATAGGAAGAAAAGAATTAAAGGTAAACTAGAGTATTTAAAAGTCGGTACGACAAAAGGCTTTTTTTTAATTATAGTACTAGCGGCCACCTCACGTGGTTCCTGCGCGCATAAGTTTTAAATATAAACTAAAGCAAACAACAAAGATTCTTCTAATAAAAAAAATAAAATTGTACAATCTAATTAAATAAAGTTGGACATTTTTAATTTGAGTACTTGTAATTTTTATGCCCATAAAATCAGTAACTTAATGCAACTATTTTTTGCACAGATGTAATCTTAATGTGCTTAATTAGCATCTTTAGTTCTCCCCTATGTTTGTATGCATAATTCTTGGGGTTTTAAACCCCATATGCACATTAATATAGATGTTTTAAAATATCTTTTGTTTAATTAAAAAAACAAAGTTTTCAGGAAATTAATAAAATATCGTTAAAACTTGCAAGACAATGAAACCCAATTTCACTATCTTTTGTTTAAAACCTACAACTTTTTATTTTCTATTTTTTCTAGTGGAGTAGTTGAAATAGTCATTTAATGTATCATTCAACTAAATTTTCACAGGATATGTTAGATTAATATAACTCAAGAATTTCAAAGTTGATGAATAATTAAAAAAAAAATAGGAATGCCGACTTTTGCAATCGCATGGACAAAAACCTTTTAGATTGTATTAAATGCCTATATATAGCAATCGATCAAATGTATGCAACCCTCAGTCAATCCAAGTGAAACAAATATAAATGCTAAATATATCGTTATTGTATTACTGGCTTCAATTTGAAAAAAAAAAAAAAAAACATTAGAGAAGTTCTGTAAAAGCAAAGAACAAATTCCGTAAAAGGACATATAATAACTTAGGAATTCTGATTTTCTGTTTTTTTAATAAGATTTAATAAAATAAAATTAAAAAAAAAAAAAAGAAACACACCCGCACAACTATACTTAGTTATTGCAATCTTGATATTTACAGCTTTTCGGGGATTTGGGGAATGTGAAATTTATGATTATGATTTTATTGCAGTATAGATGTACACTATATATATATATATATATTTTAGCAAGAAAGAAATAAAATTAAAAAAAAAACAGAATAGAATTAGACCAAATGCTAGGAAATTTCTCCTAGGAAAATCAAAGTTCTCAACATCCTTGGTTTAGCAGGAAGCGCATAGTCTAGCGAGGGTGATTTCGGAGAATTTAGCTTTATTGGAAATTCAACTTGCGAGAGAAGTTTTATGGGGTTGAGGAGAGTAATAAAAGGTTGGTTTGAGATCGTGCGAAGTTGTGGCAAGGGCAAATTTCGTAGTTTGAAAAATTGCTATGAGAACTACTCAATATGATATATATCAAATTTTTATTTTTATCCTCAATAAAATATTAATTTCATTTATAGAAAGAAAGCAACAAATGCATTATACAAAAAGTAAACGGTAAATTTTGTAAAATTACACAAAAAACTGTCATTTTAAACATAAAAAGACTTGTTTTTTAATATAGTATAGATATAGATTAAATAAAATGAATATCAATATAAAATATTTTGTGTACCAAAATGTAAAATATATATTATAAAAAATTTAAAATTTTATTTTATTAAATATAATATAAAATTATTAACATCTTTATATGCATTTTACCATATAATAATTAAAAAATTAATTTATATAAATACCAACAATATATATTATATATTTATAATTTTAATAATTTTTATAGTTACCTATAAATATGTGTTTCAAAAGAGGGGGAGAGGGGAACGAGATGTGAGACGTGAGAGGTGGGGGGGGGGTATTAAACGTGTGGGTATTTGGAGAGAGAGAGAGAAATAGTGAATTATCAAAATGGTTTGAGAGAGAAAGATACATGTGAGTATAGTGAAATTGTATTATTGGTCATTCAAAAAAATGGTATGAGAACTACCAAAGTAGTGTCAATTCCCATTAATTCCTGTTCAAATTAGTAAATTCATTGTAATGAAATTGAGTGGTGTAGGAATTATGCAAAAACAAAGGATATTTTTTTGTAAAATTACACAAATAACTTTCTTTTTAGATACAAAATAGTCTTTGCTTTTATAATTAGTATAGACTAGTCGTCGTTGCACGTGGTCTCCGCGAGCATATAAAAAATAAATATGATGTGAAATGAAGAGAGAAAAGAAATTTGTGAAAATACAATTGTAGTGTGAAGACATAAGAAAGAAAGAAGTTAATTAGGAAAAAATGTAGAGTTAGTTGAGAAAAACGTGGGTAGTTGGTTAAGACCAAAATAAATAATTTGTAATTGTGGAGTTATTAAAAGACAATGAAATTACTATTATGACTTTTTTTGTTAAAAAAAAAAAAAAGAAATGAATCAAAGGGTAAATTGGAGCATTCAAAAATTAGTACGACAAAAGAGTTTCTCTTTATAATAGTATATATATATATATTTATAAATGAAAAAGTAGGACATCCCCCAAATGCGGGTCGGCTAAAGTCCATATAGTTGACTTAATATTTAAAGAGAGGCCTACCACGGTGAAATTCAACACATAAATCAGGACATGTATTTAACCCTGTAAAATATCTTGACAAGGATTCGAACTATCATCGTGAGTGTGGTTTGTACTACACATTTTCTTAATTACTAGCTTAGTTATGGGATGAATCGAACTGTGATATTTATGTTTTAGCAGGCATTCACAATAATTAAGAGGGTGTTTGGTTGAGTTTAGAAACTTTTCAAAATGTTTTAAAAGATGTTTGAAAGTTTATGACCTCTATAAAGTTGGTTGGTAATTTATTTTTTTATTTTTTTTGTAACAAGTTGATAAAATCTCAAAATAAAATAGTTTAGAATCTTATAAGTTTGTTTCTTTAAGGATGAATTACAATGACCTCTTCTAAGATTTGACATAATTACGGATACTCCCTTGTTGCTTCAAAAAAATTTAACCAAGGGCCTGAAATGGTCTATTTTGCCCTTGATTCTTTTTTTTGAATTATAGAAAAATCAGCCCTGGGCAAATTACATTATTGCTCCTTTGTGTAAAAAAAATGCAAGAAACCTCTCATTGCGCATTTTTGTCCATAAAAATTTAGACATTTTTAAAAAAATAATTCAATTTATATAAGGGCATTTTGGTCAATTCACCCATAAAAATTGGTGGAAATGAGTTATTCATTAGACGATTATAAATCTCAAGGGGGTATTTATAACGTTTTAAACAATGAAAAGATATCCGTAATTATACTAAACCTCGGGGGGTCATTGTAATTCACCCTTTTTTTGAACAAAAAAGGCTCGGCTCATTTTTTTTTAATAAGATCAATAAAGCTACTACATCTTAACATCCAATAAACAAAAAACTTTCAGAATTTTGCTAATATTTCACTTTTGCTCTTCATATAATTGACGTTTTTTCTCCCCAAAGCAAAAATATCTATTTATATGATTTTAAATTCAAATAATATGATGAATTTTTATACTATTGTAACAATAGGAAAAACTTAATATCTCAAACACTCTAAAATCCTATAAGCTCTAGAATCTACATCTTATATTTATCCAAACACTAAAAAAATTATTTTTAAAATAAGATTAGACATTTTTAAGCTTTTAAAGCATTTTTAAAAATATTTCAAATTCTTAGGCAAACACCCTCTAAATAAAAAACGAATAATAAATATTAATCGATGCTATAAAAATCAGAGTTTATAATATCCGGCCACAGCTGGATAAATTAATGGAAATTCATTGGACTGAATTTACACTATAAAAAATATGATTATTCCCTAGTCCAACTATGAACTACCACTCTTTTAAGCTCATTCCCTCAAGAGCAGCTCTCCCTTTTGCAAATAGATATTGGAATTGGACTTTTCACAAGCTTGGGCTGATCTCAAGCCCATGACAACTTTATAGCCCAATAGCAGCAATGGCTCAGCCCATTCCCCACTCAATAATTTTATTTACCATATTATTCGTAAATACTAGTATTTGTGGCACACTCTACATGTGTTTATAATTTCTTAATATTATTTAAAATATTTAAAAAAAATATTTTATTATTAACATATGCAAAATATTAATAAGGTAATATCAAATTTATAAGAAAGTGGTGCTAAAAAAAAAAACATGAAAATAAAAGTAAAAATAATTATATAAAGATAGTGGGAGAGTGGAAAGTTAGATGAATAAATAAAATAATTAAATTAAATATTAAAAGAAAATAGACCAAAAAATGGGAGACACTAAAAGGTGTTAAAGATAGTATAGATAATTCTCTCCGGTATTCTTTCATTTTACTTTTCTTCCACACTTTGATATTAATGCAGCATGTGACTCAATCGATGCTTTATTGCTTGAAATATTGTATGTCATGTCTTTATATGAATCTCACGATTTTGAATTAAGGACAGAGATCGTTGGGCTTATAGCTACTCATCTGCAATTGAAATGGGATACATGCCTATTTCAGATATATTCATTTTGTTGCACAAATTTGTATTTATTGATTATCCTTCTCAAGTAGTCATACCTATAGGAAAAACAAAAAAAAAAAAAAAAAAAAAAAAACAAAACAAAACAAAACAACTCTTATGCTTACACTTGTTTAAGAACTTTAAAGAAATTAATTAGTTCATTTTCAGTATTACAAATTAATTTTAATAATAATTTACTTATTATCCAACAAAAAAATTCAAAAAAAGGAGATCATTACTTTATTGTAATAATTATTTACTTTTTTTTATTCCATCAGACAAGCGACAGCACTTGGGATCTTTTCCCACAGATTCATACAAATAATTTAATTATAAATATATTATTTTTATTTAAAACAAATTCCACGTACATTTCTTTTTTGTCTCATTAAGCTCAACGAAGCTTTTATCTGAACTCAAATCGGATCCTGCCCGCAATACTTGGTTTAAAGCGAACAGCAAGATATATAGTATTGGTTGGGCCTTATGATCCAGGATCCGACATTATCGGTATCGTCTCAGAAAATCATTTGTATTTTTTCTGCTTCTGTCAGAAACATATGAATCGGATCCAATGATACGGTACGGGGTCCTCTCTTCAGAACGGCTTAAATGTAGGATAGATTGTCGATTGGATTTTTTATTTTAAATTTTGTTATATCGTTTATTTTATTTAACATATAAACATTATGTGTATAATATTTTTTTAAATACATTTTACATTACTATGTATATGAATACATTTTAAACATTTGTGTTTGTATCATGAATGCCCAAGTAACCTGATACGGTATGAAATCAAGAATTTTCGATTCGAGCTGGGAGGGCTCCAGAATAAGAGTAAGAAATTAAAAAATTTTCTTGAAATTGTTCTCTACCATTTTCATTCTTGCTACATAAAATAAAGGGTAAATTACATCTACTTCCCTTGAGGTTTGTCATAATTACAACCCCTATATTGTTTTAAAAATTAAAAATACCTCCTTGAGGTTTCTAATTTTCAATCAAATGCCTGAAATTGACCATTTTGCTCTTGATTTTTTTTGTTAAATTATAGAAAATCAGTCGAGGCAAATACATTATTAACTTCTTTGTGTAAAAAACTTAAGAACATCTCCCTGCGCATTGTGGCCCAAAAAAATTCAAAAAAAATTTTAAAATTAAATAAAATGTATAAGGGCATTTTGGTCAGTTCACCCATAAAAATGGATGGAAATGGGATGTTTGTTAGAAAGTTACAAATCTCGGGGGGGTGTTTGTAACTTTTCAAATAATGAGGGGGTATTTGTAATTATGTCAAACCTTAGAGAGGTAGTTGTAATTTACCCTAAAATAAATACAAGGATTGGAGCGAGGATCTAAAGCCAAGTGTCTAAATCTTAGCCAACTACTACTATTCCTAATAACAACTTTTGTCTCTATATAATAATAATAATAATAATAATAATAATAATAATAATAATAATAATAAAATAATAATAATAATAAAATTTCATTGTCTGCAAAAAAATAAGTACGAGAAAGGAAAAATATGGACAAGTGATTTTATTGATTTAAAATGAAAAGTGGATACAATCTCTTATTTGGATGTGATCCCTTGATTCTTCTCTCTGAATTTCGATCCAATGGCTTGAAGTTTGTTCTTGGATGTGGACGTGTAATATTTTTTGGATTTGTGGAGTAACTACGTGGCTCCTTGAAATTTGGTATCAATGCCTTGAAGGATTTGATGCCGTGGAAGACGTGGAACCTTCGCGGTTGTGGATCTTCGTCGTGGCAGAGAACTTTTGAACTTGGGTCCCATTGGTTTCCTTTTGTTGTATAGAATGATTTCTTGTCTTGTGTTGTCTCCAATGTTCTATGGAATTCTCCAACTTAAATGGTGGACGGTTTTATTTATAGGCATGAGTAGGGTTACAATAGCTTGACCTCATGTCTATTGGGCTTGATCACCGTGAGCTTTGACATGGACCAGTCTTCTGATGCACTATATTTTGAACATGTATGTGACCCGATTTAGCCAACCTAAAATAATAACTTTATAGTTATTTTGGATCAGCTCATAAAAACATATAAAATCCAAATTTAATATGGCTTATGAATTTAATTTCTTTACAACAATTCCAAATTTATCATGGACTATCATTTTGAAACCCAATTGTTAGCCGATTTATTTGGTCTTTAACTAGTAAGTTATTCCGAAAGATTAATGTCAACAGATGCCCTACTTCAAGGTTCGGCGAAGAACATGCTACTTGTGGTGGGAGGCGGGACTTGAAATATTTGATTTTATCACTTTTCCTTTTTTTCTTTTTTATATCATAGGCCCGCAAAAAGCCAAACAATATTTGCCTTTGCCTTTGCTTTTGCATTCATCAACCAAGCATTCATTTCTTCGGAAGCTAATGGACGGATGATCTTTTTTTCCAAATGAAATAACCAGCCATCCATGTTCATGATATCCATCAACAAGGAAATTTTGGCCATTTTTTTTCTTTGCAACTCGGTGACTGCTCTCCATTTATCTTTGATTTTCTAAGCAAGTGAAATTCCTCGCATTGGCAAGTCAATATCTTTTTTTTTTTTTTGAAAGAATCTTTTGATACATTATTTCCTCATGGCTCCCTTTTCCAAGCTATTAAGTGATGGAAATTTATAAGCCTTAATCACCCATTGATAGCCATCAATACTTATAAAAGAAGGCATTAGCTTAAAATTATCTTCAACAGACTTGCACGAGTGTAGCACATCACGCGTTTATGAGTTTGTTGTTGTCGAGTGCTTTGTTTTTTCAAGCCAGTAGCAACTTAATTTTCTGAAGAGACCGAGGCTACCATTTGTTGTAGTTATAGCATATGAGAATAATGTCTTAACTCTCATCAATACTTTTTGGTACACACGTGCACAATGTATCTCTCTTCATGATTTTTGACTTCTAATTTCTTTGTGGAAATTTGCTTGTTTGACAGAGATGGACTTTGACAATCTCAACGAGTCATTCCCATGCACCATCGTTTGAAGTAGCAAGGAGAACGTCAAGGTCGAAGTGCCACTTTGTATGTCCACAAGCCGTTCCCACGTATCATCATTTGAAGTGGCAAGGACAACCTCGAGGTTAAAAGCACTCTTTTTGCACATCCATGGCCAGCCGACATTGTTCAACCATCCAAGACTCGATCTTTGCACAAGTCATGCAAATCCACCGATGTTCTGAAGAGATGACGAGAGAAACCCTTTACTCTCGTTCCAACACTTCTTCTCAATCCAAGGTCTTGGTGGACAATCCTTCTTTTCATTACATTAAAGCCGGCGTTGATTTTGCACTTCCAAGTCATCACTGCATCATCGATGGGGCTCATGGAGTATTCCACCGTCCAAGTTCAGCGAGACCTCTCTTTTTCCACGGAAGACACTCTAGGCCAACATGCAAACACCCTTCACGAAGCCGAGATTCATGCCATCGTTCACGCGTTTCTCTTTATGTGCGTTTGCAACAAGATTCTCACCATAGACGAAGAACGAGACCATCGTCCAAGCGTCCTTCACGAAGTTGAGATCCATGCCGTTGTTCGCATGTTTCTCTTCATGTGCATCCGCGACAGGATTTTCACCATAGAAGAAGAGCGAGGTCATTGTCCAAGCGTCCTTCACGAAGTCGAGATCCATGCCGCCGTTTGTGTATTCCTCTTCATGTGCACCCGCAACAAGATCTTCACCATAGAAGAAGGGCGAAGCCATCGTGCAAGCGTCTTCCACGAAGTCGAGATCCGTGCTACTGTTCGTGCATCCCTTTTCACTTGCATTGCTACAAGGACATCTTTCAAGTTTCCCTCGAGTTATGGTGCCTTCCGCAAAATCTTGCATTTCGACGTCAAAGGAGTTGTTAGACGACGTCGAATGTTCACGACTAGTATGCGAGGAGTTCAACGATGTGGTTATCTTCTCTTCCAAGCAGTTGCTAGGCGATGACGCTTGTGAGGCCTCTGTGCCATGAAGTCGTAAGTGTTTACTTTTGGTGCGCTATCGGCTTCCCGAGGATTCAGACAGCATGCTCACCTCCGGTTGGTTCGACCTCCATTCAGGCGACGTCCTCTTCATGCGTTTCTTAAGCGAAAGCCGCTTTTCGATACTCGAACGACTTTGGTTGCTTCCACTTGTTGACGTTGATCATTGCCCCCAAGCCATGAAGCATTTGATTAGAAGTCTTACTCACTTGAAAGAGAAGATTCTTGTCATGAAGCTGAAGAGAGCTTGTTCAACCTCGAAGAATGTGGTCGCCAAGTGAGAGACTTCAATGCTTCAAGACACTTTGTATTTGTTCGAGAATACAACAAAGGGCTTTGAGGGAAATGGAAGTGCATCTTAAAGACTCGAGACAAGATTTGACAACTTTCGATTTGTCCGTCTGAGTATTTAGAATTATCACTTTTTCTTTTTGTTGCTTCATTGCCAGTCAATGTAAAAGATCATTTCATCACATAATAAAATGACTTTTATTTTTTTACTAAAATTCTCTTTGTGCTTTTGATTGGGCACTGGCTTTATTTCTTCTCATTACCGTTAAATATGAATGACTGCAATTTCATGAACTTTTTAACCTCACAAACAAACTTGGTTAACTTTAAGATAAACCAAACTTGTTTAAGGATATGCCTCGACTTGAAAATAGGTTTAAGCTGCCTACGTACCCGGTATAGGAATCAAGTCAAAACGTAGTTCAAAGAAACTTGAATTTTCTTTTCTTTCTTCCTTTTTTTGTTTAACTAGAGGGATGTTGTGCACAGGTTATACTCATGCGGGTCAGGAGTAACATGCAGTTTAGGCTCGTGCGTCATGGAGTGGATGATGTGGATGATGTGTTGTTTTGAGTTGCCTCTTCCATCGAATTGTCGCAGTTCTGGCGGAGGTATCCCATTGGCATCCTCTAGGCGTCGATGCGCTTGATATAAGGTTTTGAATACGCGGGCGAGTTTTGGATCGTCCGTCGTATTGGGCTTTGATGGTGTTGGCGATCATCTCTTGCAATTGTTGAACAGACCATGTAGCAATAGATGTTTCAGAATGTGTAGACTTTTGCACGAAGTCATGCGTCGGTGGTGCTTTATCCACTTGCTTCTCACTTTCAACATGGTTTGAGAAGGAGGCATGGTTGTGGCTATCGTTGCTTTCTTCAACGCTCGTATGCTCTTGGTTGCTCATCAATTAGGCAATTTGGAGGTCTTTTTCCTCGACGATCTTCTGGAGATTAGTGACGGCTACGGCCATTTGTGCTAGTTGTTCCTCCATTACAATCGTGCCGCCCATCGTGGTAGGGACGATAGCAAAATGCGTGGACTTGGAGCTGATCTCAGTAGGACTTACTGGGTTTGAACCGTCTAAAGGGGTTGTGTCAACAATCTTGCCCCGGTGGAGGATTGACCGGCGATAGTGGCATTGACGGTAACTTTATCCTTCTTAGACACTATTGAGTGCTTTGACGTGATGACTTGAACTTTGATACATGAGGAAAGGACGAGGGACAGAGATGGTCCCACTAGGCGTGCCAGAAATTTGTTCACACAAAATTTCATTGTCTGCAAAATATAATTACGAGACAAGAAAAATATGGACAAATAATTTTATTGATTTAAAATGAAAAGTGAATACGATCTCTGATTTGGATGTGATCCCCTGATTCTTCTCTTTGAATTTCGATCCAAGGGCTTGACGCTTGTTCTTGGATGTGAACGTGTTCTTCTCCGGATTTGTGGAGCAAACTACATGGCACCTTGAAATTTGGTATCAAGGCCTTGAAGGATTTGATATCGTTGAAGACGTGGAACCTTCGCGGTTGTGGATCTTCATCGTGGCAGAGAACTTTTGGACTTGGGTCCCTTTGGATTTCGTGTGTTGTATGGAGTGACTTCTTGTCTTGTGTTGTCTTCAATGTTCCATGAATTCTCCAACTTGAATGGTTGAAGGCTTTATTTATAGGCATGAATAGGGCTACAATAGTTTGGGCTCATGTCTATTGGGCTTCATCACCATAGGCTTTGACATGAACGAGTCTTCTGATGGACTACATTTTGAACATGTATGTGGCCCAATTTAGCCAACTCAAAATAATAACTTTATATTTATTTTGGATCGACCCATAAAAATACATAAACCCAAATTTAATATGGATTATAACTTTAAGTTCTTTACGACAAGTCCATATTTACTATGGACTATCATTTTGGAACCCAATTATTAACCGATTTATTTGGGCTTTAATTGGTAATTTAATTGGCAGTAGTAGTAGTAGTAGTAGTAGTAGTAGTAGTAGTAGTAGTATCTTGGGATAGAAAGTCGTTGTATCTTGGAAGACAAAATTGCCGATTCCGTGAGCATCAAAGCGGGGCAATAATTGTCTTAAAAATAAAGAGTCTAACTTTTGTCTTGACTTCGTAATACACAATTTCTCGCACTATCTATCTCATTCATTCCATACAATAATTTAACTAATTTTAATGACATATTTTTTCATTGCGTACTTTTTGAAAAAAACTAATTTTGTATATTTTAAAATCATGTATTTTGGTTAAAAATTTAGACATAAGACATGCTTATTTTATGTTTTATCTTGATATATTTCATATTTTAATTTTATAAGAATTTTAGAATATATATATATATCATATTATAATTAGTTGTGTCAGTGTCGTGTCGTGTCGTAGTTTTTAAAAAAAAAAAAAAATTGTGTTGCCGTACTCATTTCAATTTTTCCTTCATCAACTGTACAACTCATTCTGTAATTGTTAAGAATCTCTCCCTTCAATCCTTTTCTTTGGCTTTTCCTTTCTGCTTTTGATACAAACAATCCGCGGAATTAAGGGTGGAAACGCTAATCTTGTTTCTTCCTTTAAGCTTCCGAATCTCTATATGTGAGATGAAGTTTGCACAATGAATGTGAACTGGATTCGTATCACCGTATTCATGTCCATGCATCATAAATCTTGAGTGATAGGTTAATACCATCCTTTCGGGTTGGACTCTAATCAAACAACAATCAGGATCTATACCCATTGAAATAAACATTATCTACTACGATCAAATCAAATCAAATTAATATGAGAACTTAAGTTTTGATCATAATTAATAAATAATTTATTATAATCTTACTTATGATGTCCAATATTTTAGCATTACTTATAGAAAGAACGACTAATAACCCTCTAAATAATGTCCCAATAGATGATAAAAAGTCTTTTATTTTAAATTAATTTTATTACTTAAATTAGGATATTGTGATTGAAACTTTGAAAAACTCAAGTCGATCGGTGATATAATCATAAGACATAACTACAGTTGCTTTGTCTTTTATTCTTTTCTTAAAAGAAAAAAAAAAAGAGACTTATATTTGATCATTAATTACAACCACTGCAATTCGAAAACTTATGATTTAATCACGATCGACAATAATTGTCATGATTTTCTTATAACCACAAATATTTGTGATAGCCTTATTATGACGAATATTTTAACTTTACTTGTAAAAACAACAACTAATAGTCCTCCAACATCTATCAAATAATGCTCCAACAAAAAAAGATCAATTTTTTATTTCTTTCTTGGGATTAAATTTATAATTTAAATTAGAGATAATTACACTCCTCTCCCTTGAGGTTTGGTATAGTTACACGTAGACCCCCTATGGTTTGAAAAGTTACATCTAATATCCCTGAGATTTAATTCTGTCTAACAAATAGGTCCCTCCATTAGTTAAAATTCACCGAATTTGTTGATATTAACAAAAAAAAAAAAAACTGAATGAAAATCAATATTTACCCTCGATTGACTTATTAATGACTTAATGCAGACCAAACAAATCTTTTATGAGTAAATTACCCTTATAACAGTGAAGATATACCTCCTCTCATGCATTAACGTGTGACAATATGTAAGTGTAGTTTGGTCATAAAAAGATTCGTTTGACCTACAATAAGTCAGTAATAAGTCAATCGATGACAAATATCACCATTAATTCAATTTTTTATACTAATATCAACAAATTCTGTGAATTTTAACTAACAAATAGACTTATTTATTAGATAGAAACAAACCTCAAAAATACTAAATATAATTTCTCAAATTATAAAAAGTTGAGTATAATTGCATTAAACCTCCAGAAAAAGGAGTATAATTATCCCTTTAAATTAGGATATAGTGATAGAATGACATAACTACAGTTGTTTTGTCTTTTTTTCTTTTTCTTCACAAAAGAAAAAAAAAGAAATAAATGAAAAAGAAAAATAGAGAGGATAAGAAAGGATAGATGACATATGTTGGTAGTTTAGTCTGTCTGATTTTTGCATACCAAATCGCACGTGGAGAGAAGTGAAAGAAGGAAAGGGAGGTGAATGGACATCATTCTACACCACCCCTGGTCGTAGTGGATGAGGGAGGGAAGTACGTTGCATAGTGTGGGTTGGTACCACGGCTTGGTACTCTATATCCTCAACGTCGCTTTGGATTATTTATTACTAATTGTTACGGCCCGCTATTTTTGTGTATATAATAAATAATTTTTTATATTTTAAAATATTATAAATAAAAATAAAATATATAAATTAATTATTACATTAAAAGAAGGAAATAAAAAAAATTAAATTATCAATTAATATAAAGGGTTAATTACACTTACACCCCCTCTGAAAATGTATAATTACACTTTCCTCCAAAAAGGTTTTGAAATTATACTTACACCCCCTCCGAAAATTCTCTGTTTACACCTGACCCCCATCCGTTAGAGTTTGGACGAAAAATGTTCACGTCAACAAAAATAATTACATAAATTTTCAAATTTTCCGATCATTTAACATTCTCATGTATATTTTTGTACTTATAAGAGGATAAGTGTAACGTATATGTATGGAGTGAGGCCAATATTATTATATTTTTTCCTTATAAGTACAAAATTATTGCACGAGAATGTTAAATGAGATGTAAAATTGAAAATTTATGTAATTATTTTTGTTGAAATGAACATTTTCCGCCCAAACTTTAACGAATGGAGGTCAGGTGTAAACAAAGAATTTTTAGAGGGGGTGTAAATGTAATTTCAAAGCTTCTTTGGGGGAAAATGTAATTATGCATTTTTAGAGGGGGTCTAAGTGTAATTAACCCTAATATAAATTTTAAAATGTTGAGTAAGTTATTTTTTCAGTTGAAATTAAAGTATTTTTTGGCATAATAAAAAATCGGTGTGGCGTTGTTATTAATCGTTGTTTGTGAGTGTAGAAGGATTTTTTTTTATATTAGTACAAATTTTTTTTTATTATATATTGGTATCACGTTGACGAACGATTGATATGTATTTTTGTTTCAGATTAATAAATATAATTATATTATATTATAATTTTAAAATGGAGCTACATACATGTGGATGTGATAACAGTGTATGATACGAAAGTATAATCGAAGATCTTTCGATGTTGGGGTGTAGATCACCTACATTTATTTGTTTTTTTTTTTATAATTTTTTGTTGTGTGGGACAAAAACTAGCTTTTAATTACTTTAGCATAATGCATTGCGAAAAAGAAAAAAAAAAGGTGGATTTCTGAATTACACTATTATTATTTTTTTTCACACAAGTGTTCTCATTTCACAATAGAGCTGAACTAATCCTATTTCGGGTAGGAGTCAAAGAGTTAAACTCTTCCTACACTATCAAAAAAAAAAAAAAAAGATTTTCGTTATACTATAAATGATCATCGGTCGAAAACTATGATAAATCAACACTATTAATCATGGTTAAACAAAATCAATGCAAAAATTTAAATTTTTGCCAAGACTAATCAATATTTGTCATGCTTTTTAACCATAACCAAAACGTTTGCCATGGTTTTTGCCATGGCTAATGTTTTGATCATACTTACACACACAATGGCTAATGGTTGTTGCAAAACTGTGATTAATTTGTATTCACTACGATTTTTTTTTTTTTTTACCATAGTAATTAATCATACCGAAAAATCATATTTTTTGTAAGACAAGTTAGATGGTCTATGTTTTTTCTCCATGCTCCAAATACAACTTTTACTAATTTAATATTCTTTACAATCTTGAGTGCGACAAAAGTTGATCTTAAAATTGAACTCGCTTGTCACTAGACCAACACTTTATTAATATACTTATCAATATTTCCTTTTTTTTCCAAAAAATAAAAAATAAAGAACTACGGTAGTAGGATGAGGTGCTTGTGGGGGCTCGTCTTCCTTTCAACACAATGATTTCGAAATTGAATTTTCGAAAATTGTGGGGGCTCACAATAAATCGCATTTATGAAAATTGTCTTTTCTTCTGTCCTTTTTTCCCCCTGTGTTCAAAAAGAAAAATAAAAGAAAGTTTTGAAGGAAAATTTAATGTTACACTCTTTTATTATCTATATCCATTAATTTATGTTTCTATTTATAAAATTAAACAAAACATTTATTGATCTGCAGATTAAATGAGATATTGATGGATTTGGAAAATAGAAAATAGATAAATGAAGAGCTTCATGGCACCAGTATAAATCACTACAAGAAAGTAGCTTAATAGCTACGAAAAAAATTGATACTAAAATCGGCGTCGAGCTAATTAGTAAATAAAATTATCGTTCCTAATCTACACTAGTTTATATACATTAAACATTTCATTGTTAAATTCATTGCAAGTAAATTTTCGTTGTTAAATGTATTAGCAAGTAAAGTTCTTGTATTACATAATGTAAATTAGCAACGATGATTTTACTTATTAATTAGCTTGACGCTAATTTTTTTTTCCCGTTGCTATTGAACAATTTTCTTATAGTGAATTGTCTAGAAGACGAATATTGAAATGAAAGAACACCATGATACGAGAATAACTATTTACAAAAATAAATTCACAATACATTTTCCTATACTATAAATAACAACGACTAAAAATCTCGGTAAATTAATATTATTAACAATACAATCAAACAAAATTAATGCGAAAATTTAAATATTTTACAACAATTAATCTATATTTACCATGGATTTTAACTGTGGCCTAAAAATTTGTCATGATTTTAGTTATGACTAATATCTCACTTACAAATACAATGACTAATAATCATTGAGGAGGCCTAGTTAATTAAAATTCATTATGATTTTTTATTTTATTTTAACCATAATAATTAACCATAGCGAAAAATTAAGAATTACTAGCCAAAAGCATAAACTATTTACAAAGTCAAATCCAAATGAAGAACTCCTCCTATACAACTGTAAACTATACTTCAGTCAACCCAAATTCAAATTAAAGACTTTATTATACAATGAATGCATCAAGAAATTCCAATAGAGACTTTTCGATACTAATATAAACTATTTATAAATTCAAGAGAAGAATATTCTTTATATCAATATATAAGGACTTTTATATATAAATTAGAAAACATGACATGCGATACACGTGTAGAAATATACTTTTAGAAGTAAATATATCATTCATGTTAAGTTTATGATATTATTCATATTTTTTCATTGAAACATTAGTATTATACAATTATATTTTCAAATAAATTAATAATTATTATTTAAATTGATAAGAAAACTATTCAATTCCATTATTAGTAATTCACTTTCTAAATTTAATTGGTACTATTGAATAAATATATTTTCCCCAAAATTAAAATTTTATTTTTCGTATATTCACTAATGATTATTTCATTATTATGTATCAAACAAATTAATATGAAAATATAAAATAATGATATTCAAAAAATTAATATTAAAATAAAAATAATTAGTCAAAGCCCATATCTTGGTTAGAAGAAATGTCAATTTAATAAAATAAATTGATCACTTTTATTTGTAGGTTTTATTATGCCTATTTTCTGTTGTTTAATTTTGTTTTATTTTTCATTACATTTTATATGTGTGTGTTGTATATTTTCTTTTACTACTATATTTGAATGTCATTTATTTTTAATTTATTGACACTATTACAAATTAATTATTTATTGACTAATGTTATAAAACTATGATCAAATTGGACCATATATAGTACTGATATTTATAATGTAAGATCTTATAATGTATGTTACTCATATTTCAGTATCAACTTTTTTATATTATCAAAGCATTATTTACATGCTTTATTAGCTTTAGATTTTGAAATATTATCGTATAAACTTTTATTTTTCACCTTTATAAAATAAACACTCTTTCGGTATAAACTAGACATGTCTAATAACATTGAAGAGAACATTGATGATTTTCCTAAGTTAATCCAAGATATAAAACTTACTGGTGACAAAAATATAGATGATTATAAACCCATTATTCTGTTAAATGCAATCCCTGATAACTATGGTGATGTTAAGGCATCCATTAAATGCGGTAGAGATAATGTGAACCTAGACACTGTTATAAATGGTCTAAAAAACAAAGAAATGGATCTTAAGACTAATAATCTAACCAACCTCATAATGAAGTTAATTTTGTAATAGGAAGGAGTGCGAATCATAATTCAGACTATAAATATAGAAGACACAGTCGAGGGAAGAGTAGGAGTAGAAGCAGGAGCAAATCTAGATCAAGGGATGATACTAATAAGGATGATAAGGTTAAAGAAAGAAGGTGCTATAACTGTGGGATTAAGAGCCATTACATAAAAGACTGTAAAAAACCAAGAAGAGATAATAGGGACAAAAACTATAACACAGAAGATGTAAACTCTGCCACAGCAAAAACTTCCGGTGATGTATTCATGGTTTGTGATGTTAATAATGTTAATGATTTTAATATAAATGAATGGTTATAATCTCACCATCAAAAACGTCAAATTTGTTCCGGACTTAAGTCATAACTTGATATCTTGTGTTGTTTTAGAAGAAGAAGGTTTTGAGGGTAGATGGGGATGGGTGTAATGAAAATCATGAAAGGTTCATTGACTGCTTTTAAAGCTGAAAGGAAACGAAACTTGTATATTTGTCGTGTTAATTATGAAACTCTTGCTGCTTCTGTGATTGATATTGATAAAACCTCTTTGTGGCATAAGAGACTGGGACATATTAGTTTTAAAGCCCTTGAACTGCTTAAAAATGAAGGGCTTCTTAGTGATAAAATTGAAAGATTAAAATTTTTTGGGATGAGTGTATCTTGGGTAAACAACACAAAATGCATTTTCCTATTTCACCTTACCCCACTCCCTCATCATCATCCTGCATTTTAGATTATGTTCACGCAGATGTCTGGGATCCCTCTAATACTCCCACTCATGGTGGGAATATGTATTTTTTATCAATCATTGACAATTTTTCAAGGAAAGTTTTTGCTTTCTTAATGAAACACAAATTCGATGTTTTCGAAAATTTCAAAAGGTGGAAAATTTTTGTTGAAAACCAAACTGGAAAAAAGTTTAAAAGCTTTACGAACGGATACTGAATTAGAATTCAGCAATCAAAGTTTTTCCAATCTGTGTGATGAATATGGCATAAAACGACACAGAACAAACCCCTACACACCCCAGAAAAATGGTGTTGCTGAACGTATGAATAGAACAATCCTAGAAAAGGTTAGATGTATGCTTGTCAGCTCTGGTTTGCCTAAATCTTTCTGGGGTGGGGTTGTTTTAACTGTTGTTCATTTGATAAATAGGTCTCCATTTGTTCCCTTGTGTGGTAAAATCCCTGAAACTGTCTGGCTTGATAAAGATATTGATATCTCCTACTTGTGTGTTATTGGTTGTTCTGCTTCTGTGCATCAAAATACTGATAAACTAGAACCTAAATCCCTGAAATGTGTTTTCATAGGATACCTTAAAGGGGTTAAAGGTTATCAACTTTGGCTTAGAAGCCAACCAGGTTTTAAAGTTTTAATTAGTAAGGATATAACCTTTAATGAATCAGAAATGCTATGTCTCTCTGAACCACAAAAAGAAACCAACTCTGTTTTAGGACCTATCGTTACTCAAGTAGAGGAAGGTTTAGAGGAAAACCAACGGGTAGAGGGAAATGAAGAAGAAAGTTATGAAAATACAAATTTTGAGAAAACTTAGAAAACTACCGGGCTAGAGACAGAAACAGACGTAAACCTAGGCTTCCCCCTAGGTATAAGGACTTCCACATCGCCCTAAACATTGAATCTAGTGAACCTAGTATGATCGAAGAGGCATTAAAATCAGAAGATTTTCACAAATGGCTCAGTGCCATGAACGAAGAAATGAAATCCTTAAAGGATAATAAAACCTGGGTATTAGTACCAAAACCTAAAAGTTGTTCTATCATTGGTTACAAGTGGAGTTATAAATCAAACAAGAAGAAACCTCAAAAAGATTTAATGCAAGACTGGTAGCCAAAGGCTTCACCCAAAAGGAAGGTATTGACGACACTGAAGTGTTTTCCCTTGTTGTTAAATATACCACTGTCCGAATTTTACTTGCTCTCTCTGCTCATTTTGATTGGGAACTGAAACAAATGGATGTGAAAACAGCATTCTTGCATGGTGACTTAGAAGAGAGTATTTATATGCAGCAACCCACTGGCTTCATTGATAAAATGAAACCTGATCGTGTGTGCCTTTTAAAGAAATCTTTGTATGGTTTAAAACAGTCACCCAGATAGTAGAACAAAAAGTTTGATATGTTCATGCATTCTTTAGGATATACTAGGAGCAATTATGATCACTGCCTTTACTTCAAGTATGATGAAAATACTCTTGTGTTCTTAATGTTGTATGTGGACGATATGCTTATCGCTAGTCCTAGTCTGATGCATGTTAAAATCCTTCAAAACAATCTTTGTAAAAAGTTTGACATGAAAGGCTTAGGAGATGCCAAGAAAATCCTAGGTGTGACCATTGAAAATAGAAAGGATTCCACTATTTTCTTAAATCAAAGTTCCTATATTCTATCTATGTTAGAAAGATTTTCTATGTCAGACGCAAAAACGTCTTCCGTTCCTTTATCTTCTCACTTTCAACTTAGTACGGAAGAATGCCCTAAAACTGAAAAAGAGAGAAAAAAAATGGAAAAAGTCCCTTACTCTAATGCTATTGGCTCTATAATGTTCCTTATGTTATGTACCAGACCTGATATTGCCTATGCCATTAGCCGCCTTAGTAGGTAAATGTCAAATGTTGGACCTCCTCATTAGCCGGCTCTCAAGTGGTTACTAAGATATTTAAAGGGTTCTGTAAACTGGGGAATCACATTTACTAAATGCCCTAATGGCGTTAATCTTATTGGGTATGTTGATTCTAACTATGCAAATGATAAAGACAATCGTAAATCTACTACTTCATATATCTTCACTTTGTGTGGCTCATGCATAAGCTGGAAATCCCAACTCCAGCAAATTGTTGCTTTATCAACGATTGAAGCTGAATATATAGCAACGGCGGAAGCTTTTAAAGAAGCTTTATGGTTGGAAGGTCTCATTAAGGAAACTGGCTTCCTAAAACAAAAGATCACTGTTTATTCTGACAGCCAATCTGCAATACAGCCCTGCAAAAATCTTGTTTTTCACGATAGAACCAAACATATAGATGTTCGTTTTCATTTCATAAGAGATATTGTTGGTAAAGAACTCATACACCTTGACAAGATAGAATCAGAATCTAACCCTTCTGATATGGGCACTAAAAGCCTGCCTATTGAGAAATTTAAGAATTGCCTTAAAATTTTGAAGCTAGCATGATTCTTCACTCTAACTGTATATCGTTACCAATCTTGTGTTCTGTGTTTTGCAGGTACCCCCAAAGACGTTCTTGAAGGCAATGATGAACACCAAATTCGACTTTGGGCCTGGTTCCCCTTGTTTGGGTCCTCGTCCAAGGTAGAGAATGTTGAGTTTTGGCCCATGACCCAACCATCAGAATGGCCCAACAAAATGGAAGGCCCAAAGACCCATCCCGGTGGCCCAACCCACCAACTACCGCCCAACCCGATTCTTGTGGACCATCATATATATTTGGCTAAACCTAACCTAATCCCATTTCATCCACCGCGTCTCTGAATCTTCTTCTTCTTCTTCTCTCTCTCTGAAGATCTGATTCTCCTTCCTCCTTCACCATCGTCTTCCTCATATCACCATGGCTTTCCTTCTCTACTCCAAATCTGACACCTATAAATGGCACCTCCTTCTTCCCTTAAGATAAGCTCATACCTTGCACTTATTCCCTCTATGAGTTGTGAGATTTGTGCGAACTACCTCTCTGTGAGTAAGCTTGGTGGTCTAGGTTTGGGCCATCTGGTCTTGAGTGGTTCTCACCAAGTGGGTCTTGGTGCAAACGGTTGTTGAGTGTCGATTTGTTGTGGTCATGTCTACTCATTCCGGATCTTGGCTCCCTGAGCCTATTGTGACCGAAACTGTCCATACGAGTTTTTGTTTTACTTTTAAATTCTATTTACTGATTAAATTTTGCTCCCCCTATAATAATTAATGGTTTAAATACCCATTCCCCTAGTGTAATTTGTTATTACTTGTGATCTTGGTGATCCATTAGTGGTGTGTCCACCCAACATAACCAAATACATTAATATACAAAGTATAATTTATAACTTAAGACAAATCAACAACCACCATCAATTAATAAATAACAAGTATTAGTTTTTTTTTTTTTTTTTTTTGTTTTTTAGAAAGAGCAGTAGAAATTTTATTACCAAAACTCAAAGAACCAATGTTTACCCAAGTAGAAACTAATAAGAACAAGTATGTACAACCAAACTTATCCCAAGTCCCCTCAACCCCAACAGCTTACTATACCTAAACGTCTGATCACTCAAGACCCCCGCATCCAACTCGCGCCCTTTGTATAGCCTGCAGTTGCGGTTATTCCACAGGGACCGAATCGTAAATAAAAAACGAGCAAAACACTCGACACCCAATTTTTGGTGAGCTTGCTGCATCGAATCCTCCATCTATAAGTCGTCCTGCGAGATAACCGCCCACAGCAGATTGGAGGCCGCCCACACTAGCCTTGGAAAGGAGCACCGAATGAGGACATGGGGCAGCCCATCCTCTGCCAGCTTGCAACACGGACACCTAAGGATGGCAATGGGTCCGGGTTGGACCCGGACCCGCCCCAAATGGGGCGGGTTTTAATGCCTTAAACAGGTCTCGGGGCGGGTCCGGGTCTTAGCAGTTTGGATTCGGACCCGCCCCGATTATTATTATTTTAAATTTTTTTGTATTATTTATATATACTTATATAAAATATGTTTGTACACATATAAAAATATTGTGCACATATAAAAATATGTATAATTTAGTTATACTTAAATAAAAGACATAAACTTAATAGTTTTATAAATTAAAATAATGATATAAATACTTAATAAACATTTTAATGTTTATATAAGTAACATATTTTCTAAAAATTTTAATATTTCAATGCTAAAACATGCGCATATAAATTTACAAAAAAATATGTTAACCTTTTAATATTATTATTGTCTCATATTTATAAAGTTATAGTAGTATTATGTTTTAAAAAATATTTTTTTTTAAATATACCAACCGGGTCTACTGGGTCCACCGGGTCCAACCCGACAGGTCCCAGGTCCAGGGCGAGTCCGGGTCTGAGTCCGCAATTTTCTTGGCGGGACAGGTCTTGGGCTTTGGCAACCTCGTACCAGACCCGCTCTATTGCCATCTCTACAGACACCCATTCTCCAATCTGACCCTCGGCGCCCCAGGTTGATGCAAGTAGGTAGTGCATCCTTGCAATAGCGCCATGCAAATAAGTGGACCTTCAGGGCACCTTTGCCCACCAAATAAAATCCCAACCCCCCCTCCCTTGGTTCCCCTCCACGAGCTAGTACACGACGATTGTCCCATTGCCAACTTGTACGCACTACGAACTGAAAATCTTTCTTTCTGTCATAATGCCAAATATCCTATCCGGCCCCTAACTATCACTAGAATGCATTTGAAGAATACAGTCTACATCAATGCTAGCAAACTCGAATTTAATCAGCTCCCAGTTCCAGCTGTAGTCCTCATTCAGCAAAATATCCACCTTAGCGTCCAACGGCAACGTGCGAGGAGGGCAAACTAACCAGAAACTTGGCGATCGAGGCAACAACGATATTCACTTGTTGACCATTCGTAACCACCCACCTAACTCTAGATCGCAACAACGGTCGGGCAGTAAGTAGTGAGCTCCACATAAACGACGGTCGAGCAGTGCCCTCCAAGTTCACTGTTGAAAAATTCTCCCATAGGGAAGTACTTCACTGAGCTTCTTGAAATCGAGTCCTCCGTCCTCCTTGCTTTTGCAAAAAGACGACAACAAAACCCATTGAATCCTTCTATGGCAGTCTTGATCCCAAAAGAAGCTCGCAGTCGTTCCTTCAAGCTCCGACAGTAATGAATCTGGATAACCGACTATATAAGTACGCCCCTCCCAACCTGTGAGAGTCTCCTAAAAGTCCAGCTCTGTAGGCATTGCCATACTCGCTCCTTCAGCCCCGAGAAGACTTCGCACTTCGACCGGCCGACGATAGATGGTAGGCCCAAGTATTTTTCATGTTTCAGCACCCAGACAACTCCCAACACCTCGACTATCTCCTCTTGCGTCTGCAACGGCACATTCCAACTGAAAACGATGCTGATTCTTGGTAATTCACCTGCAGCCCTGACCCGCCATTAAACCGAGAAAAAAGACCCTTAGTACTTTGCATGGCATACCGATTAGCATCACAGAAGATCAACATGTCCTCAGCAAATAACAAATGAGACACGCAAGGGCCATTTCGGCTCACACGTACCCTCCGAATGCAACCTTGCTCCTCAGCCTGTCTCGCCATACTACTGAAAGCTTTTGCACATAAAAGGAATAAGTATGGAGAGAGGGGATCCCCTTGACGGAGACCCCTTCCCAGCTTGAGCTAGCCAAAAGGCTCACCATTTAACATGAATGAGAAGGACAAATATTTAACACATAACATGATTAGAGCCACAAAACGAGGGTGAAAACCTAAACTAGCAAGCAATCTCTCAAGGAAATTTCATTCCACCCGATCTAAGGCTTTACTATGGTCGAACTTTAAGGACACGTGACCAACGTTACCACTATACTTGTGAGCTAAATAATGATTCACTTCATAGGCGACAAGGACGTTATCGATTATCAATCAGCCAGGAACAAAAGCTGACTGCGAGGAAGAGATGATGTTGTCCAACAGAGGTATGACGATTAGCTATAACCTTAGAGGCCAATCTATAGACCACATTGGACAACGAAATTGACGAAAATCAGACATAACCTCCGGGCTAGAGCATTTAGGAAGAAAAAAAATGTGTATGGTTCAAGTGAGGTGCTAATAGGTGGTGATTTAAGATTTGGAGAACACAGTTACTAACGTCCGTACAGACAATAGACCAAAATTCTTGACAAAATATAAGAGACATATCGCCTGGGTCGAGGGATTTGAGTGGTTGCATCTCTTCTAGTGCATGCTTGACTTCCTCTACGGTGAAAGCAGTTTAGAGTTTGCAGCCTCGGTCACTTTTGGTGATAAGTCTGGCACAACCGCATAATCTCCTCTATCACACCCTCATTCGGTAGATTCGATCGAAAGATAGAAAAGAAATACTCGAGGATGGCCTTCTGTATATCCTTAGTGCCTTCCACCACCACACCCCCATGTCTCTTGAGCCTTCTAATCTCCTTACATTGTCGACGCTCCGTTGCTCGAGCATGGAAAAATGAGGTATTTCGATCCCCTTCCTTGAGCCACAATGCCTTGCCTCTTTGTTTCCGTAAGATTTCTTCCTTTTGGAGCAGCTCCTCCAACTCATTTCGCAGCCCCGCCTCTCGTTTTTTGGGCGTAGCAGTCACTACCACTCCCTGTTGTGGTTTTAGCTCATCAAATAGCTCCTTGATCCTTTTCGAGATGTTCCTAAAACAACTGTGGTCCCAACTTAGTAACCCCAGCCGACAGTTTTGCATTTTCCGCTGCAGCGCCTCCGTCGGGTCCATCCTAGCCGCAGCACCCCAACTCTGCTCAATGATGCCCCGACAATCTTCCGACCGCAGCCATGTAGCCTCAAATTTGGACCTAGGTTTTATTTTTGGATCGGCACCCCCGTAGCACTCCCTTCCATGTCCAGTAAAAGGGCGACATGGTCCGAGCAAGCTTCCCAAACATGTGTAACTTGTGCCGTAGGGAACAGAACCGCCTAACGGGCATCATAGCAAACACGATCCAATAGTTCACGGACGGTCCTTGGAGATTCTCTGCGATTACACCATGTAAAAATCAGCCCTCGGCAGCCTATATCCTACAGATTACAATCCGCTAAGCAATCACACTGTGCCTAAATCTGCCATGAAGCCCGCGAGTTCATACCTTCCTTCTTGTCTTGGTGTCGGATTTTGTACCTGAATTAAAAAATTTGCAACACATACAAGTACTAGGTCTTGAATTAAAATTTCGCAACTCATATAAGTATACATCTCATTAAAATACATCTTTTGTCATATTCGTTATTATAAACTTGTTGGTTATTGAAAAATATAATAGATTGATTAATACTTAACTTTTAATATGAAAACATAACCATCATAGTTTAAGAAAAACAGAATCCACAAAAAAGCCAAAGAAAAAGGGAAGAAATAGAAAAAATCATGAAATGTTGAGATTGACATCATGATTCGGCCAATAATACATGAAGAAGAGAAAATGGGGGAAGAGTGAGAGTAATCATTCGCATAGCACTGACAAATCTTGTGAGGGCCCAATCATATCAAAAACCTAATCCAGAGAGAATCCTCACACTGTTAGGATAAGGCTACAGACAGCAGTACAAACACCACTTCCCATATCTTCCAAAACCTCAATCCATTCCAAACACATCTTTCATACCACAAATTACATAAGAATATTACTACCCCTCTACAACCCACAACCCCCCCCCCCCCCCCCCCCAAAAAAAAAAATAAAAGAAAAAAAGAGCAGAATATCTTACTAAAAGATTTCTTTTAAAAAATTATATACTATAACTAAATTATTGCACAAGATATCAATCAATAAATGATTTAATTTATTTTCTGACAAATCAATAAATTATGATAAAATTCGACGAATAATAAAATTGAGTAAATTATAAGGGACTCTTTTAAGATTTGTTGTAATTATAAATACTTCTCCGTATTTGAAAAATTACGAATAATCATCTAGAATTATAAAACTGAGTAAATTGCGATAACATGATGACAAATAAAACAACAATAATAAATATGAGTATATATATATATATATATCCATAGGCCTGGAAGATATTGAGCCAAACCTTATAGGTTTGGTTCTATTTTTAAGGTGGTTTATTTATTTATTTATCTATCTATCGAAGATGTCTGAAATTGAGTGTTTTAAATATATTTTGTATTAATATAACATGAATAAAACTAAGTTAAAACAATTGAATTCTGTGTTTTATAAAAGAAAAACAAGCAAATTAAAATGCCTATATGATTAAGGTCTCAAGAGCTATGCAAATAATAATAGAAATGGTGGGAATCAACTTTGCTGCAAGTGACTCTCAAGAGGGGCCACATTGCTAGATTCAGAACAATTTTTGTGATGCCAATATATAGTAGAAATTGAAAAAAAAAAATTCAATCTTGTTACAATATATATCTCTATATATATATGTTATAAGTTTCTTTCTCTTTTCATATCACAACCATCTTAATTTTTGTGCTTACATCAGAACCATATATATGCTCATGTGAGATTATAGGAAATCAGTGTATCCCAAAATCATGAATTTCTTTGGAAAATACATTTTTAAAAGTTCATATGAAAAATATTGGATTTTAGTACACTACAATATATATATATATATATATTTCCTACACTGTGATTTATTGCATCTTAATAAAAAACATAAGAAATCGATATAATCTATTACAATCAAATAAAATTGATGTGAAAATTTAAATTTTGACCACGGTTAATCAACATTGTCATAGTTGTATAGATGGTCAAAATATTTGTCATAGTTTTTAGCTGTAGCTAATTATTTTGGCCTCACTTGCATAAATGATGATAGTTGTTGTGCAATCGTGGTTAATTAGTATTCATCATGATTTTTTACTTTTAATCGTGATAATTAATCATAACAAAACTATATTTCTTCTAGTGGTAATTAATATTAAATAAATTTTTAGAACAAATCGCATTTATAGAACTCTATTCGGGATGTGTGAATAAGTGATTTTTCAAATATATAAACTACAATTTTAAGAGGTACTTAAGGCACTACAAGAAAATATAATATTAGAAGTGACAAAATATCATATGATAATTTTAATATTATTGTTAATATGTATTTAGTGATCATAAAATTATCTTTTCCTTTTCTTTTTCTGTTTTGGTGGTTAGGTTAACTGCATTTTATCCCCTATAATCACTATAAAATAATAGATTTATAGCAACGAATTTCATAAAACATTTATTGTAAAATTGATTTGCCACAACCTTTTGCAACGAAAAATCTCGTTGAAATGTTTGCCTCCGTGGCAAAATTCCATTGCAAATTGGCTTTTCATATTTTGCTTCAACTTATGGAATGGTATATCCATGGCTAAAGCAATTTCGTTGTAGAAATCTTTTTTGTTTGCAACAATATATTTGCAACAATATTTCCTTGCAAATTTTGCAGCGAAATATTTTATCACATTTCGTTGCAAATTTTGTAATAAAATATTTTATCACATTTCGTTGCAAATTTTGTAATAAAATATTTTACTACATTTCATTGCAAATTCTGCAACGAAATACTTTACTGTAGTCCATTGCAAAATTATTTTTCATTTACAACGACATTTTCAATGAAAATCATTACAGAATTGCAAATTTTGCAATGAAATATTTAGCTACAATCCATTGCAATATCATTTTTTTGCTGCAGCAACATTCGCAACAGAAGTTGTTCCAAAACTTTTGTTTCATAATTTTGAATTTAAAATTTAATAATAAAATTATATTTGGTTTGACTCTAATAATATATAAATTCAAATATGACAAAACAGTTAAGGCAAAATACATATATTAAAGAAAATTCAATACTATCCACAAAATAAAAGCATGCTAATTTTAAAGTATCTATATTCAAAAATGAGCATCATATTATTTTTACAATCTTTTGGAGGTGGTTAGTCGGATCGGGATGACGAGTTATTATCACCGAAACTATCTTCTAACTCACTCATATCTTCTCCCAGCATAATATCAAATTTATCCTGGTTGAAATGCAATGTAACCCCCTTGTGTTTTGTTAAAGTAGCTCACCCCCACCCCCCATCTTCCACCCCTGTGTTTTGGAAATAGGCTAAAAGCCCCTTGTGTTTTGTAACACTCAGCAAAAAACACCCTTTCCATTAGTAATTAACAGAAGGTGCATTACATACGCGATTTCTATATTTTGGGGTGATTTTTAACTGCTTTTGACCTAAAATTTGGGTCTTTTGGACTAAAATGCCCTCATGGTGTACATATATTTGACTTGGGCATCTTTGGCTTTATTTTTATGTTTTCATCTATCTAAAAAATTATATACTTTTTTTCAAATATATTTACTTAAAAATATGAAAAAAGTATATAAAATTTTGAAGTTTTATAATTTAGATTAAAATATTAAATTAAAAACATAGAATAAAGATTAATATATATAGTAAATTCATTTTTTAAATTTAAATATCTTACTGAATATAAATATTAATTAATTACAAATATTATATATTATTAACTAATTTAAATTATTATTTGTTATAAGTATATAAATAAATTAGCTTTATTTACTATAAATAGTATTAAAGTTTAAGTTATTGTTATAAGTATTAAAATTGAATTTAATACTTTTCTTTAATTATTTTAAATTTAAACATATTTTAATAAATTATTTAATTTAATTAATTTAAATTTTTAGTCATTTTCAAATTAAAAATTTTAGAAACTAAAAAAAAACCATTAGGCGACGACGGCGACCGTCGTCGCCCCCTTCTATGTTATCCTTTTGTGTTGTTCTGGGCAACGACAATTGTTGCCTAGAATACCGTGATCTCGGCAACAACGAGTCCCCCAAATTTGCCGTCACCCCCTTTTGTGGGTGCCGTGGGTGGGGGTGGGGCCACAGTATTAGAGGTTTGGGGGGGCAGCGATGAGGGGGTTGGGGTTGGGGGGTTGATTCTTATTTAATTGATCTTTTAAATAATAATTTTATTTTTTATAATATATATTTAAAATTGATTAAATCTAGACCCTTTATATTTTTAAGATCCAATGGTCAAAGATTAATTGATTAGGTATGACGGCTCTCATATAATTAATAAAGATTCAACGGTCGTTAAGATATTGAATAATATATAATAAGTAAGGACATAATGATCATTTTTTCAAAAAATTTTGCCGTTAGTTATAACTAAAGGAGAGGGACATTATTGAGCTATATCTAAGAAACAGATAGGGGTTAGCCTATTTTTAAACGAGTAAAATTTATTTTGACACCTGAGTTTTGTTATTAATGTCATTTTGATACCTGAGTAATTACAAATGGCTCAATTAGTACCCGAGTTATGATATTAATATCACTTTAGTACACGAGTAATTACAAATGACTTAATTAGTACTCGAGTTTCACCATTAATATCATTTTGATACCCGATTGATATTATCTATTTATTTTATTTATTATTATTTTTATATAATGATCATTTTATCCTTACATAATAAATAAAAAAAATATATGTATTAAAAAAATGTGAACAAAATTTAATCGATATATTTTCTGGCTTTCATGTTTTATATTTGAGTATTATAATTTATAATAATATTTCATTAATTTTTTCTACTCACTTATTTATCAATATTATAAAATAAGTCAAAATGCATAGCAACCATATAAAAGTTAAATTTGCATTCTAAATTTTGAAAATTTATAAACTAAAATTGAAACTTTTGACTCTATATCTAAGTTTTACAATCAAAGTTTAATATCTCGATGAAATGAAAAAAATATCTTTGACGATGAAAATTTTGATTCCCGTGACTTAACTATTAACATAAGTTATTTGATAATAATATTTTTAATATATATATTGAGAGATAATGATAGTAGATGGTATTAATTAAAATTAAAATATAATAATTTTGATAACCAAATATGGGCCATAATAAAAATTTATCAATAGAAATTTATGCAAAATTTTCTTTGGTATATTTCTAAGGGTAAATGGGCATTATATAAAAATATAATAGAAAAAATAAATAAAAAATATGAAGTGTATACCAAAGTGATATTAATAGTGAAAACTCGGGTACTAATTAAGTCATTTGCAATTACTCATGTCCCAAAATATCATTAGTTGCGAAACTCGGGTACTAATTGAGTCATTTGTAATTACTCATGTATCACAGTAGCATTATTGACAAAACTCGGGTACCAAAATAAATTTTACTCATTTTTAAACATAGGGCGGTTTTTAACTGAATTTTCATAATATAAGGGGGTTTTATGCATTTATGCCATTTATCCGCCTAAGCTCATTAGCTTGTCTATCTTTTTACTTGTGAGCTTCATTTTCCGGCGCATGATCTTGTTTTTTCAACACATTGTCTTATTTTCATGAAGCAACTTGTGTTCCAACTGTGACCCATTGTGTTTCGATACTAGATTGAGAATGGTAATCTGAGCTGAGGTAGAACAAATGGATGTCCTTTCCTTCAAGCCTATACCCCCAAACTCGACTTTTCTTTACTCCTCCAATTGCCTCCAACTATAGTTGTTGATCGTTAATGGATGTGCTTGATGATGACTCCGCTAGACTTTGAGAAGCAATGTTCCCATCATCACTCAGCTTTAAAAGTTTTCCTATACAATTAAGAATAATATAATTATCAAATAATTCGAAGATACTTTAAATTATTTATTTTGATTTTGTTTTAAATAATATAAAGGGGAAATAATACTTTTCCCATAAGTTAGGCTCGTTTCACTTTTGGTCCCATTAGTTACCGAATTAGCACTTTTAGTCCCATAACTTTCAAACATTCACACTTTCAGTCCCCTCCACTTCTCCTTCTTAACAGTGTAGTCCACATGCCCAGCACGTGGCAGTTAAGTATATTTTACTGGAGGAAAATTGGCACATTTTCAGACTTAGCAACACATTTGGGGTGGGGGAGGGGGCGAGGAATATAACCACCTTTGAGTGAACAAAACAAATCTTGAAGAAAATTAGGGTAAGAAAAGGGGAATTTCTATTTTCTCTCACAAAAATTGAATCCAGCCCTTCTCATAGATTCATTTGTTTGTGAGATAAGAGAGAAATTCCTCTCTTTACCCTAATTTCCTTTCAGATTGATATCTTTTTTTTTCCGTGAAAAATAGTTATATTTCCCCCGCAAAATGTTGCGCGGCTGGAAAGCATGCCAATTTTTCCTCCAACCACAAATACTTAACGACCATGTAAAGGGCATGTGGCCCACACTGTTAAAAAATAAAGAAAAAGTTGATGAGGACCAAAAGTGTGAATTTTTATAATTCACAAGACCAAAAGTGTTAATCCCGTAATGAATGGGATCGAAAATGAAAGGGCCTTACTTATGGGACCAAAAATGTTATTTTCCTAATATAAACTTACAATTGCATTTAAAACTCTCGAACTAGCCCAATTGCCTTCTTTAGCTTTCCAACACTTCTCCAACTGCTCAATAAGTGTAGGCAGTCGGCCGAGCAATTCCTCCTAATAAAGTTTTAATAAAACAAATATTAATTTTGAGAAAAAAATAAATTATTATCTAAGAAACAAAAATAAAATTATTTATATCTTACCAAGCTCCATTTATGTTTTAAAAAGGAAGTAGAAACACCTCGATAGATAGTAGATGTAGATGGAATATTTGTTTGGCGGTTTATTTTGTTAACTTGTGAGATAGCTTGAAATTTCTCATTAGCCCACTCTCTCTGCAGCCCCGCTCAACCTTCACCAGATATCCAACAAGCTCTCTCGTTGTTCTTCCTACATCACGCCATCACCTCCCTGAGCTAATTTCTGACCCTAAAATTATAAGTCTTGTGGATTTTGAGTTCATCTGTTGGGTTCCACGTATAGGATTTCTACAAGATGTAATACACCAATATGATAACAATACAAAAATATCGATATTTTTGGTGCCTTGTTCAAAAAGGTCCCTCTGTCATAAAAAATATACCAGAAAACCCCATTACGGAGAAAAGAAATAAGCAAAATAGTCAAGGGTTGAACAACATGCACCAAATTCTCCATGAGCACGAACCAAGTGTGGACGCTTGTGGACCCTCCCAAAGGTGTTAAACCCGTCGAGTGTAAATGGGTCTACAAGCGTAAACTTGGAGCTGATGGAGAAGTAACTACCTTCAAAGCTAGGCTTGTGGCGAAGGGCTACAATCAACAACCCGATGTCGATTTTGAGAAAACTTATTCGCCAGTGGCCATGGCTAAGTCCATTCGAATTATGCTTGTCATAGTTGCATGGTATGACTATGAAATATGGCATATGGATGTGAAAACGATTTTTCTTAATGGTTTTGTTGAGGAAGACATCTATATGGATCAGCCGGAGGAATTCACTGTTGCTGGAGGAGAGCAGAAAGTCTACCATCTCCAAAAGTCCATCTATGGCCTCAAGCAAGCGTCTCGGAGTTGGAATATTCGTTTTGATGAAGTCATACGAGGATATGATTTCATCCAAAAAGAATGTGACCTTGTATATACAAGAAGGTCAGTGGGAGCTTAGTATTGTTCCTAGTGCTTCATGTGGACGACATTCTGCTCATTGAGAATGTTGTCAGAATGTTAGGTGACACAAAAGCATGATTGTCTACTCAATTCTCCATGAAGAATTTGAGTGAAGCCTCCTACATCCTAGGCATCAAGATCTTCAAGGATAGATCCAAACGGATGTTAGAAATGACCCAAAACTCGTATGTTGAGAAAATTCTGAAAAGATTCAAGATGGATACCTCCAAACGAGGTTTCTTTCCCATGAGGTATGGGGTCAAATTATCCAAGAAACAGTCTCCTAAGATTGATGAGGAGCTTTTGAGGATGAAGGACATCCCCTATGCTTCCGCCATAGGCAGCATCCAATATTTTGTTCACTACACCAGGCCTGACATCGCTTACGCATTAAGTGTAACCAGCATATATCAGTCCTGTGCAGGTGAGGCACATTGGATTGCAGTTAAGAGCATTCTTAAGTACCTGGGAGGACTAAAGATATGTCCTTAGTCTATGGCGGTAGAGAGATCTTAGTCATTCTTAAGATATGATTTGGCATCGTCATCGTCTGACTGGAAGCTAGCATTCTCAGTCAAGATTTGTGTTCAGGTTTAATGGTGGAGTGGTAGCTTGGAAAAGTTCCAAGCAGGACACCACATCCGATTCCACCACTGAAGCTGAATACATAGCAGCTTCGGAAGCTGCCAAGGAGGCGGTTTGGATGAAAAACTACATCCAAGAGTTGGATGTGGTGCCTAGCATTACCGATCCAGTAGTTATCGTGATGACAACAAGCTATAGCACAAGCAAAGGAACCGAGATCTCATCACCGATCCAAGAACATACTTAGACGCTACCACATGTTAAGGGAGATGGTAAGAAGAGGTGACGTTCGGATGGACTGAGTCAGGTTAGCAGAAAATACAGCAGATCCTTTGACTAATCCCATGACACAGATCGCTCATGCACAGCATCTTGAGAAGATGGGTTTAAGGCATATGAGTGATTGGCTTTAGGTCAAGTGGGAGATTGTTAGAATAGGTGACCGTGAAGCTAATCTCATTAGGGTTGTGTAACCTGTTTCTGACAATGATGGTATAAATAAAATATTTTGAATAAAAGTGATGTTCAGTTTGTGGCATATCATACTTTGATTGTCTTCACTTATTTATGTTACTGTTCAAATGCACAAGCAAAGCCCACAGACCGAATACGTTAATCTAAGAGGCTGGACTGCGCATAGGTTGGCAGTCATGAATCCAGCCTCTGTGGATCGGTCTAAAACCCTCCAAGTCAAGGACCTCGATATTGGTTATCGAGAGTCCGAAAGAGACTTGCACGGATTGCAGTCGTGTTTCATTGACAAGTGACGAGGGTCGTCCATGCAATATTAGCGGGTTAGTTGGCTCGGTGCACGCTGACTGAGGTGACTCGTGGGAATCATCATATGGAAGCCTTGAGTAGGTTAGTCGGTATGACTTGTATTCCCGACTCCGATAGTACAAGATTAGTCCTCGGACTTGAGGACTACGACAATCACATGCACACCATACTTGTATCTTAGGTTTGGCAAAAGGCTTATGGGTCGGGACTTGGTTGCTAGAAGCTCTATCTAGTGCAGTCAGAATGTGTAATGTGGACGGTGAGTTCCAAGAAAGAATCCGTCTCTTGTCAATATTTGACAGTAGTGTCTCACTTACACTCTGAGACTTGTTCCCTATAAAATCTATGGCCACAGTGATTGAACAATGGGATGGAATCTCAGTGACGTTTCAGTAGGTGAACGAGTAAAAGCCACCCATGGTGACGTGCGAATTCTGGTCATGGAATGATTGGAGATTCGGCCAAGTTTAGTTGAAGGTGAACCTAAAGAGTCACACACAATTCACTAGAAGTGAAGAAATTAATTAGGAATTAATTTCGAGAGATGAGACAATTCAATTAGATTAAATTGGTCCTCTTTTGGAGTGTCGAGCCTTTGAGGATTAATTGGATTAATTAGGCTTGATTCATAAAATAGATTTATGAGATTAGAGGATGGGTTTTTCCCTTTTTAATTAGATTAAAGAGTTGGAAATATTTATTGGGCTTAAGTATTTATTAGATTTATACTTAAAGCCCATTAGGACTTTTGGACTATTTAAATTAGATTTAAAAGTCTATTCCATAAAGCCCATCAAGAATGGATGGACAAGATTCGATCAAGGGCTAGATGAGATGAAGGGTTAGGATTAAGTTTGACTTAATCAAACCCTTTGTTGACTAGAACTTGACTAGGTCAAAGTCCTAATAGTCATCAAAGTGTGTCTCTTTAGAGTTTAGAAGAGTTTGAGTATGATTAGGAATACTAATATATATTTAAACTCAAAACACACACAACTCACACAATCATCTCACACACCGGCGCCCCTCTCCCTCTCAGCCACCTCCTCTTTTCTCCACCTCCAAAGCTTCTTTGTTTCTTGTTTTGATACATGGAGACATACGAACAATCGATGATGTTAAACAATAGAGTTTGTGCGATTGTTCTCGCCCTTTCTTTGATATCTTGCTAGCACAAGAGTATCGAGATTCCGGTGAATTACGCGGACAATTTGGAAGATCTCTACGTTGGGATCTAAGTGGCAAATCCGAGAACAACGCACGTAGATGAATGAAGAAAGCTACAAGGGTGAGTACACTTGTTACGATTCCATTTCTTCATTCTACCCTATGGCCTCCATGAACTTTGCATGTTTTCTTTTACTCATGAGATACACCGAACGCCCGGAAGAATCAAGGGAACACCCCTTGATTAGTTTTAAATTCTGCTTTAATTATGCATGTTTACGTTCTTATTTTTCATTTCAAACGTTCCGCACTTCCCCACGCGATCTCTCCTGGGCCGATCTGCTTCACTTACACAAGAATGAGGAAGCTACTTACCAAAGACATATGAACCAAATGTTTATGGAGCATTTTGGAAAAACTATAAAGGTTTATGTGGATGACATTTTGGTGAAGAACTTAAATGAGCAAAATCATTTGGCTCATTTGGAAAAATCATTCCAAGTTATGAAAAGGTAGATGAGTTGAATGCAGCTAAATGTACCTTCGGAATTAGAGGTGGAAAATTCCTTAGTCACTGAAAGAGGGATTGAGGTAAATCCTGAAAACAAGCTATACTGCAGATGTCAACCTCAAAGCATGTGAAAGACATTTAAAGATTGACTGGGTGCATGGCATCATTGAGCAAGTTCATATCACTTATTAAAAATGAGCTATATATGAAATAAATGTGTGATAGAGAATTTCATATTTTTTGTTCCAAAAAACAAATGTTAAAGGTATTTAGTAATGGGTTTGTGTATTTGCTACTCCAAAGCAAGGGTATTCTCTAAAGAACAGTGTAATAATGCCTACAAGAAAAACAAAGCATTAAAGCTAAACAGTAAGGGTTCATGACAAAGATTTTTCGACGCTCAAATCAGTGATTGGAGTTGGTTCTCAAAGAGAGACTGAAATAATAAGGATATCAAAAGTTATACCTGATCGGGGGAGAGCCACTATTTATAGATGCCGATCTGATTGTACGATTCACGTGCATCCTTGATCTGGATAAGATCTATAGGATACAATGATCGTACATATTAGTCATTGATAATAACATGCAATGTCTTTATGGGAGAAACAGTGAGTCTAGCCGAGACCTTGAGTACTTAGTCTGGGCTAAACCAATCTGAAGGTCTCCAAGATGACTTCCCCTTAACATATTCTTCATACTATAGATTGATCTATTCATCACTTCAATAAAAATATAAAAGAAAGAATTGATATTTCTATTCCAATTTTAACAATATCACACATAATATTTTGCAGGTTAAATTCTGATATGGTTTGCGACTCGATCGATGCCCCCTTACGCGAAGTATTGTTCATTTTGACTTCTATTGGCCTCGCAGTTTTGTCCTGAAAAGGTGCATCACTAGGGAGATGAGGCCTTGAAACTTATAAGTCACTTAAAACTTCTCGTCTGCGACCAATGCAGGACGTTTGCCTACATTATCAGGCCTTCAAATGAGGGGCTCGGAACATCTTGATCGGTGCCAATTGCATGAGGTATTGTCTATTTTGATTTCGTATGAGGCTCACAATGTTGTCCTGAAAAGATCCCTTATTAGGAAGAGGAGTCTGAAATTTAAAAACCACTCAAACTTCTTATTTGCAACAAATTCGGAACGCTGGCTGTATCAAATTCCTTTGCCTCCCTACATTATTGGTTAGGTATCAAATATCCCTACCCCAAAAGAAAGAAAAACTTCAGTTATCATCGGTCTTTAAAAAGTCAACTAATGGGCAAAAAATACCATTGTGCCTTAATAAAATGACATATTTTCTTTACCCGTACTATAGTATATATAGCAATTTACACCCTCTAAAATCAAAATGTCAACAAATTTGATCCTAGACTCACTTAACATAAAGAGAGAGAGAGAGAGAGAGAAGAGAGAGCCAATGATATGTTTTAGTAAGATATCAAACTAGTATACTAAATACACTTAATAATTCGTATTAAAATGAACACGAAATAATATTTTAAAATTCAAAATTTTAGGTAAATGAAAGAAAATATTCAAAAATGAATACTTGCGGAAAAAAACCTCTAAAATCAAACATACATGTGAATTCAATCCTTGCTTTATTATACATAAAAGAAGAATAAACTATATTGACACCTCCTAATGTTAGGACTACTTACACAAATATTGAATGCCCGTTAAAAAATTACAGATACACTCTTGAGGGGTGTTAGTTTAATGTACCTCGGAGGGTGTTTGTATAAAACTTCACCACTGAATAAGGTGTATTATAATTACAGCTACAACTTCAATGGGTGTATTTATAGTTTTACAAACAAACATGTATTAGTTTTATTATCTTACATAAATATAAACAAATAAAATATCAGCCCAAAAAGGTAAAGTTAATGTATATATTTAATTCAGTAAATAATAATAATAATAATAATAATAATAATAATAATAATAATAATAATAATAATAATAATAATAAGAAGTGATGCAAACATTTACAAATTCTAGGGGCTTATATGTCACTAGAAAAAATTATCGGTTACAATTGTAATAACTATGGCTAAAAATTATAATAAATAACTATTATTAAAACTGACGCAAAAAATTAGTCTTTCCACAATGAAAAGAATATTTGCCACAACTAAAAGTTGTTGTAAAAATATTTGACATGCTTTTTAACCAGTCTCACAAAAATCACGATCAATAATCATTGCATGATTGTTATTAATAATTATTTATTGTAATTATTAATTATTGATTATAAAAATTAATTATGATTAAATATTATATTTTCGTAATGTACGTGGGATTCAGAATGATGTACAATGTAGTACATATGTAGAGAAGAAGAAAGGATATATGGGGGCTACCTGCACTTGTCTTTGTCCATCAATGTCTCATATATTGTCCCCTTCTAAATTATTGATGATGTAAATATGCACATGTCAATGTATGTGCGAATATCTACACATCCATGTTCAATCATGTATCTGTTTTCACGGCATTAATTTGATTTAATATGAAACTTTATATTAAATTAAGAAAATTTAATTTATTATTTCCTACTATGTAAACTTAAGGAGCAATAGTTGATATTTAATAGAGATATTTTATTATTTTAACATTTTTATTTTAAAAATCTTCTAAATAAATTATTTAACGGTTAAGATATTCAGACTATTTTGGGAATTGATTGATTATTTTATACTTAGTTGGTCAATCAGAGGGTTTTCGTTGGGGACCATCCCGGCTAGCCTGACGTGCTTTCTTTTCTCAGGGATCATTCCATTTAGGTGATTGATCGAGATCGCGAGCATGACCTCCATCAAAGATCGCTACTTTCTACCTAATCAAAATTAAATATATTTATAAATATTATAAGAAGCAGGTTCGCAGCAGGTACGGAGCAAGACTTGAGGGTCGACCTAGACTCGACCATGTCCACAAAATAAAAACTTATGCACGAACATGAACCAAGTAATTTGAACTCGAACCCTCCCATTCAGGATGGGGCTCGCTCTACCCGTATTATTTGCCATCCCTAATTTTAATATTATTTTAGGGGTACTCTAAAAAGAATTTTCAAAGCAAATCTTAATGAAATCCTCTTTTGAAAAACTCTCTCAATGTATCTCGAGATGATCTAAGGACACTTCCATTCGAAACTTCATGCAAAATGGAATATTTCCTTAAAAAGGAAATGTTAACTCTTGACAGAAATGTTTGTTTCCAATTTCACCTTTTAATAGTAAATGTGTGCTTTTTATTTTGTGAGTAAGCTTTTTGTGTGTAAAAGATAATGCATTTGTATTAGTTGATGAGATTGTATTTATATTATTAATAGTGTCAAATCAATATTATTTTTTTTGTTTGAACGAGATTGATAGCTATATTTTTTAATTGATGAGAATGATGGTAAAAATATCTCTAGTAATAATACATATAACCAAAAATATTTTCATTTTCCATCACTATCTCAAAAACCGAAAACTGAGATTAAAAATGAAACAAAAAGACTAACTATTTTCAGGAAGGGGTAAATAGGGGTGTTCTTTGGTAAGATCGAACCGAAATTTCGATATGCTGAAATGGTGTACCGAATACCAAAATTTGATTCAATAAAAATCAGACAAAGTTTGACTCGGTTTTAATTTTTTAACGAATTAATTGATTTTTTAAAAATAAGATCCGACATATTTATATATATAATTTTATGTATCATAATTTTATATATAATTATAATATATAATATATTTTTTAAAATATATACAGTATTCGGTGCATTATGATATATTGGTACCAAATAGCGACATCGTACCGAATCCCGAAATTTGCCAAAATTGATTAACGAATTACAGAATCGAATATTTGTTCAGTATTCAGTACGTATTGAATTTTTTCGATTCGATTCAATATAGTCGATTTATCTAATTGTGCACACCCCTAGAACTAAATCTAAACTGCCTCCTATGAAAATTAAGTAGACTTAAAACCTCCCCGAACTTAAAAAAGAAACAAAAAAAAAAAAAAAGAGTTCAAAAAGACAACTCAATATTTTAAAAAAGGAGCAATTAACCCCTTCATGTTTGTTGTGTTATTCAATCGTGTAATTTCCAATTGATTTTTATATTTTGACCTATATAGTATCTATTTTTCTCTCACACTAATTATAAAAATTTAAATATTCAAATAACACTTATTTTGATCTCTTCTCCAATCCCAACACACCAAGAAAAAAGAAGGCAAAAAGGAGTTAGACTTAAGTACTTCTTTTTCAAAATATTGTGTCTATTTCAATTTTCACAGATTATCTGAATTTAACCCTTTCCAAAATACGCCACCAAGAATAGTAGGAAGCATAGAAAGGTTCAAAGTAGAGTAGTAAAATCCACTCTTTTTCTTTCTTTTTCCTTTTGTGGTGGGTAGAAATGGTTGGTTGTGAATATTAGTGTCTAATCTATCTAAATTAAGATAAAATAAAAATTTTAATTTTATTCATAAAGAGCGATTACTTACGTCAGGACACCAATTTTTTTGTTATATACCAATAATACCCCTAATTTGGTTCTTTTCTTCTTTCTTTATTTCTTTCTTTCTTTTTTTTTTTTTTTTGAAAATTAATATATTGGTTTATATATATATATTTTTCTTATTTATAACATATTTTAAAATTTAAAATATTATTCACTATATGTACACAAGGATGGCGTACTACGTCAACTAGTACTAATATAAAAAAATGCATTTTTCATTCACAAGCAGTGGTTTGTGATACCACGACGCCAATTATTTTATTATATCGATAATAATTCTAAGTTAGGTTTTTTTTCTTTATTTCTTTATTTTTTGGAGAAATGTGATGTATTGATTTATATATTTTATTTTTATTTATGATATATTTTCATATCTTAAAAAATTATTTATTATATGCACGTAAATACGATGTGTAAATAAGAAGGACAGTAATAGCAAAAAGACAACTTTTTCTTCTCATCTCATCCTCAAAGTTCAAATAACTGGTATTGTACCCTTTTCTTTTCTCACTTGAGAGTTCCAACTAACTATCCAATCTACCATCCAACTATACTAAGTTCTATGTTCATGGCACACCAAATCCCTTAGCCACATTCATATATCCACACAATTCTCACTCTACACCTACTTATTATTAAGATTGTTATTTATTGTTGATTTCATTTGGTGCAAGTGAACTACTTTCATATATTTGTATCAAATTTATGCTCTTCTAAGACTAGTATATGTTTATATGCATTGATATAGGTAAAAAAAAATTATAAAATTATCAAATTATCCTACTCATAAGTTAAGAATACACATATAGGACAAAGGATCCGCATCTTTTTTATCTAACCCGTCCCCCACCAGCCTGATAAGCTGGAACCCTAATACCTAGATTGTCTGACACATGGTATAATCTGAGCATGTCCTGTGGGTACGGTACATTGGCTCAAACCTTTGAATTGTGTTTCATTTCCCCATGAATCGTAAGATTTGATAGACCTATATTTATCACCATTTCATATACGACCTTTAGATTATTTCACTAACTTGATCATAGAGGCATCTCTGACCTTGTATTGGTTTTAAGTTACTCCTTTAATCAATACCAAGGGTTGGAGCATGACCAATCGACCTTTAGTTATAGACTAATATTTAAAGTTCATTCAATGTGTGTGCCTAATTAAATTTTAGTTATATTTGTTTAATTGAATAAGAAATAAGGAAGATGAGATGAATAATTAATCGAAATTAATAAATTAAATTAACATTAAATGTGTATGATTAAGAAATTGTTGATAAAATTAATTAATAAAAAATAGTTAATTGTGGAAGAAGAAGTAAATAGAGTTAGAGGCGTTTTAGGCAATAGATATGTTGCCAACCATAGTAGTAACTCTTGGGATCTACCCTTTAATAAATAGTATAAATATATATTACGTAGTATCAACTCTATTCATATATAGTGGTGGAAATGGGTCCGAGTTTTTCAGGTTCCTATCTTGAAAGTCGTCCTAATTGGGGTGGGTTCGATCCCCAGAATGGATAGCGGAACCTAATAAATAGGATCTCTTTGAAGTCTGAACGGATCTTGAGTCCACCCCAACTTACCCTGGGATACACCCCGATTATTTTTTTTTCTTCTATATATACTATTAATTTATTATAAATAATTGTATATAAATCATTTTCAATATGTAATGAAAATGAATAATTGAAATGTGATTTGGTTGAGTTGCTTGGGCTAATAGTAATTTAGTTTAGTAATTTGAAACAAAAAACTTATGAATTTGAATATTTTTGAGTTAAGCGATGGAACAATCTTATTTATAATCGATATGTTGTTGAATTTTCATTTTTTATATATATTTGTGGAATAATATAATTTGTTAAAGTTTTTAAATCTTGTTGTAATAAAAAAAAAAATAGTTCAATCAGGTTAGACTCGTCCAGTCAAATTTTGTAGCGGGATGGATCAGGTCCAAGGTCCGTGCCGTAGTTGATGGAACAGGTATCGAGTCCATCCCAACCAACTCTGCTACCATCCCTTCCCTACTCATATATTAATAATTACACAAACTCTACATTATTCCCCAAAAGACATCTATAAATATATTATCGACCTTGCTAGGAATAATTCAATACCTACCTATCAAATACCTTTAACTCATCATTAAAAATAATTATCAAAAATACCTTAGCTATATGTAATTGTAAGAGTCATACATACATACATGTTATTCATAAGTTTAAAATACTAATATGGATAAATTACAGCTACCTCCACTGAAGTTTGACAAAATTATGAAAACTCCATCATTGTTTGAAAAATTACAAATACCTTCTCAAATGGAAAATAATTATGTAGTCCTTAAACGGTGATGTGAAAATTACTATTTTGCTCTTACTGGGTTTTTTTTTTTTAAAAAAAAAAAAGAACATTTGAAAAAATATAAACAAATTTAATGGTAAATAAAGTAAATAATCCATAAGAATATTTAGCTCATAAAAATATTTTATTAAAATTCTAAATAAGTACATAAATTTATAATTTATAACTCAAAAGGGTATTTTGGACGATTTATCATAAAAATTAGATAAAAATTTTAACGAAATGGATTCGTTATTATATGAACGTTAAAATTAGACAGTATTTATAATTTTTCTTACAATGAGAAAGTATTTATAATTATGTCTAAATATTAGGATAGATGACTATAATCGATACCCTTTTTGTTTTGTTGTTACTTAAATACAAATGGGACCACAAAAATAACATGAAATGAAATCCCGACGGGAAATCAAAAAATATTATGATGCCAAAAAAAGGGATGGGGAAAAAGAAAACCTCTAGTTTAATTTGTTGCAAGAAGTAGGAAACTTCGTGAAGCTCCCATGTTAAATCACAATTACTTCATTCATTTACTATTCCCTCCAATCCTCACCTACATCACTTCTGCTAAGACTGTTAGGAATTTTTCCTAGAAATCAAAGAAAATCCACACTCCATCCACCATAGCAAACAAATTCTGATGTTGATTCCCGCTCACATGGCGTCCACCACCGTGCACGACCTCCCAGACGTGATCCTATCCAACATAATCGCCGCCGTCTCGGATGTTCGCAGCCGGAACTGCGCGGCGTTGGTTTGCCGCAGGTGGTACCTCTTGGAACGCGCCACCAGGTCCGCCCTCACCCTCCGCGGCAACCTCCGGGAGCTCTTCATGGTCCCCACCTGCTTTTCATCCATATCCCATCTCGACCTCTCACTCCTCTCTCCCTGGGGTCACCCTCTCACCTCCGCCTCCGATTCCGCCCTTATCGCCCACCTCCTCCGCCACGCCTTCCCTTCCGTCACTTCGCTCACCTTCTACGCGAGGAACCCATCTACCATTCAGCTCGTAGCCCCTCAGTGGCCTAATCTCGAACACGTAAAGCTCGTGAGATGGCACCAGCGGCCTCAGATAGCCGCCGCCGGCGATGAGCTCAAGATTTTGGTTTCCGAGTGCGGCCAGCTGCGTTCTCTTGATCTTTCGGCTTTCTATTGCTGGACGGATGATGTGCCTCCGGCCCTCGAGTCATACCCGTCAGTTGCTTCCAATCTCACTTGCCTCAATCTCTTGAACCCATCATTCTCTGAGGGTTTTAAGTCCGATGAGATTAAGGTAATCACCAAGACTTGCCCCAATCTGAGGGAATTTCGGGCTGCCTGTATGTTCGATCCGAGGTATATTGGGTATGTCGGAGATGAGGCCTTGGTTTCTGTATCGATGAACTGCCCAAAACTGGCGATTCTTCATTTGGCTGATACATCTGCTCTGTCGAATGTAAGAGGGGATCCCGAGGACGACGGGTTCACGCAAGAAGACGCCAGGATCAACGTGGCCACTTTGATTGAGGTGTTTTCAGGGCTTCCGCTACTGGAAGAACTGGCTCTAGATGTTTGTAATAATGTCAGAGAGAGTGGTCCAGCACTGGAGATGCTCAATTCGAAATGCCCCAAGTTGAGGTCTCTTAAACTAGGCCAGTTTCATGGCGTTTCGATGCCCATTGAATCGAAGTTGGATGGCGTTGCCCTGTGCCAAGGGCTTGAGTCATTGTCGATTAGGAATGTAGGTGATCTGACTGATATGGGATTGATTGCAATTGCCAGAGGTTGTTGTAGATTGGCCAAGTTTGAGGCTCACGGTTGCAAGAAGATAACAATGAGGGGGATGAGGACTTTTACTTGTTTGCTTCGTAGGACGTTGGTAGATGTCAGGATATCTTGCTGCAAGAACCTCGGTGCAGCACCATCGTTGAAAGCGTTGGAGCCGATACAGGATCGGATCGAGAGGCTTCATATCGATTGTATCTGGGATTGCACCGAAGAGCTTGATGATCTTGATGGGATCGAAGGTGGTCTCGACCTAAATAGTTTGTATCAAGGTGAGGCGTCGAACCACCCTGTTGAACAAAAACACTTTAGAACCACTGGTTATGATGATTATGACTATGATGGCATGAGTAGTGCAAGCAAGAGATGCAAATATGATTTGAATTCTACTTACATGGGATTGGATGTTAATGGTAACGGGCACGAAAACGGCAATGGATATGGTGAGAGAACATGGGACAGGCTGCAATACCTTTCCCTGTGGATCGCGGTGGGGCAGCTTTTGACTCCTCTGGCATCCGCAGGACTTGAGAATTGTCCCAATTTAGAGGAGATTCGGATCAAGATTGAAGGAGATTGTCGGGAACTGTCGAAGCCATCGCAGCGTGAGTTTGGGTTAAGCACTCTGGTGAACTACCCCAAGTTGTCGAAGATGCATTTGGACTGCAGCGACACCATTGGATACGCCCATACTGCGCCTTCCGGGCAGATGGACTTGAGCCTCTGGGAACGGTTTTACCTAATTGGTATAGGCCATTTGTGTCTAACGGAGCTCGACTACTGGCCTCCACAAGACAGGGATGTCAACCAAAGGAGTCTATCCCTTCCGGCAGCCGGATTGCTGCAAGAGTGTTTCGGGCTTAGGAAACTTTTCATCCACGGGACGGCTCATGAGCATTTCCTGATGTTCCTCCTGAGAATACCTGATATCCGGGACGTCCAGTTGAGAGAAGACTATTACCCGGCACCAGAGAATGATATGAGCACCGAGATGAGGGCCGACTCGTGCAGCCGCTTTGAGGCTGCTCTTAATAGGCGCCGAATTGCTGATTGATACAAGCTGAGTGTTTGGCCGGAATGACAAGAACTGGGATATGGCGCAATTGTAGAATTTCTTGCATCTGTGTAAATAATGGGTCGAGTTTCAGTGCCCTCCCAGTTTTCTGTTTTTAAGTTATCCTTTTGTCCCTATCAACAAAGTTCAAATAAGAAATGCTGTTGAGTCACAGTTTTAACATTACATTTATACTATATTTGGTCTAATTTGCTCTATGAATCTGGACAAACACGAGCAGGAAAATTCACAGTTTGATTGCACAAAAACGATTTTTGTTCCACTCGGACACAGAAGTTGAAACGGAACCTCATTCTAAAGCTGGAAACTCGCAAGTTTTACAAATGAGCCGAAATACACTGTAAAACTCAACAGTGCTGTTTTCTATACAAGGAAAGAAGCACATAGTGTCGGCAATTAGCAAAGTGCTAATTCACAGTCGAGCAAGCGGGTAAGAATTTCCTCACAACTCGGTCGATTCTGGGGTTCTGCCCAACAATCTGCAGCCAAGTAATCATATACGGTCATAATCTCGAACGAACATTCGACTGCCTAACAGTGCAAAAGTGAAGTTCTAACTCTTCACCGTAACTAAAATACCTGCAATTAACCTGCCCACAGGCCCTTCGGGTATCTCCAACCGTGACCCCTCATTTGCAACAGCATAGACAACCTGAACATGGCAGAGAATGTGGAAACCAATGAAAATCTAAAGAGGTATATGTTAACTGATAAAATGGAAAGGAATAACAGCCGTACCCGCTCGGGTGGCACTCCTTCCCATGGCCTATTTAGGGTGTAGAGCTCCCACATTATAACGCCAAGGCTGAAAATGTCACATTTCTCTGTGAAAGGTTCATTTCGGATAAGCTCAGGGGCCATCCATTCTGGTGTCCCGGCTGATGAGGAGTCCTTTATGGGTGAATCAATCATGATTCTTGACAGCCCAAAGTCACAGATCTTAACCGTCCAGTGCTTGTTCACAAGGCAATTTGCGCTTTTAAGATCACGGTGGATTATCTTCATGCGATGTATGCACATCAGCCCTCTTAATTGCCAAAAATAGTAGATAAATAAGTTAATATTTTCTATCTTGCTCATGAAAACAATTTCTAAATATTCTCTAAGTTGGTATATGTTGCATCCCCCATTCCCAGCAACATAACACTAGCATGTTTCATGCATCCCAAACCCAACATTTCCATATTACAAAGTACAAACAGATTCCAACAAGGTCTATAAGCCTGCCCCTAAACTAATACAAGCTTGTTACTCCCTACTTTCCGCAAACGAGTTCTTGAGTTCTTTTTCTAAGTCCGAATGCTCTTGTAATAAATGTTTCATTTGATTACCTATAACACCTTCCAATATGATTACTCGGGATTTTTATGCATTGATTGGTAAAAAACAAACTCAATACTATAACTATCAAGTCCAAGTAAATCACAAAAATGTATAACTAAACTACAACATCATCTAAGGAAGGTTTTGTGCGTCTTAAGTAGACTTCTTAAACTCTTCATGGAAGAGTAACTTGGGTGAGAAAAGAATTTTTGGCAACCCAGACATCATTTGTGGGTGGAGGTGATAGTAACTTTTATCAATTTCTAGAACAGATTAGAGAGGTCCACCAAGAATACACTCATAACTTCATTTTTTTTGTGACAAACAAGCTTAACAGATTCTCTTTCCTCATCATGAGTTCAAGAAATTTCTCCTACCACCTAACTTTCTTATCTTGGTTTCATCAAACTTTAAGTCTGTTTACTAAAGATAACAAAAGATTCATGCAATTCTCTACTCACATCTGCTACAACAAGGTTAACTTCATCCGGAAACAGGAGATATTCAATGACAAAGGGTTGGAATCTGAATCCAAGAATATTAGATGGAATTGATGAATTTCCAGAAGAGACCTACTTATGGAGAAACTGCAGTAAATGTTGAAACACGACTACCATAAGGACATTTTAACAATCAGATGAAGGAGCTTTTCACCAAATTTATTTTGAAAAGGATCAACATTGATCTAAACAGATGCTTCAACTTCGGCCCACATAGAAAATGTCCGATCTCCCAACCATTAAAACAAATAACATGTCTATAGAACTAATCTAGACCATTCTTCCTTCCTTCCAATATTTGATAAAAGCATGTTTAACATTTATCCTGATTCTGGGGCCCGTCATGTCTAAGAACCATCAAGATACATAGCTTTTCTAACTAGTTGTACAACAACAGTTAAAAGTAGAGATGGGAATGTGTAGTTTTGACAAAACCTGGGGTTCACGCTGCCAAGCTTATCTCTGGCAGAACCTAGACATGTCCGGCTTCATTTTCAATCTGGAAACCAATCCAGCAGAAGCCGGACCAACGTTTGGACCAGCAAAACTCATCGGATCCACTTTACACTTTTGAAAATATTAAAAAGAAATATTTTTGAAAAAGATACCACTATGACCTTCCAAATATGAGAAAAATAGTGTTGTTTAACAAATAATCAATTCGCACACTTATTCCATGCATGTTCCTTCTTAAAGAATCATAAATTTTAAATTACGTCTTTACTTCTGTGTACAGTCAAACTTGTAAGTTATTTACTAACCTCTAAATAGCTTTTTAGTTTATAAAAAATTGTAGTTATTTTTGTACATGTGTGCACATGCAACATAAAATATTTTCTTATATAAGCACAGCACATCACATAATATACCTATAAAGCGCACACACACAAACACATAAGAAAATCAGGCTTACTTATAAGAACCCATAACCCACGTCCCAAACCTGCTCGGCCCCAGGAAACCCAAAACATGCCCCAAAGCCGCTTATAGACTCAAAACCTGACGTCTGGGGCATGATCTGGGACCCGACAAGAGATGATGCCAAAAAGTTGAAAAACACCCATGAAATATGTAAACGACAAGAAAAGTGATGGAAGCTGAAAATTCCAATGTCGCGCAGTCAAAACATTTAATTTGACTCGGTGACGCTAAATTTTGGTTGATCCCTGGCTACTTAGCATATCAGTTCTGTTACTACACACTGGTGCTCAAATTCCCAGAATAGCAATTACACTTACTCCCTGGGGAAAAAAATCATACAACCAATAAACCTGATGTATTGGAAAAGTTTCACTAACCTGCATATGTCACGTAGCATCTTGATCCTCCTTCGCCAGCTTAGTTTCTTCTTCTGACCACTGAGGTGAATCAAATAATATAGCGATCCCATTTCATGTATTCATGCTGGCATTGACAGTCGTGGGGGTCTTGTGCAGGCACCAAGAAATAATATGACTGCAGGAAAAGCACAAGTCAAACTGCAGAAAATGGTCTCAAGACATACATCTAAAAGACATTAAGAATAAGGAGACTTATATCCACAATTTTCAAGAGACGTGAATTCCATCAGCACTTGCAGACATGCACACACGTGCGTACACACAAAGATACATATGTTTTTTAAGGTGGCTGTTTGAAAATTCTCCTTAAAATGTTTAATGATTTTCATTCAGGTTAATTCACTAAAGTACCCCTGGAGGCAGATATGGTTGGCGAAAGTCCAGACATTGGAACAACAAGGACCCAAGTCAAAGTGTAAATCATCCACTAATGGTAGTTCCACTATACATTGTTATTTTCTCAGGTAGACAGTCAATGAACTTCATTGATAAAAAAACATGACCATAATTTTACCATTTAAAAATATATGAGATAATGAGAGGGTTGTGTGTGAGTGAGAGAGAGAGAGAGACAAGAGGGTTGTGGTGTGAGTGAGAGAGAGAGAGAGACAAGAGGGTTGTGTGTGTGAGTGAGAGAGAGAGAGAGACAAGAGGATTGTTCTAAGTACACAATCTATCTCACTAACGGTCGTTTATTTGGTAAAGTCACATTACAGTTCAACTTCAAATGATCAAAGTCTAGTTGAGCTTCAACCAAGTTCTTCCAAACCAAACTGATGGCAGTGAAGTTAAATTTTTTGGATTAATTCCAAGTGCAAATAAAATTTCATTTTGACAACAGACATGATTATTTGAAGACGAAAAATATGAACACTGAATCCTCAACGTCTATTATTTTGCATGTATGAACTTGAGGTTCATCTGCCAATACCTTCGTGATTGTTATTAGTCATGACTAAGAGTTGCAAAAACATGCTCTAAACACCAAATATAGCACAAGTTCGGGCTTTAGTTAAAGCAGGTGAAGAAAAAGTACCATTGGGGTGCCGAAGACGACTGGAACAAGAAAAACAGAAAATTTTCAAAGTTAGAATAAGATACCCGAAGAAAATTAGATGCCATAAAAGTAACAAAACGGATTATAGATCACACCTGAGGATAGATATTTCATTGCAAAAGTCCTCCATGTTTTCAGCAGTGAGATCTTGCTCCAAAAACACTTTGATAGCAACCTCTGTTCCATTCCAAATGCCACGAAAAACTTCCCCAAAGAATCCTGGTAATGAGTATCCTCTAAAGTCAAGGAACATGAAGATGGATGCGATGTGGAAAATGCATAAGCCACAAATTAAGAATGGAATTGAGTAACCAAATTTCCAAGCAAATCAAGCGTGAGATATCAAGGTGACTTCAGGCCAAGCCAATTCTCAAAGCCCATTTTCTTTCTCCATACTCAAAAAGAAAATGATATTTCTTTCCTAGAAACTTAAATTGCAGTTACATATTGGCTAAGCAAATTTCTCGATTAACAAGTTTCAATGCCTTTCTGGTCTCCTATTTCCACCTTTATGTTAATCCCTCTTAGGACTTGAAAGAATTTAGCTGCTATATTTATCAGTTCAGTGCATGGCCTATAGTTTCTTCTTGTGAGGACAGTGGTGACAACATCGTGTATTTCAGATTTTAGCAAATGACGTGACACCTTGGCCTCCCAGCCACTCTTTACCTTCTTCCTTGTTACTTGTAAATTTACTGCATTATCAGGAAACTAGTACTTAGAAGGGGCTGTGCCTCACCAATCCCAACACGAGTGCCAACAGTTAACTCTGAGAAATCAATATTCCACTCCTCAAATGGTAGCAGTGGCTTATTATGGAACATGGGCAAATCCAGAACTCTGTTCCATGTAATAACCATTTCTTCATTTACCCCCTGGTTCCCACTTCTTGGCGGAGTATGACTCATGAACTCGTGAGGAGATGAAGGTAACGACACTGCCTTCTGAGAGCTGTGCTGCCTCAGAGGACCATACAAGGAAGATCTTCCACCAGAGATTTTGTCATGATCATCAAGGTGAATATCAGTAACCTGAACAAAGTACAAGGTCATTGATAATATAAATGAATTTAAGGTTTTGAAACACAAATTATCATCGGAGTAAACAAAGATATTAGTATAGAATGGCAATCAAGCAAATTCCGTTGTTTACTCTAAGACAAATGACCTAATGCGTACCATGGGGACCAGGACAAGCATGTGATCAAGTACTAAATTTGACAACTAGACACAATTTCAAGCTCTATTAGCATAGTTATTGGATAATTATTAAAAGGATGCTCATATTTATTGACAAATACAGCATAACAGCACGGTATAAAAAACAAAACAGAATGTCACAAAGGTTAATGGCCAAACCACCGATGAATTCAAAATTAAATAAAATTGATTCTTAGATGAACTAAATAGTTAACATGTAAAGGAAGAGGCAACACTCTTCAAACATTTTCGAATTATAATATACCCACCACGGTAACGCAAAAAGGACATAGAGATGGTTTTGAATCATAAACATACATGGAAAGGTATAAGAAAAAACGGAGGCAGCAATGCCTTCAATTTTCTGAACGACTGACTAAATGAAGCTCAAACTTTGTTTAGAATTTGCAGAAGCTATCCATCGTAAATAGGAACAGATACAAGTATGTGTCAAAAATAGAGATAATATGGGACATCAACTGCAGAAACCACAATGCATGCAGGAAAGAAGAACAATATAATTAAAACCCACAAGGTTAGAGCATACATACATCTTTTGATTGACCTGCATTTTGTTGGTGTTGGACATTTGAACCAAAAGAATATGAGCCACTTTCTCCTTGTTCTCTTAAAAGACGATTCTGCTTCAGTGATTCATTCATTGCTCGCACAGCCCTGATGTCATTCACAATAGTTTTGATTTAAAATAGAGAAGATCATCACAAGATGCAAGAAATTTGACATGGAGAAAATATTCAAAATCATGCAAAAAAGTTCTGCAAATACAATGACCAAGCAAGAGCTTCCACTTCAGCTATCTTTATACAGGCATAATTTAAGAGGTTTGGTATTAACCTTACGATGTCATCACCAATCTCTGGAGTCATACTCATGCTTCTTCTTCTTAATCTGCGTGTATCAGATGTTGATGCACCTTCTGACCTGCAGGATGCAATTTAACTCAAAATGAAAGAAGCTCAAACAAGCACTTTTATACAATAAACTAAGCCACTACCGGAGAATTCATTTATGTAGGAAACTTGGATGAAAAAGACCAGGAAAATCATAGCATATATACATGATCTCATACACATAACTGGCATGAGGGAACTATTGTCCTCTTATATTCACCTTTATTTTGGTCATTCAATTCAATTGAAGAAAGTTCAACTAATCAACCTAAAAATGACATTCAACCAGCGATCATACAATAATCTATTAAATATAATTCTTCAAGCAAAGATTTTTCTGATTTCACAAAAGAAATTTGATGATGCGACAAGCTTTCAAGTGAGAACTCATAACATAACAGCAGCGAAAGTATGAGATAACTCATTTTCCAGATCCAAACCAGAGATGTTGGTGCACTAATTCTGAATTCCAGAAAAGACAATATTAAACAAGCTGCCAAAGGAAAAGTGTTAGTACCTTGATGTAGCAATGTCATCAGAAAAATCTCTGAATGGTTTGTTATCTCCACTAAGCATAGATCGGGCACGTGCTCGAAGTGAAGGATGCTCGGGACTGGAAAACTTAAAATATTATAGAAATGCAAGAATAATTCGAGACTAAGAACTCTCAAAGATAACATTTTAGGAATATGGCATGATAACCATACAGAAAATAGAGTTTCCAGAACTGAGATTGACCAACAAATACTTTTCGGTATGTCCAGTATACTTCTTTCCTTTACTTGGGAAACAATCAATAGAAAAATTAACTTTGTCATATAGGACACAACCTAGAAAAATAAAAGCAAGAATAATGCATTTCCATGTGCTACTGATAGGTGATAATAGGCCACACATGTCTACGCTATGTGTATCTTCCCGATTATTTTCAGCCTACCTTTCGGCAGGTGATGTTGGACTACTCATCAAAATGTTTGTGTTCTTCCAAGAGAACACAATAAAGCAACTGATATCTATTGACAATAAAAGGTTTCTAGAACATAAATGAGACATTCATAAGACTGCGCAGCATAGACCTACATAAACCTAGCCTCTAAACACGATTCACAAAGTTGATCCTAGGTTGGGTAGTACCCAATAGAGTAGATGGTTGGCATCTTGCAAGGAACTTGATCACCCACCCAAACCCCACCAAAGGGGAACTGTTGTCGAACACTACATCCGGAAAGTAGGGGGAACACTTTTAGGCAAATCCAAGAAAGATCTCTATGCTCCTTAGCTCTTATGTAACAGATAGACAAGGTTGCTTCACCACTGAATTAACATGGCCATGTCATTAATCATTGAATTTACTGTGTGTCAGAATGTGTTACGAAAGACTCGTATACAACTGCTACTTTAGCATTGGCAATATGGTACTTATTCATCTCAAGTACTGAAGGTAGAAGGGGAAGGGGAATCCTCCTTTGTCCTTGGCCCACAACAAAGCTAGGGTCCAAAATATGGTCGTCGTAAAGACAAAACAGACTTTTGAGCAAACATGCTTTTTCATCTATTCTATTCCCTCAATCCAGACAAAGTCATTCAAGTTGACACGTTTTCTTTCACAACCCAATAAAATCTTTTGCAGAAACACAGAACACACTAAAATCCCAAAAGCAAGTACCAGATGATTTTTCAACTACATCACACCGGTATACGATTGTATTAAACCAAGTTTGAGATCACATGTCAAAGGACACTTTTTGATCATGCTTTCGGTATATTGTCCTTAGAAAATGCTCATACTTTGTTGAGACAATCATGCCATTACAAGCATCCATTCTATTTATTTATCTCTTGTGTGGCCAAGAATAATGACAAATTCCTGATAGTGGTACATTTCTTGATCCAGAATAGTATGTAACTTATTAACCATCACGAAATCAAGGAGATGCTCAAGTTTTAGCATTTAAAAAATATGCGTTATAGAACATGGAGCATTAACCTGGACTGTTTGGGTCCATTTAGTATCCATAAGGGAAAGCAGATAACATATCCGTAACTGATATTTCAAGTTATAAATCAACTGAAAATTTAGAATGCAGAACTGAACATTTTGTGTTGATATAAGTTTACTTAATAGGAGTCCCAGTTATGAAGAGAAACCTTGAACTTGCAGTCCTATTTTGAGCAATGACCTTTCTCCGGCTCCTTTGCCAAAATGTAGCAGCAATATTTGGTTCACTCTGTGACAAGCTGAAAAATAATATTAAACTTACAAAAATAGCTCTCCTTATTCTTGAACGAGAAAACATGCCAAAAAGAAAAAGTCAAATGATAAAACAAAGATTTCAGATTGAACATTATAGTACCTCAATTTTGTATCAATGGAATTTGACCGCAACATCATATTCCTCAATGAAGGTCCTACTGCATTTGAAGATGCTTCTAATCTACGCTGACAGAGCAAACTTTCTTCTTTCTCAGCACTGCAGAGGCTAAATGAATTAACTTTACAAATATACAACAAAGTCATAACCTAATCAACTCCTTTCTCTTGTCCAAATATGATTCAAACCACAAAAGAAAATATTAAGTTCCATGTTCTGCCTTGGTTGGTATATAACTTATAGAATTTGTTTTATGCAACAACGGAAGTATCAATTCTGCTAACCTCTCAGGATCAACTCTCTCTGAAACCCCATATAGAGGGCTGTTCGGTTCCAATGGTGAATCACAAGAATCATTTTCTGCAGAATCACTCTCCCCAGCAGCAGATATGTGAGTCATAAAGATAGCCTTAGATGATCGAGGTATCAGTTGGCCAGGAAACCGCATCAGATCCACCAGCAATTCCACAGAATTCAACACAACTAAGACCGACATATGCTTGTATGAATCAACACACTCAGAAGCACCTTCCATAGGTAAACCCTGATAAGATGAGACCAGGACACAAGATGAGATAAAATGGTGGAAGAATTTTAAGAGAATGCTTTCAAAATTCTCGACTGATTCCCGTCAAATGTACACCAGTAAGAAAGACCTACATAAAATGTATAACAGAATAATACAGGTAAAGTAAAGCTTACCACCACTAGCCTACTTTCAAGTCCTACAGTATCTGCAAGAACTTTAAACAATATTGCTCGAGGTCTGCATGACCCATGCTTTATTTGGCCCAACATCTGCACACCTCTATTCTCAGATAAATGTAAGGTTTCCTCTAGAGCAGCTTTCTTGGGACTTAGTTCTGAATTTGGTCGTTTGTAAACATCAGATACCTATAAAGGAAGTTAGCTGGTCAGAAACCTCACATAACAATGGCTCATGAGGAATACTGAAAGACAAATGAGCATTATCATGATCAGGAAAACTGAAAATCAACTATGGCTTATGAAAGAAACAGGGCACTACAAGTTGAATAAATAATTTATTCTAAACTAAAAAGGATGAAGCAGATTGAGTGCACCCTCAAAACACTTGAAAGCCCTAAGCCAATATGTAAGGTCTCTATCACAAGAGCAAGCCATAAGACAGCAGATGACATAATGAAAAGGTAAATCCAATTCTTGAAGGATGAACTAAAAAGATAAGCTTGTTATCTTGTTAACAGTCAGGGAAAGGGGATATTAATGCTTCTCCAAAGTTCAGAAGCAAGTTCAGTGAATTCCTTGTATTAGTCAGGGAAAGGGGATATTAATGCTTCTCCAAAGTTCAGAAGCAAGTTCAGTGAATTCACTTCATACAAGGAGAAAATATGTGGCAGTATGAAGAGTGGTATAGATTAAGTATAATGCATAAGAAAAAAGAATGAACTAAAATGTAAGATACTGTTTCTTACAAAGAGGATTCAGTTGCCAATTGAACTTGACAATGAAGTCACCCTTGAACAAGTGTTTTTTAATATCAAAAGATGAGTTATGCCATAGTAGCAATTCAAAACCAATATTGGATTTAGTAACAAATTAGTTTAATTTGTTGCTGAAATGCAAATGACATTTTGAATTAAGAGGAGAGGTTGATAGTGATACTCACTAATCCAGCAATCTTTTTTATCATAGCCGCATGATTTGTGTTTAAACCCTTAACCAGAGCAACAATTAACTGCTTTAGCATAGAAAGCTTCTTGTCTTTCTCTGTATCTACAAGAATCACATCGGCTCTCAAACCTTCAGTCTCCAAAGCATGAAGCTCCTCCAGAGTAGGTATATCTTCATAAAGTTCTTTGAGCTTTTTATCCTGTCAGTAAAACTTAGTAAGAACTAGCCTCTTAAGAGTGAAGGATATGAAAGCAGAAACAGACTGTCTGCCACTACATTCAAGGAAATAAAAAATTGTAATAAGCAAAGATTCTTGCTAATGAAACTGTAGCACAAAAATCTTAAATAATAAATACATCTGTAAAAGATTGGCCCATAAGTAAAAGATGTAAACGTATTGCATTCTGTTAAGGAGAATATCATCTATATAATGGACAAACTAATCCGGGAATCCACTATGAGAAACTATGTACTGCATATGTTCAATATTATGTAATACCTGTCCGCAAAGGAGTACAATTGCCATTTTATGTTCCAGTTTTACCTTGAAAACATGTAGCAACAAAATGGCAGATACTTCCCAGCACAAAGGTACCAATTTCCCATCTTCCTCTATCTCTAAATGCAACACTACATATTATCCCTAACTGGGAGGAGGTCATAAATTCTACTCTGAGTATGAACTTTACATTCGTATTCTTTAATTACCGTGAGGCTAAATTTCCTATGTCCCACCATTCCCAACCTAACAACATCCAAAGTTTTCTGTCTAACATTCTGCTTCATAAAAGCATAAAATAAGTTTCTAAAATTTTCATATTTAGCTTAATACCCTTGACAAATCTGTTTTGCTCTCAAGTACATGTCTTCAGAATGAACAAGGAGAGCAGAAGAAAAAACCAAAAGAGGGAGAGAAGTTAGAGAAAGCTAAATTCTCCTATATATTGAGAAGAAAAGCAGGAAGAAGAAAGGAACCACAGACAGCCATTTATTTAACAAAGGACTGTTCATTGAGCTTTCACAGCCATTTACTTTTTTTTACTTCCATGGATTTCAAACTAGGAGACCTATTGTCAATGCTAATGTGTCATTCTACGAAAATCTAGTGAAGAAAAAGAATCTTCCAGTAACTATAGTCCCTTCTGATAATTGATGGAACAGGAAAAAGGTTAAGTAACTCAGAGAAAATTCCAACTAGGTGGCACAAATATAGCAGAAAATAGAACTTGAATAATGCTGATGAGATCTATAAAGAAAATAATTTTTTTCATTCCATGAAAGAAGCATCAAATACCCCCAGTTACAAGGCTTTGCTTCAGATGGCATTGTTTAAAAGTAAATTCTTTAGCCTAGCATGAATTAATAATAATGCCTATCATCATGCTATACAGGTAAATCAATAAAACAGTAACATGCTGAGAGTGTGGGAGTTTATTTATCCTAACATTAACCACTTTCAGATTTAAAATCTATGTTCAGGACAAGTTTCATGGATTATCTACAACACCACACCTTATAACTGCAACTTTTCTAATCTTTTGCTTTTGCACAAAGTATGATGCATAGGTAGCATAAGGTGATTCATATTAAACCTCTTTTGCCTTGTCACAGACAGAACCATGAAAATCTAGTAGCATGTGCTTCAAACTACTTTTAACTTTTTTTTAAAGATCAAGGAATGTGAAATTTAACTACTTTTTTACAATAAAAAAGTTGGAATATGGAATTATGTGGTTTAAATAAGGAAAACTTCCTTCCAATTATCATCAGAAAATTGAGTTTTCAAATTCTGCCCCTGAACTGGAACATCATTTGGATATCTTCAACATATTCGAGGACTGAATAAGATTTTACCATGACTTTGCAAAAGTTTGTCAAGCTTTGCTCCAATTCAAGGCTAAAACAAATTGGGATGTCAATCAGTATTTATGCATGGAGAATTCAGTCCCATTTCTTAACAACTATCACAAACAGCATGATGATAGAACAGGATACGTTAACTCTCAGCAAAAGGTGAACCAACCAATAGCTCATACTAGTGGATGGTGATGATGCATATTCTATTTAAGTCAAAAGAGACAAACATACGAAACTAGAAATAGAAATAATATGCTACGGGATTTATGAGATAAATCTTGGAGCTCACAGGAACAACAGAGTAGAAACCATTAGGAATTGGTTCAGAAAGCATTCCTGTGCACCAAAGGATCTGTGATGCTGTATTACATGACGGTCTGTCATACTTCTCTTTGTCATTCATTTCTTTGTTTCTCAGTTTACTGTCCTTAGAATCCAAGGATACGGATCCAAACTTTTCAACAAAATCTGAAGGCCACCATGCAGCTCTAGGAGACCTCTCCTCTGAAGGTCCAGCATCATCTTGCATATCCTCCATGTCCATAAGTTCTGAAAATGCAATACCATGTCGGTACCCCTTTTACCCCACAAAAGTACTTATCAGTCGCACGGTTCCATAAAGATACAAACTCATTGATGTATCTACTTCTTTCTCAGCTTCTCAAAGTTGAGGGCCATGTGACCTAAAAAATGGAGAATGAGTTGGGTATGTATAACTCACGTATATCCACTAATCCAAAATAAATCATTTACAGGTTCAAAGCATTCAAGGAGGGAGCAAACATTGAAGAGGAATTTCATAGAAACTGGGCTACCAAAACTTCACAAGTACCCAAAAGAAAATCAAATAGCTAATGTAGAAACCACAGAGGTAAAAATAAGTAAAAACATAAAAGCTAGTAGCATCAAAAACCTTGAACCCCCAGCCCTCCAGAATACTAACATAAATAAACAAATATACAATAAAAACAAAAGAGAGCAGGATTTGGGGAGGAAGGAAGAGTAAAGAACCAAGAAAGCAAAAAATAAATAACATACAATCGCCGCTAAACTACTAAATATGTAGCCAATTTTTATTAGGAAGAGGCAAGTTAACAAATCAGTAAATCACATTAACAGCAGAGAAATCAGATTATTGCATAAACAAAGTAGTCGAATCACGCACAGGAATCATGGACTATTAATAGAACAGTAAGCTTCATTGTCATTGACAGAAGCTATTCAGGTCTTGCTGATATCCAAAACAGAAGAGAGAGTAAGATTGATAGTTGGCAATCAATGGGAAACTTTATACCCCACAAAAGGGGGGAAGTTGCTGTGGATTCAACAATGAAATTTGACCAATCATCAGTTATTATGGTGAAGCTCGAGAATTTCTATAACATTGTTGAGCAGTGAATATGATTTGAGACTGCTTCTTGTTTGCAGAGCAACATATATATGCCAAGCTTCATAAGCAACAAAGTTTCACTATGTCCGCATAATAGCGTGCCTTTACATTTCAATTCCATGGATGCCCTAAAGAAGGATAAGGAAATAGATCCATGAAGGACTTTCAGCAAAATATAGCCAAATCGACAGATGCCATAATCATACTGAAAACCAACCAGAAATCCTGAACAGGTTTTGAAAAAACCTTCAGTAACAAAGACTTTGCCCAAAGAGAAAAGAAATTGATAATCGGAATTTCTAGAGTAGTGTATCTTTATATTCAACATAAACACAAGATCATACACAAGCAACTTCAAGGATAGCATAATATAATTATATAACCCAGCAATTTGCAGTCACTTAAGACATAGGAGTTTTGAGTTTAGCAAGAGAGCACAGCCAGGATGTGAAATTCATGTGGGAGCTCCAAATTCCAGCTACTATTTTCCAGAAAATAAAAGTCAGTTTAAGTGTATGCGTCCAAACAAATAGAACACCCTAATTCAGGAAAGAGCACAAGTCATATCATCCACCCATAATAATGTTATCTCAACCATGTCTATACAGAGGATTACTGGGGATGAAATGTCCAAAAACGAATACAAGATACTTCTCAAAGATTCCAATCATCCAAAAACCACCACACACTCTCTAATTTTTCACACTGGTTTCATCTACATATAGTCCACATTTTGAATGTCACTCTCACCAGCCCTAGCTCTCCAAATTCTTCCTCTTGAATCCAAAAAGTGAAAAGGCACATTCTTTAAGCCCATAGACAATTGGAAATAACAACAGATTTTTATTTAGATTCCTCCAAACCAGCAGTGATATGATCCACCTCCAAGTATACATGTAACTAGGAATGAAATATTTTCCAGGCTCCGGATCTCTAATAACCAATGCACATAAATAGACTTTTCCAACTCTTCATTGAAGAAGATCAAGGTAAAGATGGATCTATTAGCATTAGCTCATAAAATACTCGCCGAAAACCACTTTTGTTCGTTATAACCATCCCTAATAGCATGATGCTATGGCACATACAATTGTATGCATCAGAAACAGATTTGAAACAACCAATCTAGACAACACAAGGGATTTGGCTCGGAGACTATCCACAGTAATCTCACACACCATCTTCTCAAAAGTTCAAATAAAGTTCTTAAGTAATTCAGCAAGTCTTCAAAAACTACAGCGCATACTAATCACAGCTTGTGAACTACCGCCTTCACATGCATAACCAAACTTTAGATCCACAAAGCAACGATTAACTTCCAGATGCAAGAGACCTAGTTTCCACCTGTCGTAAATTTCAACTGATCATGGCCATAAAATTTCATGGTGAAGTCCTCAAAAACACATTGCCAGTCTTGTCGATTACATCCGGGTATCAACTAGCAGACACACGCAGTTCCAAGCCATCAAAACTCATCTCCTAACAACCAGATTTCACGCATAACCATCAAAAACAAACTAAATGTAGCATCCACAGCAGCATTAAACTCACAACCCAATCGATTCCATCCTAGCACCATACACACTCAAAACCACAAAAAAGAAAAAATCATATACCGAGTTTCCAGATCTTCAGCTAAACCTACCACGACTTCAAAATCACTAATCCAATCACTCATCCTCCTTCCTTCCCTCACCCCGGCCAAGTTCTTCGATCACTTCACCTCAGTGCAAATTAGCACAAAAAATAATCAACTGACAACGAATCCAAATCGGAAAAACACATGACAACTTAATAACATACCAAAATTCAAATAAATAAAAAAAAATCACATACACAAAACCAATGAGTCGTGATTGAAGAACTCACCCACCAGCAGATCTTAGCACGAGAAATTCAACTCACATTCGAATCCTCCAACTCCCCCAACAACAATTTCCGTTCCTCAAATCCAAAAATCAAAATTTTCAATGAAAAACTTTACAGTAAGCTAAAAATATACAGAGAAAACATAGATGTAAACGAGGTGATGCCGTGATAGTGAGTGCTGAATTTACATAATGGGGGGAGCGGGGATTTATTGCGGTATTCCGGTATAGTTAATGGGTTCTCTCTCCCTCTCTCGGGTCCGGGTTTGGGTATTCGGGTTACTATGATGAGGTCTGGAAAGAATTGAAAGCGATGACGGACAGGGCAGCAGGGGGATCTTGTTTTGAAAAATTGAATTAAAGGTACAACTGTTGATGCACAAGGCACAATGCTTTGGATCTTCTTTTGCTTTGAGTTTGGTCTCATAAATGATATTTTGACTCGAAAACCTAATCAAGGGTTAGTCAAATGGGGCAATGGATTTGACGTACCGTTGAAGTGAATTCTTTTGACCCTAAAAAACCCTAACTTTGAAAGGTAAATATAACTGTAAATTTTGATCAGCGTGCAAGTCGATTACAATTATATTATAAATTTTAATAATTTATAATTAATTATCAGTCAATAAGGTCTATTTTAATTGACGATGTTAAAGCCTCATAAATATAAGGTTATGAGTTCGAATCCTATCAACGCGTGAAATATTATTGTACTTTAATAGTAAGTGTCGTTCTACTTTAATTAATTAAATATAGTTGTCTGATATTGATAATTAGTATATGCTTGTTGTTATATACAGATGTTTGATATTGATGATTGTGATTGATTTACTCAAACAATAATAGTCCACCGTCCAAATATTAATTAGATTCGAATGCATAACCTCGTAGTTATAGAACCTTGACTTCGTGGTTTAAGCTACACCTCATTCGTAGGTTTTGTTGTTAAAATCTCATAATTTAAATTTTGTAGGTTTGAGTTGGGTGTTAATTTACGTTTATGTTTCTTTTAATTTTATTTAAATATATTGATTGATTTAAAATTATTTATGTATTAATAAACTTTTGATGTATTGAATGATCTAAATTGTTTGTGCATTAATCCGACTTTGATAAATTAAGATTGAATGATATAATAGACCGATTTTATGATTAAAAAAGGATAGTGATAAATATATTGTTCACATTTGATTTAATGTTTTTTGTCGAACTTAATTAACATGATTATGGAAATAATTGAGTTGGATTTAATTATAGACGATCGAGAAATAAACAAAATCTAGATAAATTAATATTATTCATGTATATTTTTTTAAAATTATAATTAATTTTTTAAGAAAAAGTAAATTGTAGAACTGTCAGTTATATATTTTGTGTAAAATGAATTACAATTACATCATAAATTTTAATAATAAAAAATCAATTTGTTCATTATCAAAATCAATTATTTATAACTAACAAATAACTATTGTTACTGGCAAAGTTTAGACAAACAAATATTATTTATGATATCTTGGCCTAGTGGTTAAGGTTGAGATCCCATGACCTTAGACGTCATGGGTTCGCACCCTTATACTGTAATAGTAAGAGGTTGTTTAGATTTAATATATGTTATATTGTATTATTGATCAATGTATGATTGTTGTAATTGTCTCTAAATAAAAATTGATAGTTGATAGGGCTGATTGTAATCGATTTAGTTCAATTGAACTCAAATTGAACTCACGACGTCATGAAACATTAATTTTGCCAATTAAATTAGGCATCATTCACTATCTATTATTAATATTAACTATTGATTAAGTGGAAGAACCCTACCATAACTACCATTAATTGGCAACATGTATTTTTATTTTTATTTTTTGACAACATGTATATGGACTAAATCTCCCTTAAGTGTACTTTTTTTTTCCATCATCTCTTTAAAATTAATTTTTTTCATCAATATTTTTTGACCTGTCATATTTAAGGTTAATTTTGATTAGCAATTTTATTTTATTTATTTAAATAAATATAATAAGTATTTAAATTATACACATGAATCGAGTGTGTTATATAAAAACATATATACTCGAGTAGTAAGGTTGTGAGTTTGAGTCCCATGAATATGACTGTATAGTTTATTTTTAATAGTAGTTTTTTTTTTTAATACGCTCGTTCAATTTAAAAATCTCGAGCATTGAATGGATCATTGAGCTTGAATGTATTGAATAAACTAGTACTGAATGTTATCTAAAAATGGAATGGGTGTGACTGCGAGGCGTTTATTACTACTCTCACTCTCTAATTATAACAATAAATCCTGACGATGTGTGTGCTTATTATATAATGGTTAAAGTTGAGATCCTATGAATAAATTTGAGATTGTGGATTCGAGTCGGAACATAAATATTTATCTCACTTTATATGAATTTATTGTGTAATTATTTAATTATATTAATATATTGATCAAATATCAATATATTATTCAATTTATTAAGATATTAACGTAATTATGTAATTACTACAGTTTTAAAAAAATTTAAAAAAGAGCGAAGAAGAAAAGTGGAACTGTAATTAAGGAAGTGAGGCATTTTAGGGCTGGGGTGGGGCGGGGGGGGGGGGGGGGTTGTCACGTGCATGTATTGAGCGCGTGAGATCTCTCCGACAGCCAGCTGGCGGAAGAGGGGTTGGCTAGTTGGCTTTCCAACGTCCACACCTTCATCACCGTGAACTCTTTTAATAAAGTCACTCGCCGGCCCACACCCTTCTTTCCTTTCTTTTTTGCTTTTAAACTGTTTTCAAATCCTTTTTTTTAGGGAAAATTACTTTTAAACCCCCTAAGTTATGATTTATTTAAATAAATTACTCATATTTTTTGATAAATTACACATGCATCTATCATAAACGTCAATATCAATGACACAAATCACTATTAATTTTGAAAAATTACACATATACCTCCAAACTGTCAACATCATTACACAAACTATCTATGATTTTTTGCTGTCAGAGGTGGTTTTATACTATGTCAAAGTCATGAGTGTTTTGTGTAGACAGAGCATAGATTATGACATATAAATGTAATTATCTTTTTTTTATTTAAAAAAAAGTATTTTATTTTGATATTAAATAGAAATTTTGAATTGATTGATTTTGCAAGATGGGACACAGTAGAGAGTTTAACTTACTTTATATAAACTGTATTTAACCCATTTCTTCATGTTTATATTGTTTAAGTGAAACTAGCTAGTTTAATTTAATGTTTATATTGTTTTGGAATGTTAATAAGCATTTGAAAATGTTATTTCATTTGATTGAAATATTATAAAATATATGTAAATACAAACAATATATTGATTAATGACGAAATTGTGTGTTTGCAGGTGGGAAAATGAAAACATTATTTTAGCAATTTGAATTGAGAAATTAGTTATTGCAATTCCAATTTATATTTTGAAATTCCATTTTGCTGATTTAATGCTATGTTGAATATGATACTATGTAATTACGTTGTGTACAAAAAAAAAAATGATATATTTGTTGACACAATCATCTCTTGAAAAGTATCGGGCAAAGACTTCTTCCCCTTGAACAGATTATCCTATGCATTAGTAAATTGTGTTGTGACTTCTCCATAATTAAAAGTTATGATCGTTCCAAATTTCAAGGACAAATCATTCACTTGGGGCTAGTTTACTTCAATGTCGTGATAATTGAAAGATACAATTCAAATGGAATTATACATGTGATATGATTATTGATTAACATATATTTTTGTTTACTTTAATGTAATGAAAGTGGGACTAGAAAGAGCGATTCTATAGTACTGTCTTGTTTACTTCATGTGATCGTTTGAAGTGTTATGTAGTAAAATTTCAAATTTGCCTGTATTTTTTGCTAAAAAAAAATAATTTCTTCCACTTAACACATTCAAAATGAGAAATTGGTAATAAGTTAAAATAGTAAACGTTGAATAGATAATTTCGTTTGAGGCCCAACAAGTTGCAAGAGGTGGGATTGGGCTAACCCACCTCTTGAATTGGGTCTCGTGGTCTGAAATTTAGTATGAATTATAGCGTATTAGGGTAGTGTTCGGCATGCCAATTAGTTCAGAAAATTAAACTAGAAAACACGTTGTAATACCCTCGTAGGGAACAGTCTTTTTTGTATCACATTTATTATATATATATATATATATATATAAGACATTCTTGATTCACTACTTTCTCTAATTTATTAATGCACAAAAGAATGAAGTCCCTTAATTATATATGACTATGGTGTATTGTTACACATTTGATGATAATCATGAAATATGCGTCCAAGGCCTTAGTCTTAAAAGTTCCAAGTCATGGATCAATGAGATGGGATATCATTGATCTCATGAAGGCTTGCTCACGCAACACACACTCTTATAAAGGGACGTCTCTTTTCCTGGAGTTGGTTTGGGGACACAAATGTGTGTGTGTGTGAGAGGGTGCCTGTTTGGCACGAGTGAACTGAACGGCTTCGTACGAAATTCATCAGAGGCTAAAAATAGTAGAGGCTAAATGGGTAATTTCGTGCTTGTTTGAATTGAGTTTTGCAGTTAGAAAATGAGTATGAACAATAGTTGGCTGGAGGTACAATACTGGATTTAAATAAACATTGGACTGACATATATTATTAGTCCAATACAGGCTAGTCCAATTGAGTAAATATGCTCTTGAAGTATTAACTTTGTCTTAGTGATCTACTCTGATAATCTACTTTTTGTCTTTCCTAGATTCATTGGACCAATCTGCATTCTTCTAATTGTGCCGGACTTATATGTTCAATATAAAGGATTGATTTTGCCTAAAAAGATAATTGTAGCACTGGTACATCGTTACATAACTCCTCGTACGTTAAATTCCTCGTACGTTAAAAGTTATGATCGTTTAAAATTTTGTTGGAAATCATGCAGTTGAAGTAGCAAACTCTGGACCAAAGCCCACAAGACAGAGAAGAGGAAGTTGTTGAAAATGAAAACAAACAGGCTCTTCTAATCTTCATGGTTTCTCTTTTATTTCCCTTTTCAATCCCAATGAGTTTGTGAGCCATTAAATGTATTTATATTAAATAATATAAAATGAAATATTAATGTAATTGTATATGGTTAAAGTAATGATTTTTAATTTGAAATGAAATACTAAAAGCTAGTGGTACACAATTTTTTGTGCGTACTCCATTTACATTTTTCACTTCAACGGTTCATGCAATTAAATAAATGCTCATATTTCACAAAAGTGAGCATTTTTGGTAGTTTTATAAGACACTTGTAGCAGTGACACACTCGATGTGTGTGCTTAAATTTATTTTATATAAATTTAAAATATTTATGTATCTTTGTATATAAATACTTTTTATTTAAAATATATTTTTGAATAATTTTATGAAAAATAAGGTTAAACTTTTTTGAATGATAACATAAAAAATTATATAGAAAAAAGATGAAGAGAGAAACGACATAACACGTTATAGGAGAGGGGAAAAAACGAAGATGGCAAAAATTTCATAATCATTTTTCCTCTTAGATAGGGTTAATTTAGTCAATAAATTAAATACTAAAAAGTTAGTCACTTTAATTCCCACGTACTTAGGAAATAGTATAACATAAATGTACTTTTTCAGAAATTAATTCACATATTCCCTTGCAAAAGTTCAAACTAAATACTTTGTCCATTTTTCGGTGAAAAAGGCACTTGCAACGTCTTGTTTTAAGCACTAATCAATTTTTTGATCAAAATAAACTAAAATGACTCTTTGTAACCTACAATTTATATTTTTGGACCCCTTAAATCAAGCTCATTTAAACCAAAAGTTCTAATCTTCTCATCACCAATTTTTGCAGCCGTCTTGTTTTGATCATTTTAGGAATTAACGCAATTTACCTTCCTATAATATTGTAAATGAGTAAATTACCCACCTATGAAAAAAAATAGCAATTTACCTCATCGTGTTCTTTATGTTGTAATTGACATTTTAATGTTAGTTTGTAACAACAAATGTTCTAAAATATGAGTTCAATTACATATTAAATCCATAGATTATGATGTGGGCAGAAGATAAGGGATACGAAGGGGGCTGAACGAGGAAAGGATACGAGGGAGGTCCCAAGGCAGAAGATAGGAATACGAAGGGGGCTAAACGAGGAAAGGCTACGAGGAAGGACCTGAGGCTTTGTACAGAGGCCTCGAATTAATTCGAAAGAAGACCCCGTATCAATCTAAAGAGGAAAGCTACAAAGGACCCTTCAAAAGAAGACCTCGTATGAGCCCAAGGAGAAAGAGACACGGGTCCGACAATATCCCCCGAAACCTGAGAAAATCCTAACAGGGATCAAGCAAAAGATATGCTACGAGGATGCTGCCTCGAATTAATTCAAGAGAAAATCTCATATCAATCTAAGGAGGAAAGCTACGAAGGACCCTTCAAAAGAAGACCTCGTATGAGTCCAAGGGGAAAGAGCTACGAAGGACCCTTCAAAAGAAGACCTCGTATGAGTCCAAGGGGAAAGAGACACGGGTCTGACAATATCCCCCGAAATCCAAGAAAATCCTAAAAGGGATCAAGCAAAAGATATGCTACGAGGATGATTGAGCGTATCTTCCTCCTTCCCTTCAAGCCTGATTATAAATACGCCCCTCATCAAAAAGAGAGGCAGGTTTTTTCCAGAATACATACTGAGTATAATAAGATCTCACAATATCAGATTAGATGGTGAGAAAATAGAGGAATTATACTTGTCCCACATAGAAATATGATGGGAAAGTGGAGCTTTGATAAGGATATAAGGTGTATAGGGGATGAGTGTTTTTACACTCAAAGTTGTCTTGTGTTAAAAGTTTAAGAATAACTTAAATTCCTTATATTAAGTTCACTGTTCAAGTTATATTTGAAGTGTTATGGAGACTAGGGCGAATGTCTCAATCTCAGGATCTATCTTTTTGCAGCAAAAACATTTAGGGTTTTATCTAGATTAAAACAAAAATTGGTTTTCAAAATTACTCAGTCAAATTATGTTTTAATTGCTTTTAAAACAGTATTTAAACTCATGTTTTTAAACCTGAATTTGGCCACTTCTGGTCGGTTTTTCTTTGACTGTATTAATGCGCATTATACTATTTTTAATAATGTTTATGGCTGCTTAATGGAGGCTTAATTGTTGAATTCAAACCTGGTTTTAGTCGTGTTTAATAGCGTTTAAACCTATTTTTAATATCGTTAATGGCTAATTATTTCAGCTTTAATGATGGTTGAATGCTGCACTAATGATGATGATTAATGCGGATGTTGAAACCACTTAAAGCCTTGCCTATAAAAGGCTGCATAGGCTAACTTCAAATATAGCCGAACGTAGAAAAGCGAAAACAAACGAATAGGAAACATTCTCTCAACCTCTCTCGAGTTCTCCTCTCTCCCACTTTCGGTTTTCTCTCTAGAAACTTCGAGTTGTTCTCCTAAAAATTCAAGCTTCGAGCTCAAGTTTTTCATAAGGCTACTGAGTGTTGTTTCGAAGTGTTCTATGGTAAAGTGCATATCGCTAAAACGAAAATCGTCTTATCCTGGAAAAAGTTGCGTAGTACCCGTGTCCACATTCTTAACGGGGCGTATAATTTCTTCAAGGCAAGCAGATTATATCTATAATTTTTTTTTGGTAAAATTCTTGGACCGAGAATTGTTACGATAGGATTCTCGTTGTACGTTCCTTTATTTTACCGTTAAACAACATATCTAAATATTTGTTTATCATTTGGTTCCAACGTGCTTTCTTGCGTTTTGGTTTCAAAACCGTCTTATAAAAATCTGATTGATATTTCAAAAAGATCACTATGATTGCTCCATTTTAAAAAACACAAGGAGGTAAATTGATTCATTTTAAAAAGCACAGGGAGGTAAATTGCTATTTTATTTCAAGGAGCTAATTGAATCACAAATGCAGTCACTATTGTCTTAAATCAGTCGTAGTAAACATCTGTCCTCCCCTTTCTCAGTCTTAAGCGAACTCTTTCCCGCATGAAACTAAAATCTCTCTATCATTTATTGAATCGATTGATTTCCCGGTGGTGCTCGAAGAGTTCATGCCACCAATCCGACCAAAGCCAAGACTCTTCAGAAGAGCAAGACCGAAGTAAAGACCTTCCGGAGGAAGAATAACTCTTCTAGGGAGGTAATTTGCTCATTTACAATATCACAAGAAGGTTGCTTGCATTTTTCCCAATCATTTTATCCCCAAACACTCCAATTTCAGGTTTTTTTTCCCGATAGTTGTATAAATCTGCCATATTTTTTATGAATATGATGTCGTTTTTGCAAGTATTAAATACTCATAATCATAAAATATTGTTGCATTTTCAGCATAAAGGAATTGATGGAAAACAAAAGTCAAATTTGAGTTGAAAAAGGAAAATTGAAGTCAATTTAGGAATGAGAGGCAGATTTACAAATCCGGCTAGACGTGCCCACGCCGTACTTGACAAACGAATCTGCAGAAAAAACAAAAGGAAAAAAACGACTTTTGGTGCTGAAATTACGGGTAATTATTGGATAGATTGCAGAAACTCTCCCAATTAGGGAAGCTAGCTTGGATCAAGTGATTTGATTAACTAGGATTAAGTAATCATGTATCCAACCCATTTTGTGTCCATGTTCGTCGGGGTGTTACTTGTATAAATTGGTAGGTCCTTTCATTTGTAGAGACATCTTAGAATGGAATCTTTTATCTCCTACTTATCTTCTTAGCGCTAATATTTTAATGAAGTTCTACATTTCTCTTATGTGATCTTTCATTAATATGCTAGGCTAATTTTAATATTTTCTGGTTGAAGTTACGGTAAATGCTTGATTCCCAAACATTGTGAGATCTAACTTGTGCTCTTGACTTTCGTTTAATTGATATTCATGCTATTCTCTACGTTTTTATTACAAATGATTTGATTTATGAATAATACGGTCGATTGTTCATTATCAAGAATGTTGCTTAGCCAATTGATTGCAAAAATATATACTAGCAAGTGTACTAGCTATCAAGTAGTATAAAGAATGTCGATCCCACGAGGATTTAACGAAACAATTACCACAACTATGACTATTCCCAATTATTTGGACAACCGAAGAGTTTGGATGATTTAGGAATCTACTAAAAACAATAAAATCAACTTTTAGCAAGCAATTATGGTGAGGAAAAACGCAAATTTAGGAAGGAGTGCCACGGCTATAGGTCCACCTAATCAACGCAATGCATTTAATATTAACGGATCAATCACACAAATAATTATCTTCGCATACTGAGGTTTTTCCTAATTTAATCCAATATACTCTCTCGAGCTATATCGAACCTATTACTACCAAGGAATTAGGGGATCTCTCCTCTTCCAAGACTCGTGATAATAACGCATTAAGATTCATGAAAAACCTATGGAACCAGATAGATCATGCCTGTGTATGTCTACACATCATTCAATCCATACCATGAATTACCCTTTCCACTATGCTAAATTCCCTCTCGGTTCATTAACATAATTAAGCAAATCTAAGAGGTGATCAAGCTCTTAAATAATAGCAATAAACACAATAACTCATGGATATGCGAAAATAACGGTGGATTAATCCAGAAAATATTTAACACATAGTATCAATTAGGCTTTCCATAAGCCTTAGCACAAAAAGAAAATTAGTTCATCCTAATTCTAGCAAAAACACAAAGATGCAGAAAATTGCTGGAAAAAACAAGTTCTCCCAGTCTTCTCCTCCCTCCTTCTTTATATAGAGGGACAATCCTAGTTGAGGAAGGAGAGGAATAGGACTCTATTTAGCATAGAAACTCTTTTTCTTTTCTAGTCCTATTCTAACCAAGACTCTAAGGTGGATTACAAGGGAAATAGGACTCCTTTTTGGTTGACCTATAATCAGAATTCTCGATTTTTGTAGGTCAACTCGTCTGCCAATTTCCGCCCAGCGAATGTCTGATAACCCGTGGGTCACGGGTTATGCTTCCTGCGCTTCTGAAACCGGATTTCTGATAGCCCGTGGGTCACGGGCTAACTTGTAGTCATTTCTGCAGGATTTTTGACTCTTCTCTCTATGTTTGGACTCTTGTCTTGCACTTGCCCTTTTTGCCCACCAAAGTTCCTAAAAACCACAAATATACCCAAGAACAAGCATTATATCGAGATAAAATGAGGGTGAAAACATAGGAATAAGTTGTATAATTTCCCCTAATCACCAATTGAACTTGCAAATTCGTGTGTTTGTTTAGTTAATAACTAGTGACAACTTAGCATAGTTTATTATGTCATAGTAGTAAATTATGTTATAAGGAATGCATGATCGAATCTAAATAAATCCTCATATGAATTTATTGGTTAGAATTGGGCCTTTCTATTTTTTTAATATTGTTAGTGGATTAAATCTTATGGACATTCTCAGGATTGTTCATTAATTAGGGAATTAGCCAACGGATGTTTCTTGGCTGATGACAAGGTAAGGAAAGGTAAGGTCGTACCAATGACCATAACCAGTTTATCTGCTTAAACGACTGTCATTCATGCATCAATGATCAATAATGGTATCAAGCATATACTAAGCTTCAACAAAAAAACTTTCTCATTCATTTGATCTCCTTCTCTAGATTTCGTCTTTCATTTTTAAAACTGAACTAAACCCCACCCCCACCCCACCCCCCTTTCTTTTATTTTCTTTTGAAGAATTGAACTTAAAACTAATTCTTGTGCAATTGATTCTACTTACCACTTTTACAAATATTTAATAGAAAATTATTTTTTGTGGTTTCAACGCCCATCATTTTTGTATTCCCAACTTTCACTATAATTATAAATTTTAAAAAAGCTGATTTTTTGCAAACACCCCAAAAGTACACATTGTACACTTCAATTCTTTTAAGATGCCTTATAAATTAATCAAAGAACCATTGTTATAGCATTTAAAAGATAGGTAAATTCATTGAATCTGATGATGCTTTACCTTAATGAATGAACAAAAATATATGGTTTGTTATATGCTTTTGCTTGACTTTTCCTCATTATTTATTCATTTATCCATCAATTTATTCACTAATATAACGTCCACACACTTTCAGATATTTAAATGCAAACCAACTTATTCTATTGATTCTTTGATGAATTATAAATTAATCTTTGAACTGGTTTTTACACAAAGTTTGGAAATTTTTTCTTACCTCTATGTTGGTGCTTAACTTGTAATTTGTTGCCATGTTTGGGGAAAATCGTATTTTTGATCCTATGTGCTAGTTTGGTCTTATATGTTAGGGCATTTTTTAATTTAATCCAATTTATTACAAATTTTTCATATTGTGTTTCATAAATTAAAATTTTTCTCAATATTAATCCTAGCGTGCATTTTTTTCCTATAACTAACAAAAAATATACCGAAAATACTAACAGCTTCGTTAATTATTGAACGAAAAATGCACATGATGACTAAAATTGTGCCAATTTTCAACTTATAGGATGCAATGTGAGAAAATCATAACAAATGGACTAAATTGAATAAAAGCCCTAACATATGGGACTAAAAATGCAATTTCCTCCCATGTTTGCTTTCTCCTTTCATTTTCATTTCATGTATTATTATTATTATCATCTTTTAACTGCACTACGAGAAATATAACAGTTAACTATGCAAAGCTAATTGCATGGTCAAAGATAAATAGTTGTTGTAAATTACCATTGGTTACAACCACACAACGTTTGTTGACTATGATTTTTACGGGTGTGACTAAAAGATATTTTTGTCATAGTGGATAAGCTCAATTTTTACATAGATTTTATTTAACCATGACTAATAATGGTCGGTTACCATGACTATAAGCCCACAACCATGTGTAGGTCCAAAAAATCATAAACAACTTGATATTATGTAAATGAATATCTAAAAATTTGAATAAATAATAGGGAAAATTGTAAATCCCCCTATGTTTTAAAAATTCAGCTAAAAACCCCCTAAATTAAAAATATAAGCGAAATACCCCTTGTGTTTCCATAAATATTGCTTACTTGCCCTTCTGCGTCAAACATGCCTAATGGTGTTACATTTGATCTCTATTGACAATTTGTCCTTATTATTATGTATTATTTCTTATTTTAATAGCCGTTGGATCTCTTTTGATTGCATAAAATTCGTAGGATCTGATCAGTTATTATCAACTATTAGATCTTAAGGTTTTAGTAGATGAAGGGCCTAAATTTTACAATGTTTTAATATATTATATATAATATATAAAAATTATATTAAATAAAATTATATATAAAAAAAAGGAAACCCACCCCCCACCCCCACTCCCTTGAAACCCAAACCCTCACTTGGGCGACGGCGCCGGGGCGACGACGTCGTCGCCGTCGCCCAACCAGCACAGAGGGGGCGATGTTGTCGCCCCTTGATTTGGGCGGCGCCCAACGCCGCCGTCCAGCCAGGTGAAGGGGGGGGGGGGGGGGGGGCGACAACTTTGCCCCCTGATTTGAGCGAAGACCGTCGCCCCCTAATTTTGGAGACGGCGGCATCGCCTAGCCACCATAGAAGAGGGCGACGTCGCCGTCTCTTCCTGAGCCGCCGTATGAATGTGACCGTCGCCCCCTATTTTATTCTTTTTTTACAATTATTACCATTTTTTAATGTATATAAATATAATATTGATATACATATTTGATATATATTATTATATTTTTTTCTGTATAATTTATAATTTATATTTAATGTATACAAATTTATTTTACCTTAGTAATATTTTTAACATATAATATTTGTTGAAGATTTTTGTTAATGTTAAAGTTTATATTAGAATTCATTTTTTGAATTTCAATATTTACTGAATATTTTAGAAAAAATTATTTATGTTTTTAGTATTTAATCTTTGTTAATATTAAATTTATATTAATTTTTTTTGTATTTTAATATTAGAACAATTATTAATTTTCTTTAGTAATTTAACTTTTATACTATGGACTTAAAAAGTATTTTTAGTTTTTCATGTTTTATTTAATGAAATGGATTTTATAAAAAAATATATATTTTATATTTATTAGGCATATTAAAGAGAAAATGTAGATAAGGAAAAATGTAAAAAGTATTCAAAAAATAAATTCAAAATAGTTCAATACAATAGAAGGGCATTTTAGTCAAATTCAATCAAAAAATTGGTCAAAATACGCCAAAAGTAACCCAAAGTCGCACACAGAGCGCGTGTATCTCACTCTCCGTTAGAAACCAACGGAGAGGGGGTTTTCCGCAGGGTTAATGAAAACATGAGGGATTTTTTGCTTATTTTTTTAACATTGAGGTTTTTTAGCAATTTCACAATAACACAGGGGGCAAATATACAATTTACCCTAAATAATAAAGAAAGACTTCTTATGATCAGTTCTAATTCTTAACTATATTGGTTTAGATTGCAATACTTATAGGATAATTATAACTACCTCTATTAAAGTTTGACATAATATTGAATACTTTCTTATTGTTTAAAAAATTATCAATACTTATTGATGTTTGATGAAATTATTTAACCTTCGGATGGAGGTCTGTAATTGTCAACTTTGTTCTTACTGTAAAATTTGTAAAATAACCGGACGAGGTGAATGGAAAATATATATATATATATATATATTTGAAAAATAAGTAAAATCATAGTTTATAATCCAGAAGAACATTTTTGTCACTTCATCATAGAAAATGGATGGAAACATAGCAAAAACTAACAGATTGGATTATTTGTTGGAAGACCACTAAAATCAAGAAAGTATTGATAATTTTCCAAACAATGTGAGGAATTTGTAATTACGTTAAATCTGAGAAGAGTTTGTTGTAATTTATCCGAACTTATATAATGTAAGTTGGCTTAAATCACGGAAGTAAGCAACGTATGAAAAGTTCAAGCTTTTCTTGATGGGCTTGATTTATGGAAGCTTTTCCATCAAGCACTTCTTTTACATAGCAAAAGTTTTGAAACTTGAGTGGGACAAAATATTCAAAATTATTCAGATTGGAAAACCTGAAAAGCTAACTTACCAGAAATAATGAGGGAAGTGACTGAAAATTTAAAACGACTGCAGATTTTCGAAACCAGTAGTCTTCTGGGTTCAAATCCTACTTACGTATGACTATTAGTATATTTTAATAGTAATTGTTTGTATTTATTGGTTATTATACATAGGATAAATTACAGTCTTTCTCCCTTGATGTTCGATATAATTATAAAATACGCCTTCGTTGTTTGAAAAATTACAAATACTCCTCTCAATTAGAAATTAATTATGTAGCCCCTGAATGAAAATATAAAAATTACTACTTCACCCCTTGTTAAATTTTTTATTTTTTCAAAAAAAAAAACCTTCGAAAAAATATAAAAAAAATCCACTAAAATAGATAATCCAAAAAAGAATATTAGCCCATAAAAATATTTTAAAAAAATCTAGAAAAATATTAATTTATAATTTATAATTGAAAAGGGAATTTTGTACACTTCACTGCAAAAATTGGATGAAAACCTAACGGATTGACTCTTTGTTAGATGGGCGAGCGGCGACGGCAACGTCGCTGTCGCCGTCAGAGAGTCTGAAGGGGACGACCTTGTGGTCTCCCCTTCAGACGTGGGCGACAGCGATCGTCCACTTTTCTGGGCGACCGCCGTCGCCCAGATCTGAGAGGGGCGACGACCCCCTTTAGATGTGGGCGACGGTGGTTGCCTTCTCTAGGTGACCACCGTCGCCTAGATCTAAAAGGGGCGACAGCACGATGCCCTCACCGCGTCGCGCCGTCGCCCCTTTAGACAGGGCGATGACCCCCTTCAAATGTGGGCGACGGTGGTCGCCTTCTCTAGGTGACCACCGTCGCCTAAATCTGAAAGGGGCGACGGCGCGACGCCTCGCCGCGTCGCCCCCTTCAGACGGCGCGACGGCGGTCGCCACTTCTCTGGGCGGCCGCCGTGGGTGGTGGTGGTGGTCTCGGCGAAAAGAGAAAAAAAAGAGAAGAAACTGAAAATAATTTATTTTAAAAATATAAAATTATTAAATATTAATTTTATATACTTATTAAATACTAAAAATATATTTATATTAAAATATTAAATTTATATGCTTATTAAATATTCAAAATATATATTTATTACCATTATTATTAAAAATATAAAATTATTAAGTATTAAAAATATAAAAATTTTATATACTTATTAAGTATTTTAATATTTAATTAATATATTTAATAATTTATTAAAATACAATTAATCTAAATAACATTAAAGGAAAAATTTGAAATAAAAGTCAAAAAATAAGTTTAAAGAACAATGATTCAAATAAGACAAAAGAAGGGTATTTAGGCCATTTTAGATAAAAAAAAAAGGTGAGAAAAAATATAAAAAAAAGATGCATTTTCGCACAAACCGCACGTGTAACCCACCTTCCGTCCGAAACTAACAAAAAAGGGTTTTGGTGTAGTGTTTTACAAAACACGAGGGGGTCTTTTGCATATTTTTAAAACACAAGGGGGCTTTTTGCAAATAAACAAAAACAAAGGGGGTTTTATGTAATTATCAGTAAAATGAAAACCCCCATTTTTACTCACAAAGAGCAGTTACTTACACCATAACACTATTTTTTTTGTTATGTCAATAATACCCCTAAATTGGATTCTTTTCTTTTTGTTCTTTCTTTTTTCTTTTTTTGAAATGTGATGTGCTGGTTTATATATATTTCTTCTTATTTATAATATATTTTAAAATATGAAATATTATTTATTATATGCACGCAGGAACGATATGCCACTTCGATTAGTTTTATAAAAGACAAAGGGTGTTTGTATAATTAACCTAAGGGAAAATTATTTTTTTGGTCCGTTAAGTTTACCTAATATTAGTTTAGTCCTGTAACTATGCTCTTTGTTTATTTAGTCCAGTAAGTTATAAAATTGATGACATTTAGTCCGATTTAGGGTTTTTAATAAATTTTCTGGCATGTATTGCCGGAATTTGCCACGTGTGCACCGAAATTTCCAACTGGGCGAGAAATTGATGATGTGGTGGTGACGTGGCACACACATGAGTGATTAAATTTTTTTATTGCTCATGGGATTTGAACTTGGGTCTCTCAAAACAACAAATGCTTCTTTTACCACTTGACACTAATATATATACTATTTGCTCAACCATCTTGTATAACCTATATATCTGGGAATACTTTAATATAAAATTGATATTAATATTACTAAAAAATTTAAAAAATATTAAACCTAAAAATATAATTAGTATTGATATTATATATATAAATTATTTATTAATTTTCATATGCTAAATTATATAATTTTACATAATTATTTCTTATTTTTAAAATTTATTATAATATATTATATGTTTCTGAAAGATTTATAAATTCTTATTAAATTAATAAATATTTTATGATTTATACACTTAAAATTGCTTATATATTAATTTTAACGTAATAATATTTTAAATATTATATATAAGCATTTTTATATATAAGCTAGTTTGTAAAATATATATAAATTAGCATATGAAAATAAATATGCAATTTGTTTTTAATGTATATATATATATATATTTCTTGTTAATCTTTCACTATTAAGATAAATATCATTACTAATTATATTTTTTTTGAATAACAAAATAGACTATATCATTCAATATCAGTATTTTTAGGTTATTTTTTTTAATTTTTAGTAATATTAATATCAATTTTATATTAAAGTATTTCCAGATATCTAGGTTATACAAGATGATTGAGCAAATAATATGTATATTGATTGTTGCCCAAGTGGTAAAAGAAGTATTTATTATTTTGAGAGACCCAAGTTCAAATCCCATGAGCAACAAAAAATTTTAGTCACTCATGTGTGTGCTACGTCACCACCACATCATCAATTCCTCGCCTAGTTGGAAATTTCGGTGCAGACGTGGCAAATTCTGGCAATACATGCCGGAAAATTTATTAAAAACCCTAAATCGGACTGAATGTCATCAATTTTATAACTTACTGGACTAAATAAACAAAGAGTATAGTTATAGGACTAAATCTAATATTGGGTAAACTTAACATACCAAAAAAATAATGTTCCCTTAACCTAATGTCAAGATATGTTAATGCATACCCTTTATTTTCATTTTCTTCTAAAAACTTTATAATAGCACATGTACACGCACAAGCGTACACATGCAAAAATACATACAAATATAGGGTAAATTACAATGGGTTTTTTCGACATTTGTCATAGTTATAAATATCCCTTTATTATTTGAAAAAATACAAATACCCTCTTGGAATTAACGACCGCTCCCCCTAAATTGGGTTGTAATGAGGGGGTATTTGTTAGACGACCATTAATTATAGAAGGGTATTTATAATTTTTCAAACAATGAAAAAATATTTATAATTATGACAAATATCAAGAGTGTCCATTGTAATTTACCCTATAAATATGTAACAACATAGAAATATAATATAAAGTATTATGTATCATCTATCGATGATCTCTTGGCCTAGTGGTTAAGGTTGAGATCCCATGATCTTAGAGGTCATGGGTTTCAAACCCCATCAATGCGGGGGATGATAGTATACTAATATTCATTATTTTCACTTAAAAAAAAAGTATTATGTATCACCTTACACAAGCAAAATGTGAAACTGAATTGCGTAACAATTTTTTTAGTTGGTAGGTAAATAATTACACCCCCATATACAGTAAAACTTGAACACATGATTTTGAATTTATGTACGAGAATTCTACGTTAATCACAAAGTTAAGCCATCATTGATAATTGCATCAGTGTAAAATTAAAGTGAGACAAATGTGCGTAAAATCTAAAGAGGAAATATAGCTCAAGCACCCACAAAATTTTCTGCAAAATCATTGCAAATTAAACATAATTACCATAAGAACTAATCATCGAAGATTTGATGAGCAGACAAAAAGGGAAAGAGCAAAGACAAAAGGAGATCCACCTAATTATTAACTTTACCCCAAAAATATACGTTATGCAATCATTTAGATTTAGTACCTCTTTTATTCATGTTGAAATTCACAATTACAATATTTTAATATTCCAATAATATCCCAAGATTTTTTTATGCTTGAATGAATGAATAATGATGCATGTTTGTGACTAAGACTTGTGGCTTTACAAGATTACTGTGTTTGGTTTTATTTTTAAGGTTTTATTTTTGAGAAATTAGAAAAATAGAGATAAATTAGTATGTGTTTTTTTAGCGGTTGTTTGTTTTAATTATTTATTAGTTTTTTTGTTGAAAATAAGTTGAAAAGTGTGGTTTTAATTGACGATTTATACTTTTGAATTGCATAAATAAGTTAGGTAATTTACATTGACACCTTCTGAGGTTAAGTCTAACTACACAAATACCCCCTATCATTTGCATAATTACAAGTAAATCCTTTGAGGTTGTAATTGTAATTACAAGTACATCACATATGCAATGCGGAAACTTTACACAAACAACCCCTAGATATATTGCACTAACACTTCTCAAGGAGTACATATGTAATTTTATAAAGGGCAAGGGGCATTTGTATAATTAGGGCTAGCCTCACGGGGGTGTCGATGTAATTTACCCAATAAATTAATTTAAGCTAAAAACTATAAGTAGATTCCTACCAACTTCTAAAATTTATTGGTAGAAAATAAATGTTAAGTTGTTTTCTCAAACCCTTTAATTTTAAGTTATTTTCCGTTTTTTATTTTTATTTTTAAATATATCCAACTTTCAATGTAATTTATCACCATCATAAAAATAGAAGCTATCGCAAATACCATCTTATATTTTTTAATATGTTTGATTTTATATTTTATATTTTATATAGTGCAAAATAAATAAAATCAAAACATACTAAACTGTGTTTTTCGTAAAAATAAAGACAAACATTCAAGGTTATTTTTTATTGTATCTGAATTAATATAAAAATGGAAACAAACAATCTTGACATGATCCAAAAATGGATGACCAAAAAAGACAAAGCCCAGAAAACATTAGTATACTACCAATACCCAACTAAAGTAAAGTATTGATTCTCACAAGTCATAAACCCCCATGCCAAAGAATTCAAAGATTGTAAATTACAACTATCTTTTCTAAAATATAGAATAATTATATAATTTTTCGTTGTTTAAAAAATTATAAATATTTTCTGATGTTTGATAAAATTATGTAATTCTTGTATTGAAATTTTAGAATTATCAACTTTATTCTTGTTGTATTATTTTCTTTTTTTAAAAAAAAATTATTAAAAAATCAAACGAGGTGGATGTAATAATTTGAAAAATTGTAAAGAAATCACCCACTTAGTCTATAAAAAATTTCAAAAACTTTTAAACAATAAGTAAAAATTATAAGTTATAGTTGACAAAGGCATTTTGATGAGTTCACCGTAAAAAATGAATAGAAATCTAACGAATATTAATGAATTGGGTTAATTGTTGGATGCCTGTTAAAATCAAGACGTATTGATAATTTTTTAAATAATGAGAAGAAATTTATAGTTATGCCAAACTTATTTTCGAAATTTAACCAATCAAATTTGGAAACACACAAGAATATGCAGAAACAATAGTGTATACTACTATGACTACGTCTATATGTTCTTCCCCATTTTACACAAGGTATATTGAGCTCCTCCTCTTTAATGTCTCCACACAGTTTAATAATCTTCTGCAAATGGAAAATCATTGCACAAGCGTACAACTTGGTTTATTCTCTCTCTCCTCTCTCCTCTCTCCTCTCTCTCTCTCCTTCTCTCTCTCTCTTCTTCAAGTTCTTTCCTTGGGTGTTTTACAGCTCTCATCAATAAATATGGGGTAATGGCTGTGGGAGAATCAAGAAAAAGCCCATTTTCAAGACTCCTCGTTCTTGACAAAAGGTACAATCTTTCTCTCATTGTGATCATATCTGCATGTCCCTTCTTTGAGTGTATGTATGTGGGGTTGTAATCTTGTTTTTTCAATCTTGTTATCTGTTGAAGGAATTTGATCCCATAATCATGTCAGCTTGTGGGTTGAAAATTCTGGGATTTCTTCAGTTCATGCCTTCGATGTGATTCTGATTTTATGTTTCTTGTTCGAGTTCTTGAAATTTTAACCTTGAACTTAACCTTTTTTCTTGCGTGAGTTTAAGCTTCAAGTTCTTCAGGGGATGTAGATATCACATGCATGTTCTTGGTATTTTGTGTTCCTTGATATGAAGTCTTTTGGTTATAATTAGCTTAGTGGTGGAAATGATAAATGTTCATCTGTCAATTGAAAGCTTAGCAGTCCATCTTGCAATTGAAATGTGATTTTTCCAATACTTGTCTCCTTTCTTGTTCACATTGTTAAAGAATGAGGCGAACATGTGTCAGATGGGATTTTCTGTTGCAACCCGCATTCCATCTTCTGCCCCGTACAACATACACACTACGCATATAAAGATGACATTATGTATTTTACTTAGGCAAAGATTTTATACATGTGTCGTGTGCATGTGGATGGAACAGGAGATGAAATTGACTTTGCAATAAAAAATTCGATTTGCCACCGGTGGAGGTGTTGGGGAAGGCAGTGTTGCCAAAATGTCCGCTTTTTCGCCCAAGAATCTCCGGTAGCCAGATATTGAAGTCTGTAAACGTCTGCGGTGTACAGATAGTATGGATGTTTTGTAAATGTTGATCAAGAAAAGGTTACATATAGTAGTATATGCTGTAAGTGGTCTGCTTGTTCTTCATAATGCTTCATTCGGTAGCGAAAATTGCAGATTGGTAGGTGTTAGTATTGCTGGTTGCTGCTTGAACTGTTTTGTGATTGCGAATAATGGCACTGATTGCAGGATTTGATGCTCATTGAGAATCTGATGGAAGACAAGAAACTGAATCTCAATCAACCATTTCTATCAGTGAGACGACACTCACCGATGTTGAACAGACAGAAACTTGATGAAAGAAAAGTTGACAGTGCTCGGCCTGTTATGGTTCGGATTCCTCATTACAGATCAGAACTGAAATCTGGTCCTGTTGGGAATCCTGGAGCCGTGCCGTTTCAGTGGGAACAGGCCCCGGGACGACCAAAGGAAGAGATGAAAACACAAACTCGAAACTGTAGTAGACCTCCAATTGCTCCTCCAGGGGGACATCCAAAGGCTAATTCTCGTCTAGTTTCTCTGAGTACTAATGACGACAAGATCCAGGATGTAAATATTTATCGCGACTCCCGGATTGCTCCGTGTTTGGATGAAAATATTAAAGATTTCGGGAGAAGCAGAGAGACAATAGAGGAGAGTAAGAGTTCTGATTCAGGAGATTGTGGTGAAGCATATGTAGATGCCCTTGATACATTATCTAGAACGGAGTCGTTTTCTAGTGGCTTAACTGGCATGAATGATTTAGATGCAAAGACATCTGGGATTTGTCCGACGGATCCCCAAACTCAAGACAAGTTTCTACCTGCGAAAAAGGGAATAGCGTCTAAGACACCTCCATGTGCACCACAAAAGCAATCAGTAGTCGGAGAGCAACTGCAACAGTTGAAGAAAATCGTTAAACAAGATAAGGTTGCCATCCAACATGGGCTGAGTTTTGCAAAGTGGTATTCCCATCACCAAAACAATGAAGACGATACAGAAGAAGAAGAAGAAGAAGAGAGCAATGGTGACTGTCATCAACATGGAAATTTGTCTGCAGTTTGTTGTTTACTGCCCCGACTTTGCTTAAATAGTTCGGTTTGCATTTTAAATCCTGTTGCAGCAATGAGTATGACGACCCGAGTACGAATATCTCCTGCTAATAGGGTACAACCTAAATCTTCATCAGCCGGTTCTTATGCCAAGACTGGGGATCAGGTAACAACTTCTGGTTTGTTTCCCCTGCCCATGTATGCTATTTCTTCATGCGGAAGTATTTGTTAATAACTTGTACGTTTACGTTCTATCTTCGTCGTTTTCTTTCTTGAGCAGTGCAAGTCTAACATCTCTGAGCTAAAACCAGTAGACAAACTCCAAACAGCTGAACTCAAAGAGAATAAGAACAGTGTGAAAAATGAGAGTGGTTGGTTAGAAAGCCATAACACGTTAGCATATCGTGATGAACCTCTGTCGTTTCTTGAAGATACAAAGCACACTGGGATTCAGGGCTGTGGATCGCGTGCGAAGAGCTTCAGAACCTTTAAGGAATTATTGGCTGAGGAAGGCAGTACAAAAGAGTTCGATTCAGGAGGTTCTGTTGTGGAGAAAACTGTCTATGTTGATTCTGTACAGAATGTGGAAACTATGAGCTCTTGTCCTCCCAATACACACGATGAGCTTAACGCTAAGAGGATCGATCAAATGCACGTAATGGAATCATCTCTTGAAGATTTCAAGAAGTTGAATACAGCAGAGAGGGAAGCTAAACCAAATGGTGTATCATCAAACGATAAATCAAATGGAAAAAGCAGGAGGGGAGCACCTACCGTTTTCGTTGAAAATCAAGAACCAAACCTACATTCAACCGCAACAGAAAACATAGAAGTTACAGAAAAAGAAGCTGCTAGGTACGTAGAAAAGCAGCTACCAAGAACTACAACTCATGGAAACTCCCACTCGAAGTTTCCTGTTCCTCCACCTCTACCGAAATCACCATCTGATTCTTGGCTTTGCGGTACTTTGCCCTCCATGTCATCAAAGAAAGCATCGCTACATTCCAAGGCGCGTAGAGGGGATATTAAGTGGGAAGCAATGGTTAAATCCACAAAGGTGCAGCAGCATCACAACTTACATTACTCGGAGGTATGCTCGTTCTTTGCCTCGAGTATTTCTACTCATGCATACATTCATTTTATGCTTTTATGAGCACATATCATTCAGCTCACATGCTCACCTGTTTTATCAGGACCTGTTGACGCCTGCACCGCAAACTTAAGCAAACCCGTTCCTAAATAGTCATGCGGCTGCTCATCACGCCCGTCTTTTGGCGAGTCCATCGCTTGACACGATAAGGTGATTCTAGCAGTGTTTCTCTTGATGGCAGTGAGATGGTAAGAGGTCATGTGTGTGTGTGAAGAAACATGAGATGAAGCTGCATTAAGTAGATGGCTAAGGCCTTGTATATGTTCATCATGATCGTTTGAAACTTCTTGAAAAGGTAGCTCAGGGAACATACTCAAGAGCAGTTCCTCCTTGTGCTATACATACACTCACCAGAAATGTCGTATATATGAATTTTTGAAGTATGATTATCTATTTAGCCCTTTTTGTTGCATCTCATTCTTGATCATAAAAAGTGTGAACTAGATAATTACTATAAGACGAGGACCAGTCCTCTGAAGGTCTTGTAGATGCTACACTCGATACTGTGTTGAATATAATTATGTTTATCTCTAGCCATATTATATAATTTTAATAAATTTAATACTACTTTTAGTCTTGTTAATTTAAATCTTAGACCCTTCAAATAAATAAATGTTAAAGCAAACTAACTTAAAGCTAGAAAATGACCTAAAAACGCCAAAACACAAATGGCAATTTCAATTTGACCTGTGGTAAAGTTGCGCATTCTATGCGAGTTAAATTAATTTATCACATTTTATGAATCTATAAGGGTTAATTACACTTACACCCCTCTGAAGATGTATAATTACATTTTTTCTCAAATTTTTTTTGAAATTACACTTACACCTTTCCGAAAATTCTCTGTTTACACCTGATCCCCATTCGTTAGAGTTTGAATGGAAAATATTTACGTCAACAAAAATAATTACATAAATTTTCAATTTTTTCCGTCATTTAACATTCTCATGTATATGTATTTTTGTATTTATTAGAGGATAAATGTAATGTATATATATGGAGTGATGCCAAGATTATTGCATTTTTTTTCTTTATAAGTACAAAATTATTAAACAAAAATGTTAAATGAAAAGTAAAATTGAAAGTTTATGTAATTATTTTTGTTGACGTGAATATTTTTCATCCATAATTTAACGAATGGAGGTCAGGTGTAAATAAAGAATTTTTGAAGGGGGTGTAAATGTAATTTCAAAACTTTTTTGGAAGAAAGTGTAATTATATATTTTTAGAGGGGTTTAAAAGTAATAAGCAATCTATAATTGATTGCTTCTATAGAACAAAAAAAAAATAGTGGATTTTGGCTAATTTAGGTTGCGGGAAGATATGCTGCTGATGATGAAAAAATTAGGCATAAATGCTTTCTGATTTTTCAATTGCATGGTTGAGAATATTGCTAAGCATGAAAAAAATGTAAAACTGAATCAAAAAGATTTTCTTATCATCAATATAAAATGTCAAGAATTAGAAAGATATTAATTAATTAAGCATCCCATGATCTTAATTAACTATTGATCTTAATAATTGCATGATTGTACAAATGCATATTATAGTTAAATTTGAAAACGAGCCTAGAATTATTGAAGGATTTAAAAAAAATTATCTAACGAGAATAATGAGTAATTACATGAAAAAAAATTATGGGAGGATTAAAAGTTAGTTTTTATCAGAAAGTTGTTTAGACATAATCTAACTCCAATATGATTATTGAAAAATAGATCAAACAACACAAAAAATTGTGTCTTCAGTTGAAATGTAAGTTCGACCCACTCAATTGTAGGGTCAAGGGATACTTATGAGGAAAATTAAACGTTGAATAATGTTCTCGACAAGATAATTACAAGTTAATAAGATAGTTACAATACTATCGAGGGCTCGTTTTTATACCATATATCTCAATCGTCCAAGTAAAATAGTAGTATAAATAACTCAATTAAAATTCATGATATGTTTTAATATATTTTTGTCTTCATTAATATATGATGATGCCAATAAATTATTTCATTTATTTTTATAAAATATTATATTTTATAACTATGCAATTGAAAAATAGGAAGCATCTAAACCTAATTTTTTCATCAACACCACACCTTCCTACAATGTTGCGTGACAAGAATCCAATCTCATGGTGCGTGGGGATTTTTATTTTTTATTTTTTTTTATTTGATGAGACTTCATTAATTCGAAACGGTAATATTCAAGGGTATTTGGGCCCTTATCACAAAAGAAGTCTGGTGAGAAAATGGGTGGTGGGATTGGGCCATCCCAACTTACTCCATGGACTCATTTTGCAACCCCACGTGCAAATGAGTTACAAAGCCTGTGGATAAATCTACGGTCCCACCCACATCCTTCTAATTTTTTGAACATCCAGTCGAGCAACATGATCCAAATTTCCATTGTTGTTGTTAATCCAATTGATGGCTTCCAGAGAATCTGATTCAAAGATGACTCTGTCCTCATCTTCTTCATGGAGTTTTCTGGTAGCAAGACAGATGGCTCGGAGCTCAACAAGGGAGACAGCGTACACATAGACTTCCGTCGTTTTAGCACAAATGAGGAAGCTCTGGTGGTCTCAAATCACGAAGGCAACAAAACATTTATCATCTTTGACAGTGGCGTTAGAATTGACTTTGATTCATTTCGGTGGTGGGGGTTGCCATTCACCGTTAGTGTGTGGTTTATTCATCTTCGTAATCCTTGCATTGGAGTACTCTGTGGTTTTGCGAATGATGCATTGTGCAATTTCATCTGGTGATGTTGCGTCACTCCATGGATGTGAAGGACAAGCGGATCCGCCCGGGAGCGCGAGCGGAAGCGAGAAAGCGAGAGAAGTGCATAAATTAAATCAAATGTAATTTAAAATGCGAATCCCAAGGGTTGTGCCTTGGGTGCTCAACCGGGTGTTCGATGTAGGATGTGTAAATATTGAAAATGAATATTAAACACATAGGGCATAGATAAATATATATAATCAATCAAAGCGTAATAAACCGTTACCTTTGATTGTTTAGCGTATGCTCCCGGCTACTTGCGTTGTTCCTTCTCCGGAATGCTCACGAAATTCAAACGTATGGATTCTCCAAAGGTGATCCACACCACACCGGAAGAAACACACGTTCTTCTTGCTAGAAAAGAATGGGTTTAAGAAGGAATCGGTTTAAGAGAAGAACACTATGAATTAGTGCTCTCTTAAACTTACTTTGTTCTTCTTCTTGATTCAAAATCAAGTGAAGAACACAAGTGTAAGAGAGGGAGAGAGGCCGAGAGTTTGAGAGAGAGGAGAGGATTTTTTTTTCTTCTCTTTTTCCTAGAAAAAGATGAATAATGAATCACTTATGCTTGGTGTTGTATATTCTAATATATATACATAATTAATGTGATTATTAGAATGTGTCTAGGTTCATCCAAGGATGTCTAGATTCATTCCAATCAATCACCATCAATTCTTCAATCAAGCCTACCAAAATTTATGGTATGATCAAATCATACCAAAAGGGAAGAGCTTGATTGGAGTTGATTTATCTCTTTCCAAAAGAGATAAATCAACATACCACCTAGCATGAAATATGACTGATTTTGCTTCCTCCAAGGGAGCATGTCGGCCATGTTTAATTAAGAGAAAAAGTCCAACTTCTTCCTATTCCAAAATAGGAATTATTTTTCCTCTCGGATATAATTTAACGGACCGGGTTTTATCATAATCCAATTACGACGAACCCAACATTAAATCCAATTTAATGTCCATTTAAATTATTCCCGTTGATCTTTTAATCCAATTAAAAGATCCAACGTCTCAACGTCTCAACTTTCCATATTTAATTGAAAATCCAATTTGCCGATTAAATGAAAGCCCGATACAATATCGGCCCGTCCATCCAATGGACTTTCCCTTAAGTAATCCAATTGCTTATTTATCCTTCGAGATTGACTCCAAGTCGATCTCTCAATCTCCCCGGTGATTTGTGTGTGACCCTTTAGGTTCACCCTCAGCTAGACTTGGGCCCGTGTCACAAGGGCCCGTTACCATGGGTGGCCGTCTAGCAACGGTCCATGGCACTAGAGACTAGGTGAATTGGCGTGAACATTAGGCGCCGATTCCATACGGGTGCGATCCTTCCGTCTACCGTCTCCCGGCCTTAGTCTAGGGTATGGAATTGGGCGTCGGTTCCCATCCTTGACTAGGCATCTATGCTTAATACTCGAGACCACGTATGCTTCATTGCTCGACACAGGAAACCATTTCCTGTTCGACCAACCACTGTGGCCACATCTTCAAACAGCATGAACGTGTCTCCCAGTGCATAGGAGATACCTCTGTCACATACTGACAGGGGACAGATCCTCTTCTTGGAATCCACCGTCCTCGCTACACATTCTGACTGCACTGGACAAGGCTTATGATAATCATCTTACATAATGATTACCTCTCGCCAGATCCAAGATACAACCGTCACGTGCACGCGACTGCCATGATTCCTCAAGTCTGAGGATTACTCCCGTACTATCGGAACCGGGAAAAACCAATCATACCGACCAAGCCTCCAAGGCTTCCATATGATGATCCCTGCGAGTCAGTCCAGTCGGCTCGACCCCAGTCGACCAACCCATCAAGATCGTGTAGGCATCCCACGCCTGTCGCCGATGAAACACGGCACTCATCTAATGAACACGACTCTTGACGCAAGTCTCAATAGGACTCTCGATGCCCTGTCTCGAGGTCCTCGACTTGGAACGTTTCAGACCCAACTCTTAATCAGTTGATTTCATGACCACCATCCAATGCGTGGCCCAACTGCACGAGTTGTTATCCATGGTCTGTGGGCTTTGTTGCGCTATAAGTTAAACACCATTTTAACAAATGTAAGATGAGCGCAACAAATAAGGTACCATTGGTGACGAACACTCATCTTATTCATCACATAATAATATTACATCTACATCAAGTTGTCAGATAGGTTACAAATCGCCAAACCTATTAGCTTTCTGGTCACCTATTCTAACAGGATGTGGTCATTCCGAGCTTTCCAGGTCAGTTCCATCGTAAGTGCCCAAGTTGTGTTGTCTGGGAAGATATCCAATCTAGATCTATCTTGAAATCTGAATGAACCATTAAGTGACAAGTGAGACCAAGAATGTAGTTTCACTTGCCACTTGGAGAGTAGCCAAGTCGTCTCCGAGAAGGGGCAACAAAGAAAGAGATGGTGTGCGGTTTTAATATGAAAATCACAAAAAGGGCAATGAGTTTCTAGAAGTTGAAAAATTTGAGACAATTTACCTCTAGTAGGAAGAACATCAAAGAGGATTCTCCAAATACAGAGCTTGAGCCTGTTATGAAGATCAAGTTTTCAAATTCGCCATGATTTCAATGTACAGGTCTAAAACTGGGGAGCTTTGTTGGATTGCATGAAATGCTGCTTTGGTGGAGAATTTCCCTAACTTGGAGGGGGCCCAAAACGGCTTGATGAGTTCCAGCTAAATTTGAAATTTGAATTTTCCTAATTTCAAGCACAACATGGCTTGGGAACATTTGGTTGAGCAGTTCCACTTTCCACTGCATGCGGTCTTGATCAATTAGGTCCCAGAAAGGTTCGGCCAGCTTTGATTGAGATTTGGAGGATGTTCCAGAGTGAAATTGTGGATTGATGGAACCCAAGCCTCTTCCCAAATTTTGATCACTGCTTGTCTTGACACCGGAAAGCACGCTCCACTCTTGAGGACTTTTGAGTATTTCACCACATCTTGCCAAATCCACAATGCCCCTTTAACCTGCAAAGATGGAGCAAGAGTTGCGTCATTTTTCAGATATTTAGCCATAAGAGTTTTGCACCATAATTTTTCAAATTTTTGAAAAATATTCGAAGAAATTTTAGCAATCAAAGCTTTATTAAATTCTGAAAACTTCCTAAAGACTAAGTCTCCTTTGCTCTTTGGTTGGCAAATAGAGTCCCAGGATTTGAGGGCCAAAAACTGGTTATTTCCCTTGGTCTCCTTCGTTCTCCACCAAAAGCGCCGAACAATTGAGTCAAGTTTGCGGCATGTTTGTTTTGGACTTTGGTAGATCGGAAAGGCTTGAGCAACATTTTTGATAAGGACCATTTTGCCGGCTCTTGAGAGTTTTTTTTTGCCTTCCAAAGTGATATTTTGTTAATCATCTTCTCAATGATTTTGCTGGATAAGCTTTTCCTGGAGGGCGGTTACAAACGGGAAGTCCCAAATGTTTGGCTTGGTGGTTACATTCGGACATCTAGAGGATTTCAAGGATGATCCTTCTTGTTCTGTTTAGACATTCCTGCTGAAGTGTACAAAAGATTTACGGCTGTTTGCAACTTGGCTTGACCAATTTTTGAATTTGTTTAAGCATTGCCGAATGGTTTGTGCATCCCCTTCTTCCGCCCTACGAGAAATAGTGAGGTTGTCAGCATACAAGAGGTGGAATTAAAGGGGCATTTCTACTCATTTTCACTCTTTTAAAATGACCAAGGACTTCCTATGGAGGAGGAGTCGAGATAAAATTTCATCATATAAAATAAAGAGGTAAGGTGATAGAGGGTTTCCCTGTCGAATGCCTCTAGTTGGCCGGAAGAGATAAGGAACGATTTCGGCCTATTTGTGTAATTTGGGTGGGTATCAAAAAGAAGGGGGCAGTGATTGGACACAATTGCTGGGAGGTGGAAAATAACAGCTTTGGGAAACTGGATACACCACTCAAGATTAGCCACACCCCTATCAAGTATGGACTGGATATTAGCTAAGCCTGGCCTTTTGTTAGACCATGTATATGTAAAACTGAAAATCCCAAGTCTATCAAATTACACAGATCAAGTTCATCTCTTAGGGCATTTCGAGATGTTGAGGCAAAAGGTTTTCCCCCCTCTTTTCAGCTTAAGACATAACTGCATTAAAATCCCTCGTAGCTAACCAAGATCTGTCAAAAAATGTGCAAATTTCATTAAAAAAGTGTCAAAAAGCCGATTTAAGGGCAAGGGTAGCGGGACAGTGGACACCCGTGAACTGCCATGGTCGTGGTTCCACATTAAGAAATATAAGAGCATTAATCATCCACGAGCTTTTCAAAACAATAGTAATATTAAGACTAGGAGTCCATGCATCCGCGATGCACAGACCCCCTACTTTATTAATGGCAGGGATAAATTCACGGAAAAACAAATTATCAGAACAGAGAAGGGAAGAGATCTTATTGGTGGTTGCTGTTTTGATTTCGCAAAGGAAGACGATGTCAGGATTGTGTGAACGAAGGAGGTCCCGTAGCATTCTCCTTGTCGCAGGCTGGGCCATCCCACGACAATTCCAAGTAATAATGTTCATTGGAATCACTCCCGTGGCCCCTTCAGGCCCTCGACAGAATTGATAGATTCCATTTTTGAATCAAGATAGATCATCACTGATTGAGCTTGGCAAGTCGGACACACATTCCCTTTTGGGTACTCCGCTAGATTTCTGTGCTTATTTCTAGTTCTTTCCTTCATTCTGATAAATTTTCTTTCTTTCGGTATTGTTGTTTTTCCTTCAACCATCTCAATTATGAGCTCAGCCTTTTTGTCATGTGTACTGGTATCGTTTATTGGGAAGGGTTTAGAGGAATGTGATTTATCAATATTGGAACAGGCCATCCATCCATATGGGATTTCAGGTTTCTTTAGTCTTTTTGGAAATGGGTTCGCAAATATGGGTGAGAGGTGGGTTCTTTTAGAGGGTACTGGTCTGGGCGAGAGGATTGGGTTGTTGGGAATGGACTCCATTATTCTTAGTGTATGTCGTAGGTTAGCTTGGGCTTTGTGTTGGTTTGGGATAGTGGCCCCTAGGTCTTGCAGGGGGTTACCATTTGTTGATGGATTTGGTCTAGGTGGTTGATGGAAGGATTTTAGGCCCAGATAGATTCACTAGTAGGCTTACTGAGGAGGGCAACATTTGAGGTGAGGGCTTTAGTCAACCTATTTCCATTTGGGTTGAGGTTTCTTTGTGTGAAATTGATGGTGTTTGAGCGGGATGGTGTATCTGAATTGGTGGTATTGGTTCATGGATCGAGCTTGGGAGGTGGGCTGTGTCAGGCAAATTAACGGCCAAAGAAATATTTGATGGGTTGTCATTTTCATTTTTTCTGTCTGTTGCAGTGGGCGGCCTATTTTGGGAAGTCTTTGGGGTTTTGAACTGGGGTTTTTAGGGTTCTCATCTGTGGTTTTTCCTCCGACAACTTCTCCGGTAGGTTCAACTGGTCTAATCTATAAGACATCGGTTTTTGTCTGGGTGTCACTGTATGATGGATTCATTTTGTACATGGACAAGAAGGGGTTTTTGATGGATGCATTTTCCGCATTAAGCCAGGGGCCAAAGCGAAAGATGTGATCACTTTGGTTTTAGGATTTCCTGGCAGGATTGGATTTTATGTCCCACAATACCACACACATGACAAAAATCGCCCAAGCGTTCGTACCTGATTTCCAGCGCAATTGTTCTGTTTCTTTGTGCTCTGAAAGTGATATGATCTTTGAGTGGATTCACCACATCAATTTCAATTATGATTTGGAGGGCTTTCCTCTATCGGTGGCCATCTGTTGCTCGGTCAGCAACGATGAATTTTCCAATTGCATTTTCAATTTTTTCTGTTGATTTTTTGTTGACATGGATGATAGGGAGTCCAATTATTGTGCCCAAATCTGAAATTTGCTGAGATCGACATCTGCGAGGGCCTCTTCAGGTGACCATGGTTTTGAAACAATGAGATTACCACGGAATGACCATGGGCTTTGACGCCAAATTAGCCTGCGGTCATCCTCATTTTCAAGGAGAAATACTAAGGTATTTTGTCCAATGATGTTTATGGTCATGCATGCGGATTGAGAATGCATAAGATAGAAATAATAATAATAATAATAATAATAATAATAATATAATAATAACTAATATATATATATATATAAATGAATATTTATAGCGGTTTATATTGAGTAGGATTTAATTTCTTAGTTTAATTCTATTAGGGTTCTTCATTGTAAACCTATAAATACTTGGGTTAAACTCATTATTATTATTTTTTATCATTGAATGTGTATTTTCTTTAAAAATCTATAAATTTTATTATAATAGTTGTCCTATATCATCTAGGGCTAAAATAGTAAAACTTATAGTAACCAATAACAACACAGTTATTGTCATGAATTTTTGACACATATTAGATTTGATCAGACTTGAACCATTTATAGAGAAAATGACCAATTACATAATAAATATACTATGTTATTACGTGGTTGATTAGATTCAATTTAATTTTGGATAAGAATTTGGCGACACTGCCATTACCTGAAATTTTAGTTGTCATTGAGCAATATAACTAAAATCCCACAATATGGAAGTGCTTATATAGTGTTTCTGTAAAGTTTGATGGACTAGAGTGAGCGCAGCCATGAAAGCAAAAGAAATTGAAGGAGAAAGGGTATTCTGGAGAAGATGAAAGAGTAAAGGGAAATATCTGGAACCAAAAACATCTATTATTTCTGATGCTTTTTATTCTATTTAAAGGGCCTAAAATCAAGAATAAAACCAACCCTTAACAGCCCTAACTGAGTCTAAACTGCTAACTGTTAGGCCCAACTAAACAACTGTAAAAGTGCTAAACACATAAACACGACTACAAGCAAAATAAATATACAATAAGCAATTCCAACACTCCCCCCTCAAGTTGGACTTGGTCAGAAATCAACCAAGCCCAACTTGGAGATGAAACTCAGGAAAACAGGACCAGTGAGAGTCTTGGTAAAGACGTCGGCAAGCTGAAGTTTAGAAGGATCATGCGGTGGAGCTAGGAAACCGGACTTGTACTTATCCCTCACAAGGTGACAGTCTATTTCTAGATGTTTGATCCGTTCATGGAACACTGGGTTAGCAACGATATGGAGGCCCGCCTGATTGTCGCATAGAAAAGAGATAGGAAGCTGCACTGGGACCTGCAAATCCTGTAACAAATTATGGACCCAGACTAATTTACAAGCTGCGGAAGCCATGCTCCGGTACTCTACTTCGGTAGTGGATCGTGAAATGGTGTGTTGCTTCTTGGTTTTCCAAGAAATCAAGGAGGGTCCCAAGAAGATACAAAAACCTGTCAAAGAGCACCTTGTGTCTACGCAAGAAGCCCAGTCAGTATCACAATATGCTGGCAACTGTGAGTCTGAACCGGCTGGAAAGAAGAGGCCTTTGCTGTTTGTGCCTTTAAGATAACGGAGTAAATGAAGGGCAACGTCCCAGTGTTGCTGGCAGGGGGTCTTCATGAACTGGCTAAGCTGTCGTGCTGCATGCGAGATGTCAGGTCGGGTAAAACCCAAGTAGAGAATTCTGCCCACAAGTCTTCTGTAGGACTCTGGATTGGAAATGGCACCTCCTGCTTCAGCTGTGAATTTTATGCCAGTGGGTAGTGGAGTAGTAGCCGCCTTGGGTAAGATCAGCATCTTGAACCAGGTCTGTGGCATATTTAGACTGCGTGACTGCAATTCCTTGGCTGAAACGTGTTATTTCGAGCCCAAGGTAGTACTTAGCCTCACCTAAGTCTTTAATTGTGAAAAGATCATTAAGGTAAACCTTGACCTTTTCTATGTTAGCTCCTGAAGCTTCTGCAATCAGAATATCATCAACATAAACAAGTAGTACTATTAAAACTGTTGTGGAGAGTTTAGTGAAAAGGCAGTGGTCATGTGGAGATTGGGTGAAGCCGAAGGCTTCCATCTTAGTGGTAAACTCCACATTCTACTATCGCGAAGCCTGTTTAAGCACGTATAGTGATTTGTTGAGTCTGTATACATGGTCTTGTGGCACTTCATAACCCTTCGGAGGCAATATATAAATCTCCTTCTCTAATGAGCCATGGAGGAAGGCGTTGTTGACGTCTACGTGGGGCAACAACAAGTTTCGTGATGCTGCCACAACCAACAATGTTCTAACTATGACCGCTTTGGCTACGGGGGAGAAGCTGTCAACGTAGTTGATTCCTTCGACATAGTTGTATCCCTTAGCCACCAACCTCGCTTTATGTTTGTCCACTGTTCCATCAGGTTGTAGCTTCAACTTAAAGACCCATTTGCAGCCGATTGCCCGCTTGTCTTTGGGTAGTAAAGTGACATCCCAGGTCTGATTTTTGAGAAGTGCATCCAGTTCCATTTGCATAGCTTGTTTCCACTCCTTATGTTGGTTTGCTTGTTGGAAACTCTGAGGTTCCTGCAAGTTAGCTAACGAGGCAAGAAAACAGGCATGCATAGAGCTAAAACTAGTTATAGATAACGAAGCATTATCAACATAGGTACAATAGAAATCTTGCATCCAAGCTGGTTGGGATGTAATTCTAGTGGACCTTCTAAGAGGTTGTTCAAGTGGGTGGTTCTCTAAGTCTTGTTCTAAAGACAGCAACTGGTGGAGTCCTAGCAGTAGGAATGCGATTAGTAATGCCTGAATGTGGCTTATTGTCATCAGGCTCTATATCAGTTATGTTAAAAGGAAGTGAACTAGTGACAGGATCAAGCTGTGTGTCCACATATGGGAAGACATTCTCATGGAAAACTATATCCCTAGAAACAAGTATTGTGTGGGCATGAATGTTGAATACCTTATAACCCTTTTGGCCACTAGCATAGACCAAGAAAACACACTTTATGGCTCTGTGATCAAATTTTCTTTTGTTTGGCTGGACATTAGTGGCAAAACAGAGTGTCCCAAATGTCTTCATGTGGCTATAGTTAGGAATTTTCTTGTGTAAAATTTCATAGGGATTTTTCCAATGTAAAACTTGAGATGGTAGTCTATTTATGATATATGTGGCAGTCAATATGGCCTCAGACCGGAACAAATGGGGGATGTTACACTGAAACATGGTAGCTCGTGTTTACTTGCAATAAATGTTTGTGCTTCCTTTCTACTATCCCATTCTGTTGCGGTGTGTAGGTTCATGATTTCTGATAAACTTTTGACACTCCAAGCTTAGAAACTCACTACCATTATCACTTCTAAGTGTTTTAATTTTCTTACCAAATTGTGTTTGTATCATCTTAAGAAAAGCCTTCAAAATACATAAGGCTTGTGATTTAAACTTCATTAAGCATGTCCAAGTGCTTCTGCTGCAGTCATCAACTAAGTTAGCAGGACATTGCAATTAGATATAGATGGCTCATTATATGGACCCCATACCATGTGCACTATTTCAAAAGTTTCTTGTGATTGTGTATGGCTGATAGGGAAAGATAATCATTGTTGTTTGGCAAGGGGACAAATTTTGCAAAGATCAATGAAAACCTTCATTTTATTCAAGAAATGCAAGTGATTCATTACAATAGATGAAGTGTGGCCTAATTTCCTATGCCACAAGTTAATATCTATGTCTTAGCTAACAATCCCTTTTCTGGAAATTGTTCCAATGTGCTACGTATAGTGTGTGTTTTGAAGGAGCTCTCATCCAGAATATAGAGTTTCCCTATTAGCTTTCCTACTGCTACAGGGCTACCATTCTTCAGGTCCTGCAAAACACAGTGTGAGGAGGAAAATTTGAACCTAATACCCATGTCATCATAGAGTTTGCTGACAGAAAGGAGATTGAATTTTAAGGAATGCACATATAACACATTGCATAATTTCACATTATTTGGGAGTTCTACAACTCCCATAGTGTCAACAGATTGTTTAGAACCATCAGCTAAGTGCACATCTAGGTCATTTTTACACCTTTTGCTAGTTTGAAAATTAGCTAAATTATTGCACATGTGTGATGTGACTCTGCTATCAATAGTTCAGACCTTTGATTGTTCAACTACAGAGTTTAGGATCAACTTACCTGAGTAGTTCTCAAGCTCATTCTGTCTGGATCTCCCAGACGTGTCTGAATTCTCCTCAAATGCTCTGCGGAGTTCTGTTCTAATGAGCTCAACAATAGTTTCCTGATCCATCACATTTTGTATTGACTCCTATTTCGTTGTTTGGCCAGCTGTGCTGCTGAAGGCCCTGCTAGTACTGGGGGTAGTGATAATACTGGAGCTCCTCTTCTTCCTTTACTCTACAAGGGTTTTATACCAATCTAGGTAGCCCTTTATTTCAAAGCAGTTATCTTTTATGTGGCCAGTTTTCCCACAGTGTGCACATAATTGTCCTCTTTTCTCCTGGGAGCCTTTTTTCTTCCATTGACCCCTGTTTTCTTGGTAGTCTCGAGTCTGCATCGCCACATTCTGGGAGGGGCTTAGATAGGTTGTACTAATTTCCCTTTGCCTCTCATCCCTCATCACCATTGCATATGCCTTTGCCACATTGGGAAGAGGCTCCAGCATCAGCATCTGGCCTCAGATTTGTTCAAAAGACTCATTGAGTCCCATTAAAAATTGCATCAAATGGTCCCTCTGCCGCAAATTCACCAATTCCTTTGCAGCTCCACAGCTGCAGGAAGGGGCTCCCACTAGACAACTCAGCTCATCCCAAAGTCTTTTTAGATTTTCAAAATACGCAGAGACAAACAAATTCCCTTGTGAGGCCGATGATATCTCTTTCTGCAATTGATAGATCAGGGGGCCATTGCTGACTCCATATCTTTCTTCGATCTCCAGCCATAACTCTCTTGCAGTATCTACATACAGGAAGGACTCCACAATGTCCTTCGAGATGGTATTCAGAATCCAAGTGATGACCAAGGAATCAGTTGTCGCCCAAGATTCATATTCCTCTGAATCTTCATCCAGTTTGGGCTTCACGCCGTTGATATATTCCAGTTTCATTTTTGCCCTAAGTGCGAATTGATGGATCGACTCCAAGACAGGTAGTTCTGGCCTGTCAAGATATTGGAGATGAGTACTGCACCTGGGTTTTCTGACACCTGCATGCACCAGACATCCAGATCGGTGTCCACCCTTTTTCCCTTTTCTTCTGGTTTGGGTGGCGTCTCCATGGATGCTTTCAGAAAAGAAGAAGAAAACATAAATATGGAAAAACAGTCCTTTGTTTGGTGAAATTAAAAAAAAAAAAAAAAAAAAAAAAAAGAAGGGGAGAGGGAGTACCAGAGACCATCAGATGATGGCTCTGATGCCATGTAAAGTTTGACGAATTAGAGTGAGCGCAGCCATGAAAGCACAAGAAATTGGAGAAAGGGTATTCTGGAGAAGACGAAAGAGTAAAGGGAAATTTCTGGAATCAAAAACTTCTATTATTTCTGATGCTTTTCATTCTATTTAAAGGGCCTAAAATCAAGAATAAAACCAACTCTTAACAACCCTAACTGAGTCTAAATTGCTAACCGTTGGGTCCAACTAAACAACTGTAAAAATGCTAAACACATAAACACGACTACAAGCAAAATAAATATACAGTAAGCAATTCCAACAGTTCTGAGATAAATTGATCCTATATATGTAAGTTCAGAACGTTCAAGTTTCACTAAAAGATAATATTTTCTTGTGATTAATTATTATGACAAAAAGTAAAAAAAAATCACAATGAATAGTATACTATAGCTTTGCAACGATCATTGACTGTTGCTTTAGCAGATAATACCAAAATATTAGTTAGAGTCAATTACAAAAGACTCCTCTAAAATATGTCATAATTACAAATATCCCATCGTTGTTTGAAACAAATATGATCATGCATGCTTTGATCATAACTAAAAACCAAGACAAATATTTTGATCATAACTAAGATCATGACAAATATTGATTAACCGTTGCTAAAATTTAAAAAATCATATTAGTCTATTTGATTGTCGTTGATAGTATTGATTCACACATAATCTACACATACTACATACATATGGACGTAGAACATGTATGTATGATTATTTATACATACATGCATGGAGCAATTAGGGATAGGATATGAGAAGTTGGGGTTGGTGTTGGGAGCAATGGACATCCCAACATCATATACTTATAGGCCAGAGTTAGGAGTACATGCATGCCCGTTTTTCAAATTGTTTTTTTTTTTTTAAAAAAGATTTTAAAATTCAATTGCATTGATTATATATACGTTTGTATACAAAAATAATATCATCTTCCCTTTAATTTAAAAAATTATTCATATTGTGCGTGTATATTAAATACAACAAAAAATATGTTAGGATTTGAAATAGCGAATCCAAGAAGTTCTGTCCAAGAGCACATGCATGAAATTTTCTCTTAGTAGATGTGGGGTAATTATTTTCGTGATCTTTTAATTATATTAAAGAATTATATATATCAAAAAGTTGATTATTCGATATAATTGAAAGATGACAACAATATTCATTGTTGTGATCTTTTTTTCTTGGTTTTTATATCACAAGTATTCAATTTTATCATTAATATTATTGAGAAAAATTAATACAACTATTATTTCCATTAACAACAAATCAAGTGGATTATCATATATTGACAAATTATATATATATATATATATGTTGGATAAAATATTTGATTTGAAATAACACAAAGGTATTAGTTTACTAACATAATTAAGTATTGCCAAAACATAACAAAATAGTTGATGTTGCATATTATCTTAGGTGGTTGTATCTCTTAAAATTAGGTATATCATACACGAGAGATCTCAAAAAAATATTCATAAAATCACTTAGTAAGAAGGGTAAATGTTTCATGAAATGATTTGAAATTTACTACCCTTACAAGTAAAGGCTCATCTGGCTCTTTCTGAAATCCATTCCCTCGCTTGCTAGCTCCCATGACTTAAGTACTCATTGATCCTTAAACACCATAGGATTGTGGTTCAGTGTTCAGGTCGAATGTTGCCACAATCACATTATCGGCCCAGTGCGTCAAGATCGAATATTGCCACAACCACATTGTAGGTCTAGTGTAGGTTGATATCTTGTAAAATATTAAACATATCTTGATTTGTGTTTATTACTTTCCATATAATTAGACCTTGATTGTTTAGGCTTATTAATCAGGTAGAAGGACCGCTACATAAACGTAGAAACAATCTTTCCTGACAAGTTTATATGATGTCACTTTTACTTTTTAAATGTAGTCCAACAAAGGGCGGGCCACCCCTAATCTATAGTCGATCCACTCCATCTATTGTGTAAGTACAAAAACAACCCATTACAACCAATGAATAAGAATAATTTGTGTAATATCGCCATTTATGAAGTGTAATTTTTCAAAAAACAAAGGTAGTGTGTATAAATAACATTGACGACTTTGAAGAGTATATTAATAATTTTTTAAAAGACAGAAATAATTTGTATAGATAGACGTCAGAGAGTATAAATGTAATTATCCAAAAAAAATAAATAAATAATCCTTTCTCCAATTTCCCACGGTCAATCTATTATCACAATACAAAGGGCATCCATTAACACCTCATCTGCCACCCAATGTACCTAAACGTTCAAATTTCATGCCAACCATGTCTCCACTCTCCAGGCCCTTTGTGGAGATTTCTCTTAAATGAAATAAGTATAAGAACACCAAACAGTCAGATTCTACCTCGTTGCCAGTGAACATATATTGTACTGATATAACATGATTCATACTGTTTAATATTTTTACACGAGCCAACCCCACCCCGCATTGTGGCATATAATATTTGCGCCAGCGGTAAAAAAAACAGATCAATAGGGTGTCAAAAATCAATTTAAAAGCTGTAATCTTCCAAAGTGCATTACCATCCTGCACAGTTTCAAGTGTGTGGCAACACTTCATTAAGAAGACATACACATGCCCAGAAAAAGGAAAAGGACAGAAGACTTGAATGATCTGAGGCATCCCAAGCATGTCGCGGCTAATATGTAGAGTGAGGTTAATGAAATACTACATATAATATACCTCAATTATGTACAACTCAAAGTCTACTTTCTGCCAATAATGAAAATTATTGTCATAACAGTTGAGACATTTTACTAAAATTGAAGTAATTACTTCCCACAAAGTCCCCAATGAAAACATATGACATGAAAAATTCCTTTTTAAGTTTTAATAACACGGCCCTTGTACTGTCCTCTCCTTATCACGAAGTCATCCGGGGGCTGAAACTCTTCTAACCAAGTAATTTCAGATATTGTTACTCCGTCCACCTCAATTGTACCTTAGTTCAAGACACAGGCAGGAATTTAAGATTTACCCTGCTTTTCTCTAATCATAATAAATGCGAAAAATTATTTTCAATTGCAGTGAATATTTTTACCAGGTAGATCTGCAGCTGGGGACCTTCTAAAATAAGTGCAATGCCGTCCGTCCTCAGAAGAGTAAGGTGGAGAAAGGATGTCAAAGATAGCACAAGGAGTGATAGCCTTGAAACAATGGATGTTACCTCCACTAGTTGGATAAAGAATTGTGGTGTCACATGGTGCCGTCATTTCACAATCTCTGACCACCTTTGCAGGCCTTGCTCCTGAAAGTAATCAAAATATTTTAATGGCTTCAGTTTATCGATAATGTAGAAGGACAATAAATACCAAGAAAGAAAACAATGTTACTCATGCAATGCAGTATGATGTATACAAGAAGCCTCAACGGGTTCACACACACATAAAGACAGCAAAAACGCTTCATATCTAGTTCATATTTCGGCAATTACATTTTCCGGAAATTGCAAACACAAAAGAGGTGGTCTTGAAAGGAGACATTAACAAAACCATCTGAGAGATTAACAAGCAAATAAGTTGGTTCCTGTATGTTTACACCAAAGTTCACTTTCTTTGGCGCATTCAAGATAGAGAAGTTCCAAGAGGAAACATAGGACACTGGCATAAAAACAGAATGAACCACAAGAAATATGCCTAAGAATTACTCAACCTTGAGATGGATCAGAAGGCCCAGGAATGTCGACCCAATCATAGGATTTTACATGTAACGAACCATACAGAAGCTTACTCAGCACTGTCATCCCAGGATGATTATGAAGAGGAATAACTGAGGAAGGTGGCATGCAAAATATTCCCATCTGCCAAAAGAATTCACTGATCTCAATAATTGAGGTTTAAGGTTAGAAAGTTTCACACATGCATCTAAGCCTGTCATACAAAATGTGAAGTGATATAGTTTTACATTATGCATCAAAAGCTGTCACACAAATGTGGGTTCATGTGAAGCCTAATCTGCCAAAGGAAATGGTAATTTCAAAACAGGAAAAAGAATGAATGAAACCGAAAAACCATTAGGAAGAAACTTACAGAGAAGCTATCACACTCATGCACATGCAAGTATTTAATTGTGGGGAGTGATCGACGACCCCCATTGCGTTCGCTATAGGAACCTTTCCAGTTCCGTACTAGTTGAGCGTCTTGCTCAAGACCTACATCAGAAGGCTTGATTTTCTCTGATGAAAATGGAAACAAAGTGTCAAAGAAACATAAGCAAGCAACTTGAGGGCGTATATAGCAATTCCAAAATATGAACTGTCTGCTGTTGCAAATTAATCTTTAAACCAGTAAATTATTGCATATTATAGATAATTGTAAGTTGGTAAAAGATTCAGTTCAAGAGAATACCCAATGCACAACTAAAGATTCCCAGTGGGCTATGGCAGGAAAATTTCAGATATCCGACTGCCAAGTTTGCAACTATGAGAATTTCCTTTTAGTGATCATTTAACTGGACTTTGAATCCATATGGACCTACTATTGCCTATAAGACATGCTACATTCTGTATTGATTTTTTTCTGGGTTTCCTCACGGTCCCATATCAAACCTACATACTTCCCCTCTATGTTGCATTTACACGGATACCACAATATGAGTAAGACATGATACGGCCTAATGATACATGCAACTGGAAAAAACATACGACACACAGCTTGATTAGGACATAATAATTTAAGAAATAGCTAATATTTGAGTTTCAAGTATAAAGCCTATATAAATACCCAAAAAAGTTGTATAAAGCCTATATATGCTTAATAATTCAACGTCTACAAAGTGTGAACTGCTAAGAGCACATTAGAACTTTAATTTTCAGATAAGTCTTGGGGTTACGGTATGGATTTAAGAGGTACTCTAGAGTGCCAGCCAAGCCCAAGTATGCCACAAGGTAACAACTCAACTGCAGAACTCGCTGTACATTATCCTCAAGTATATTGACATCAAGCTACAAAAAGTGAAAATCTAAAGTAGAAATGCATCCACAAATATTAATGATTCAAAGAGCATAAAAGAAAAGATTTACCAACATCTCCAAGACATGTTGGGTTTTGAAAATACTATGTATATTTTGATTCCATTTCCAGTGCCTGTCTCTGTGGTCTGAGAATTGCAATTTTTTCCTGTTAGAATGACGATCTACCTACCCTATGCCTTTCTGAGTCAGCAGGATTTGACAATTACTTCATCTCATCAATCCATAACATGATCATTTTGGAACAATTTTCAAGCTTTGTTTATCACGGAAGTCCAAACGGCTGGAAGGCATGGTCTTAACTTTGAAGCAAAGCAAGAAATTGAGTCCACACATAGTGCAGCTTTCCAGTGTTATGGAATCATAAACATAAAGCCCACTGGTACTATAATGACCTTCAGATACGTGGTATTGACAAAAACATTGACCATCCAACTTGTCAAGAAATATAAATCTCCAAGCAAAATCATTGGACATAAACAATAGGGATAACACTCTCCCTTGTGACCTTTTTCTTTAACAATTACACAAACCTCCCATCTTGTTTCGGAAATTACAATGTCTTCCCTTATTACATATCTCCGGCTAACAACCACCCCTTGCTGATAGTTACATGACGAAATTTGCTGACATCGTCAGACAAACTTTAACACTTTCCAGATGCCCTTTTATGTTGATGACTTCATCCAAAAATTATTATAATTATCCCCTTAAGATAATGAATAACTTTTGCTTCCCTATAAAGACTATCCAACCACAACTTTACAAGACCACATACTTACAATAATTAACCATAACAACCACTAGTCAAGTTCCAACCATCCTAATAATTTATTAACAAAGTAGACGTCTTTGACAATGATACTCAACTGACAAGAAGACAGGCATAACAATTTACTATCTTCCTCATTTCTCGACATTGGTTATAAATTTGTCTTACGAATGCATACATGTGCCCATCACATTTCTCTTAAATTGCCTAAGGTAGGCCTTAATGAATTCCTATAGAAGAGCATAAAAGGGAAAAATTGAAGATATTTGACCAACACCTCCTTTCACATCACAAATTCCCCCTGTAACCATTAAACATTAGCCAAGGTCAGCCTATCTTTTTGAAATTATATCAAGTTCGAACAAATTCCTGCAGTCAAAGAGGGTATTTTATAATTTGAAACTAAGAGGGGCAGTTTGTGTACCTATAGTATGAACGGGCAGAGGGATTAACCCTAAACAATAAGCAAAACAAACTGCCATTTTCTAAATATTGAACCTAGAGATGGCAAAGTTTTATAACTTCAAGAAAGAGAAGATGCTAACAAAATCATAATAGCACAATTGGCTGAAATCAATAAATTTAGTTTCGATTTAATTTTGTTAAAATACTAATATAAAATATGAAAAGAAAGGAAAATAAAATAACTAGATGCTACCCTAAACAATAGTACGAAAGAGCAGAGTGATTAACCCTAAGCAATAAGCAAAACAAACTGCCATTTTCTAAATATTGAACCTAGAGATGGAAAAGTTTTATAGCTTCAACAAAGAGGAGATGCTAACATAATCATAATAGCACAATTTGCTGAAATCAATAAATTTAGTTTTGATTTAATTTTGTTAAAAAACTAATATGAAATATGAAAAGAAAGGAAAAATAAAATATCTAGATGCTACCCTCCCTCAAAACTTGGTCACATTGATCACCCAAATGTCTATATAAAAAATTGGTTTCAGAAAAAAAAATGGTATTATATCCATGAAGTCAGTTGAATATTGCTATTTCCTTAATGTTGGTCGTGCTATAGACACAATCAAAAAGGAAATTTCCATTAATGCCACACGGAACAGAATTTACCAAAACTTAAGCATTTATATATGTCAAAAAGTAAGAATGACCTTGCGAGATGAATCACCTCATGTTGCATAGATTTTATTTACGTAATTAATTTTTCATTCTGAATAAATGAACTTAGGGACCAGCAGATACACACCTTTTCTCTTACAACTTTCTTTGCCCTTAAGAGCGGGATTGATTACTATCTTCTTTTCCCCTTTGACAATGACATTTACAAAAGGTGATAAAGCCGAAACAAGGAATGTGAAAAGCATGTTCGAGCAGAAAAAGTCAAAAACAAGCACGACAGCACGGTTTTTATGCCAGCATTGAACTGAAATAAAGAGACTAGAGCATAGCATGCAACCACACAAATTAACTCTGGGCAAGGGAAAGTCCATCACTGATTGTGAACGCAGAAGGGTGGTTAATGAAATGGAAGATGAAAATAGGATGGAGAAAAATTCAAAGAGAAGCGCAAGCTCCTACAGCATGAACAAAATGATGGATGCCACTTCTGGAACAAGCATATTGGAAGTCCAAGTTTCAGCCTTTAAATCTGGCTGAAATCATCAAGATATAAACTCCAATACAAAACCTAGAGGCCAATTAGAAATGACGAGATATTGAAGCACAACCATGACCATGTTTCCAGAAATAAATAAAATACCAAACTGCAACATACTTATGATTGAGTAAAACACTAACAGAGAGTGTGAAAGCGGGCCACGAAATTAAATCAGGCATCACACTTAAAATGCTACGGAATATGGATAAAACAAAGACACAAAGGGCCAAACTTAAAATGGATAATTAATTATGCATATTTCGGCATCGCTAAAATTCCTATGACTAAAGGAAGATGATGACCAGTGAGGTTGTCATGGAATCAACCACCTGCTTTATGACTTGAGGCAAATATTATTTTCGGTTGCCAAAATTAATAGATTCCATTCGCTAAACATAAAGTAAAACCAGCAAACAGAAACAAGGAGATACATGTTGATATTCACCCATGTAATTTGTTAAAAGTGTTCATCCAGTAAATGATAAAACACCATATTGCTCACATCCAGACACGTAGCTCATTAAAAGTATTAACTAGGAAGGAACTTATATCCAATTTGTCAACAGAAACCAAGTTGTTAAGATTCTACACATGATCACCAATAAATAAATACGATCTTGTCTCATTATAACTTTCAAGAGTTTCCATAATTAAAAACGTGAAAAAAGAAAAGGACAAGAAGGATTTTGCCTTTCTTACCTAAAAGATTGCGAACTTTTTCTAGACCTTCTTCCGAAATGGGTCCATTAGGCGTAAGCGATGCTTTACACGCATTGTAAAGCTTCTGCACAGCTGGCATTGTCTGGATAATTCAACCGACTGAACTCTAAGAAACTGTTAACCTAAACCGCTAGGATTCGGAATTCAATCAAGGGTCCTCTATATCAGGAAGACCCTTTAGCTTAATTGCGTCAAACCTGGTGCAATAATCAAGAATCACAGTTGGAACAGAAACTGATGATCAAATCTGTGTATCCACATTGGCACTTTACATAATTCCTCTGTTGCAGGCAAGACCTATTAAACAGTTGAAATAACATTTTAAGCTCGCCTTCACGATTAAATTACAAAAAGAACACACCAAAAAAGAATGAAATTTCCAATTGTTACCACACACACAATCATGCAGCCACATGAAAACTGCTATTTGAAGAAACAAAAAATAAAAGTAAAAAGAACAAAAACGAGTATAAATTATTCCAGTGTGACCTTCGATGAAACGAGTGTGGTAAAAAAAGAAGAACGGGGGTCCTTAGATTAACTCAAATTGATCAAAATTGAAATTAATAGTACACAAAAAAGACACAAATTGACAAATAACAACAAAAAATTCAAAACCAGAAGCAAAAAGAAACCACCCCAGACAATTCAAACTACAGTTCAACAGAACCATACACTCCAGAAAAACACAAACGCAAAGAAACAATAATTTTACGTATGCTTTCTGAAGCAGCGGAGAGGGTCTTACCGATAACACGAAATCACAGCCGGCCGTCGAGGGATTGAAGAAACACCGATCGGCGTTGTATAGAGACAGAGGAGGTGTATGTATATGTGGGCTTTGGTTCAGCGGAGCGGGAGTGGGGGGTGGGGTGGGGGTGGGGGTGGGGGTGGGAGAGTGGGAATAAGGGAATTTGGAAAGAGTGTTTGGGGGTCCGGCGAAGGTCCGAAGCTGATTTTTGCTTTTCATATTATTTGATTTGATTCTGCTGACCACTTCGCTTATTTGCCCTCACTACCCCCCCTTAACTCGCTAAAATTCCCATCCTTCCCCTTTATTTTGGGAAAATTGCATTTTCAGTACCCAAATGTATAAGCTCAAGGAAAATTATATTTTTGGTCCCATGTATTAGGGTCTTTTCCAATTTAATCCTATTTATTACGATTTTCTTACATTGTGTCTCATAATTTGAAAAAAAAAATTCAATTTTAATTCTCATGTGCATTTTTCGTTCAATAATTAACGAAGAAAGCATGTGTCGCATAACAGCCTGCTAACAACTCTGTTAATTATTGGACGAAAAATGAATGTAAGGACTAAAATTGAAAAAAATTTCAAGTTATAGAAAGCAATGTGGAAAATTAATAATAAATTGTACTAAATTGAAAAAGTCCCTAACATATGGGACCAAGAATACAATTTTTCCATAAATTTACTTAGGTTAGAAAAAGATATTAGGTTCAAGTCCCACGAGTGTAAGTATCTGATTACTTACATAGTGGTTTGCATTTCGATCTTTTTCTATATACGCTTTTTTGCTTTTGTCATTATGAAAATTTTGATATATTTGACAATATTTTGATGTACTATACAATGTAACTTATTGGTTCTATAAATAAAACAAATTAGGAAAATAAATTAAATTATTTAATATTCGATTCGATACATTAAACGCACCAACCAAATGTGAAGATAATATTTGTTAAATATATCTTAAAATTTATTTGGATTCGATTCAATTAGTGAAAAAATATAGTTGACTACAGGAAAAGTATGAATAAATTTCATCCCATTAATTAAATATTGGTCGAAAAAATTTGGCCTTTAAAATGTTTTTATTCTCAATAATTACCTAAAAATATATATAAACTTATAAAATATGGATTCCTAAACATATTAGTTAAACATAATTATATATAAAGAAATTATTCCAGAGTTAGTCATATTATTATTATTATTATTATTATTATTATTATTATTATTATTATTATTATTATTATTATTCTTATTATTATTATTATTATTATTATTATGCGTACCGTGCTTGAAACAACTTTTAAATTTTACCGAAAATTTATTTTATACATATTACAATCTTGTATAATTTATAATTGTCACATATATGTATATTTTGTAATGAGTAGCCAAATTTGCTAGGAATCTAGGATGTAATTATATACTAGATTAAAATTGATTATATTTTGAATACTATAATGGCTGCATAATATAGAAGACTAGAATAAGACTATTTCTTATTAGGGATAATTTTATTTACACCCTAATCAATGGTATATTTATACAAATCAATTCTATTTTTTGAATAATTATATATATATATATATATATATCTACGAGAAATGTCAATATTATTTACATAAATCATCCCTACTTTTTAAAAAATTACACATACACCCCCCAAAAACGTCAACATTATTATATAAACCATCCCTGTTTCTCAGCTGTCAGGAATGGTTCGTGTAATTATGTAAAAGACATGAATGATTTGTGTAAACAAACCATATATCACGGGATTTATTGTTAATTTTTGGTACTGAATTGCAAATTACTCTTTAGTTTGAGACTAAAAATGTAATCTCTCTCTCTTCTTTTTTGAAACTAATTTTGGTGTGTGATGTTAAACAAATTATTGAGATGCTTTATTCTTATTCAAGAATACTTAGACTTTTTATATTTATTTGACATGTTTTTTCTTCTATATCTAAAAATTAAAGTGTTTTGGGAAGGATTCAAAAATTAGAACATTGCTTAGACTTTTTTTTTTTTTTTTGGTTTCATCTTTTTGACTATTTGAGCGATAATAAAAAGCATTACGAATGTCTGTCGGTTTTTGCAAGACACATAATTTTACTTTATTTTTATTCATCTGAAACTAATAAAATACACAATTAAATCTATACTATTAAATAAAAAAAATATTTTTTTTACTCACAAATGACGGTTAATGACACCGTCACATCACTTTTCTGTAATACAAAAAATAACTCTCAACTGATAAGATAACTACATTATTCAACTTTCTAAATTTTATATTAATTGATAACTTAGTTTTTTTCTTTCTTTCTTTCCTTCCTTTTTTTTAATGTGATGTGTTAGTTTATATATTTTACTCTTATTTATAATATATCTTAAAGCAATAAAAAATTATTTATTATATACACGCAGGATCAGCGTGCCACGACGGCTAGTATGTTAAAAAAATTTCAAAAGTATAAAATAAAAAAAGACTTAAAGATTGCATGCTAATTTTGACATTTATTAAATGCATCATAAATCAATTAAAAATCCTTGCAACCATTTCTCTAATTACATATTTTCCCCAGAGCAAAGCCAAATATGTATAACTGCAATGTGCGCAATGTAATTTTTAAAAATTGAATAGGTTTTTATAATATTATTTAAATTTCAAAGAAAATCAATGTAAATCTCATTAATTTATGGTTGATTTTTAAGTCATGATTTATTGGTCTTACATAATAAATGTACAAGATAATTACTTCTCGAACATTACCTGATATTGAGGCCAGTTAGATAGAGTTGTCTGGAAATAATCTGAAGTGTTTTGAACTCTATTATAATACTTGACTCGTTAAAAAAAAAAAAAAAAAAAACTTCGGCAGAAATCAGCACAATTTAAAAATCATAATAAATTAATATTAATTATCATGGTCAAACATAACGATGCAAAAACTTAAATTTTGACCACGATTAATCAATAATCGCAATGGTTTTACCTACAGTTAAAATGTTTACATAGTTTTTAATTAGCTTACAAATCTTTTGGCCTTACTTGCAGAAGCGAAGGCTAATAACTGTTGTGCAGCCATTGTTAATTAGTATCTATCATAATTTTTACTTTTAATCATAATAATTAACCATAATGAAAATTTATATTTATTCTGGTGATTGATAGAAGAGAAGTGTAAGAAATTTGAATGAATTCAGCTTACACTTGGATGGATTGATCGGAAGTCATAAATTACAAATTTTAGTAACAAAATCTTGGTTTTGTTTGGATGATTCTAAAATTCAAATGATTTCAAATATTTCAATTCTAAATTTGAATTATGTTTTGTTGAGTATTAATGAATTTTAAATTCTTTTAATATGTGGTTATTTAAAATTCATTTTCTAAATCCTTCCTCAATCCAAATATAGCAACAAAGAAATTACTTTTTGATCGATGGATTTGAAGTTAAAAATTTCATATGTGTATTGTATGCGGCCTAAAAAATTCAGACGTGTATTGTATGCGATCTCATTTTTAAATTACAGTCTAACTTAATTATATTATTTAATTTTTCAAAAAAAAGCACGCATCAATTGCATATTGATGAGATACGAATGTATAATACAAAATTGTAATAGAAGATCTGAACTGGAATAAATCGACCAAGCGGACATGTAATTCAGTTATATATATTATGAAAGAAAATCTTTTGTTGCACCAATTTTTAGATAGTCAAATTTACCCTTTAATTTATTTTTTCCATTCAAAGAAAATTTTTGTCAGAATAATAATTTTAAGGGATAATTACATTTACACCTCCTCACCTATTGTCCATTTACACAAACCACCCCTACCTTTTGAAAAATTACAGAAACTACCCCTAGCAGCCTTTAAAACCCAAAAATATCCCTATTGATTTGGTCAAACTTTACTATAAATTTTGAAGGACAAAAATGCCCTTAGGGGTGTTTCTGTAATTACCAAAAGGTAAAGGGGGTGTTAATGTAATGTCTATGAGGATGAGTAATATGATCCCATATATTTTTTCATTATTTATATCAAACTTAAATTTAAATTTAAATTATTTATCAATTTTTTTAATTGAATCTCTATATGAAATTACAGTTTCTAATAATTGAAATATTAAATTATTCAATTAATATATATTTCTGAAATCAGTTACTAGATTATAAGTTTAAATTAAAAAATATCATACTTGAATAAATTATTTGAAATTATTAAAATTAAAAAAATATTTATCCTCTATTTTTATTTATAACTAAATTTTATTAAAATTAATATATTATAATTTAAAATAATTTATGAATTTTATATAAATCATATCAGAATTAGTAAAATAAATAATTTATTTATTAAAAAGATATTTTAATTTTTTTTAAAGTATCCCTCACCCCGCCGCCCCGCTTGCGCCCTCCTTGCCGCCTCCCCGTCTGCGCCCGACCCCTCTTCCGCTTTCACCCGCCTTCGTTGTCGCCCTCCGCCACCTTCATCTGCTATATAAATATGTATGTACAAAAATATTAATATATATTATATATGTATAAATATATATATTTTTATATATGTATAAAAATATATATAGATATACATATATGTATGATTTATTAATCATAGTAAAATTTAGATACAAATAAACATAATGGATAAATAACCTTTTAATTTTAAGAATCTAAAATCATTTATACAAGTGTGATAATTATAATTTAAATGTATAGCTTAGTAACTAACTTTTTGTATTATGTTAATTGAATAATTTAATATTTCAATTATTAAAACATGTAATATATGTAAAGATTCAATAAAAATAGTTAATAAAATGATTTAAACTTAAATTTAAGTTTGATATAATTTATTAATTTTAGCTATAAATAAAAATAGAGGATAAATATTTTTTTAATTTTAATAATTTCAAATAATTTATTCAAGTATGACATTTTTTTAATTTAAACTTATATCTAGTAACTAATTTTAGAAATATATATTAATTAAATAATTTAATATTTTAATTATTACAAACTGTAATTTTATATAGAGATTCAATTAAAAAAAATGATAAAATAATTTAAATTTAAATTTAAGTTTGATATAAATTATGAAAAAAGATATGGGGTCATTTTACTCATCCTCATAGACATTACATTAACACCCCCTCTACCTTTTGGTAATTATAGAAACACCCATAAGGGTATTTTTGTCCTTCAAAATTTATAGTAAAGTTTGACCAAATCAATAGGGGTATTTTTGGATTTTAAAGGCTGACAGGGGTGGTTTCTGTAATTTTTTAAAAGACAGGGGTTTGTGTAAATGGACAATAGGTAAGGGGGTGTAAATGTAATTATTCCTAATTTTAATGTTTTTTTTTTATCATAGTTGCAATTTATTTTTTTTACTCTCAACCCACTGCTCTAGGCTTCTCTCTCACATTACTTTTTCATGTCTCTTTTTTCTCAAAAACTTTCATATATTTAATAAATCCACAATTATAATTTATTTTTTCCTCTCACATCACTCCATATATCTTTCTTCTTAAGGACTTTTTTCTTTCATATCCTCTCATACCACGATTGTTTCTTTTCATAAATTCTTTCTTCTTTTTATTTGACATTATAATTTTTTAGGGAAAAATGCAAGCAACCCCCTGTAATATTACAAATGTGCAAATTACCCCTTATTAAAAATAAAATAACAATTTACCTCTTTGTATTTTTTAAAATGAATCAATTTAAAAAATACAGGGAGATAAATTGTTATTATTTTTTTTATAGGGGGATAATTTACTCATTTGTAATATCATAGAAAAGTAAATTACATCAATCCCATTTTTTTATATGCTCGTAGAAACCGCGTACAACCACGACTAGTTTGATTGTGGAAGCTAAAATGTATTCGTTTGACATGTAATTCAGGTCAATGCAAGTCATGAGGCCTCCTATTCTTTTTTTATTTTTATTTTTTTTGGATGAGAATGGATGCTGTGTTCCTACGCTTTCCACTACCTTCTTCTCAGCAATGATTCCCGGTAGCCTTATTTTGTCAATTTGCTATGCACTTCCATTTTCTCACAATTTAATGCTTTTGATATACTTAGTTATTGTTATACATAATATTTACGTGCATACAATCAAATTAATACGACCAAGGTTTTAAAAACAAAAATTATAACATGATTAAAAGTGAAGTAAGTGATAAGTATGACACATGAGTAAAAAGTGTGGGAATATACATGGTAGTGACTAGCGGTTAAATGATGACGTGGAGTATTAGGAAGAAATAGATAATTAGTATATTATAGATATTTAAGAGTATAATTGGTATTTTGAAATGTAATGTTGCAGTGTTATTTGTTAGTGAGAAGTGTCTTTTTTTATATACTAATCGACGTGGCACGCCGTCTTTGCGTGCATATAATAAATTAAATCTGTTTTTAAAATATATTATAAATAATATATATATATATATATAAACCAACACATCAAATTTCACAAAAGAGAGAAAGAAAGAAAGAAAGAAAATAAAACCAACTTCGGGTATTATTGACAAAATAAAAAGATGGTATTGCGGTGTACGTAACCACTTTTATGAGTAAAAATGGGATTTCTTTTTATATTAGGATAGGTAATATTTTACATTCTAAAATATATTATAAATAAATAAATATATATATATATATATACACACTGTTATATAAAAGAAACCCATTTTTTACTCACAAATGACGGTTAATGATACCGCTGCACCATTTTTTGTAATGCCAAAAATAACCCTCAACTGATATGATAACTACTTTATTCAACTTCCAAAATTTTATATTAATTGATAAATATGTTTTTTCTTTTCTTCCTTCTTCTTTTTCTTTTTAATATGATGTGTTCGTTTATATATTTTCTCTTATTTATAATATATTTTAAATCGTAAAAAACTATTTAGTATATGCACGTAGGAACGGCATGCCACGACGGCTAGTATATATATACACCAACACATCACATTTCAAAGAGAGAGAGAGAGAGAGAGAGAGAGTGAGAGAGAGATAAGAAACCAACTTAGGGGTATTATTGACACACACAAAAATGGTGTCGCGGTGTAAGTAACCACTTTTTATGACTTAAAATGAAGTTTTATTTTTATATTAGTATAGATATTATTTCTTATTTCAAACTGATGTGAGCTAAAAAGTTAACTCGCTAAAGAAGTCCACAAACTTGCGCAGATTGGGCCCAAGCGTATGCAAATCGGAAAAAGGGACCTATAATAATACGTTAGCACTCCAACGCTCAAGTCAATAAATGATTTTAGAAAAATGTAAGTGATGATGAGGAATAAAGATGAAGAATAAATCAGGTTTTGAAATAGGTAAGCCATGAATTATATGTAAATTTTTAAAGGCCAAGAATACGTTGCCCATTTCAAAGACAGGAACTTGTATTTATAGGTGAGAAATCGGAAGAGTCCTTGTGACTTGAGGAGTCCTAACTCCCAAGGACTCTAAAGAGATAGGTAGGAGAAGACTTCTTGATCTGTGGATAGCTGAATCCCTTCAAAATAGGAGTTAGTTAGTATTTTGGATAAGAGCGGGCAATTTTCTTATTCGCAGTCCTCTTGGATTTCAGACTTCTGTCCAAATTGCTTGTTGACCAAGGCACACACAACCTCGCTGGTTGCCACAATGGCTTTGGGCTGTTATCTCTATTGGGCTGGAGATGGGAGTAGTGGATCTGACTTTGCTAAGGCCTTGCTTGTGAATTGTGGGTTCTCAGGATTCCTTTCAGACCAGGCCTTTTTAAGGGAGGACCCTTTCTCTTTTGGCTCGCCTAATTTGGGCACACCATTCAGTCCCCCCCTCCCCCCTAATTTTGAGAAGGAGGGGGTGGGGTTCCGTGATCCTTCGTAGAGTAGTAGCATCCTTATGGAATCAAAGAGTGTTTGCCTATAAGCAAGAGAGACAGTCTTCTCTAATTTAAAAACGCTGTCAGGAGGGATTTGATGGTAGTGACGTGAGACGCCTCGTTGCCTGGGCGTATGAGCTGACACCTTCTGCGTGGTGGGGTGTGGTTATTAATAAACTGCCCCCTTTGTAATCACCTTTCTCTGGTAATCGCTCAATGACCGGCGGTTTCCTGGCAAGTCTATGAGTGACCAAGCTCGTCACCTCTTCGTCTTCCTTTTATCCTTCCTTCATACTTACTTCTTTCTAGTTTTTTCCCTCCCATGACTTGGAGAGAGAAATAGTTGGCTGACTTCTCTTGCCCTCTTGTATCTTCATCTCCGTAAGTAAGAGACCTATCTTTTCACTTGCTTTCGTTTATTCGTCCTTCTCTCTTGTGTTATTTTTCTTCACAAAAATGGTGTATTCAAATGAGTCCGTAAGATTGATCGGGGAACGACCGCCAGACAAGGATCCCTGTGAGGCTACCTCTGGAGGGCCGAGCTCTGGTCCATCCTTGCACAAATGGGCTCGCAAGTGGAGTCTAAGGAAGGTGGCTGAAGAGCACCGCTGCCTACGAGACGAACCGTCTGACGACGAGAATATCTTGAGTGAGGAGGAGGAGGAGGTGGAGCCTCTCGCCCTCGAATGAGAGGGAGAGAGGGCAACAGGCCCTATCCTCTTGGATGGGGTCTCTTCCTCCCTTCGTCTTTCTAACTTAAAAAAACTCATAGAGGAGTATGACATTCCCGATGATTTCTCCCTCCTTGTTCCTTCACCCAAAAATTAGTCGGACCTTCCCTCTCTTACCTACTTATGTTTTTTCACTGTCCAACTAAAAGCTGGTTTTCGATTTTTGATTCCTTCCTTCTTTGAGGAGGTGGCCCGAGTTTTTAGGGTCCCTCCAACCCAATTAGCTCCCAGTTCTTTTCAATTTTTGGCAAGTTTTGCTGTGGTTTTCAAGTATCACGGGTTTATCCCTACGGGTCAGGATTTCTTGGCCTATTTTTAGTTGAAAAGGTAAGAGCCCGGGATCTTCCACTTCTCCCCCCGTCGGGGGGTCCGATTCTTACTTGCCTCCAATGCCCTAAGTTATGGAGGGGCAGTTTCTTCTATGTCCTTCCCCCTGCCTATTGGGCTTTTCCTCATCAATGATTGTATGACCTCCCCCCCTTGGTTTCTTTCTCCATCTGCAACAGGTCAGCGGACTTGGCTGCCCTTCTTGAGGATTTGGACTCCTGCCTTTATGACTGTCGTGGGCTGATAGAGGTTAGGCTCCTATATCACTTCTGCCTCAGTCCCAAAGTAGTCCCTGTGGAGGAGCCACTGGGTATTTACCGTTTTAAGTGTTCATATACATTTTCTGCCTGTTTTAGTTGCTTGATGCTAATGCCACTCATTTTTTGTTTGCTGCAAAGAGAATTATGTTCAGCAAGTACTTACGAGGTGGTCTCCAGAGCAACTCCGGGGGAAGGCAGACGACCTCCCCTGGCCTTCTGAGGAGACTCCAGCCTACAACGCATCTCAAGGCAAGCGAGCATCCTCGGCTCCTCAGGGCTCTTCCAAGAGGGCGAAGGGGGCTTCTTCCTCTGTTATCCCTCTCCAATTGTCTACTCGATAAGGGACCACGCCTACTTCTGCCAACAGCTCTTCCCCTCGGCGTCAGAAGTTTGTGCCGGAATGGGGGTTGTATTCCTATCGATCCCTCATACGGGAGTGTGAGGGGGAGACCTCCTTAGCTGTTGACTTTATAAAGGGGGTCCTTGGGGATAGATGCGCCCTAACCTCCATTGGGCGAGAGGACATGTTGGAACTTCTCTCCAGCTACCACGCCAAGGTAACATATTGATCCTGTTTTTACGCTTCTGTTTCTCTACCGGGATACTAAATTTTATGTTTCTCAGATGACTATGGTGCTAGGAGAGCTTTTGTCCAGACCCCCAACTCCCGCCTCCTCCTCCCTGGGATGGGGCGAAGGAAAGGTTTGAGGAGAAAGTGGGGCGTCTGGCCGTCGAGGTGACCAAGGGGAAGGAGACTAAGAAAGTAGTTGAGGATAAGGATGACCTTCTGCATTAGCAGCTTTTGGATATGAGCAAGAGTTAGTCTGAAGCCTTGGCTAATGCAAGGGAGCAGGCTTCTTGAGACTTCCCTGAGTTAGTTGGGGGGTGCCAATTTCTAGAGGCTTACTGGCAGAGCCGCCTACTGGAATATCAGAAGTTAAGGACTTCAAGCAGGAGGTAGGGCGTATTGCTGGGCCTTTTACCAGGAGCTGTTCGCAGCATAGGGCTATCCCCTGAGGGAGTGGGGGATTCCTTATTAGATTTTGATGCGGCCTTAGAGGGCACCTGACCCCTTAGCTGCCCCATTGGCTCAGTTCCCCTCTTCCCCCCTCCCCCTCCCCCCCCGGCATATTCAGGTGTCACCTTTATCTTCAGATTTTTGAATAATATGTCTGGAAAATTCTTCTAAGATGATGAGCTGAACACTGATGGACACAGTGATGGAGGAGGTGCAGAACTCCTCAGCTCCTTCTCGGTCTATCCCCCTTAAAAGGGGTCGATGAGGAGAAAACCCCTATTGTGCAGCCTGAGCTAGAACTTATGCCAACCGTCGCCACTACCCCAAAGGAGCAGCCTGTTGATGCCTCCCAGCTGAGAAGGAGCCCACGGATGAAGAGGAGGAGACTCCGCCTGTGGGGAAAAATGACTGATGTACTCCCTTTCCCCTTTTAAGCAATTCACTTATGCCCTTATTCCCCCACCAATGGTGGAGAGAAACAATTTGAAATTTTCTTTTTCATTGTACTACTATTATTTTCCCTCGCAGCAGTTTTGGTTGGGAGGGTTTTTATGCTATGCTTGCTTATTCTCCCTTTTGCTGCTTTTAGAGGGCTTGTTGCCCTTAGTCATATATATTGTTCTTTACGTGCGTTTTCTTTTGGTGAGAATTTCTCAATTGTCATGGTTTCCCATTGGAGTGTGTGTTGCTCCTGGGAAAGGATTATAAATCCCCTTGCCAGACCCCTAAAGGAACCAACAAATTTGAAATGGAATTCATGGGGCAAGGCGATTAGGAGAATTTGATATGGCCAGTGGGTTACTGGATTTTGTGAGAATGAATGCCTATGTTAGACATGGCTTTTGATAATAAGTGCCTGTTTTGCAATTAGGGCTTATCTTAGAAAGCCTGTTTCTGAGGATAGGGCTTACTGTTTATTTTGCATTTCTTGTTGAAGATGTAAAGAAGTGATAAATGACAAATTTGTGCCCATACCTGAGTGTGTGGGGACATCGTGTGGTTCTTAAGTGGTTCTGGGCCTGCTGACTGAAGCAGAGGTATTGGCCTGAGGGTGATCTTTATCTGTACCCGAAGAATTTATACTTTGTAATTTAAAACTATTAGAAGAGACCCTAGGACAAAGTAGTGCTTGGTTCTGGAAGCAGGCCTTGGGTCCGAAGGGGCTCTATTCCAAAAGGCAAAACTTATTGTTGAGAGGGCTCTGTCCTGGGGGGCAGAGTTTATTCTCGAGGGGACTCTGTCCTGGGAGGCAGAGCTTATCAAGGGAAGAACCTTCTAAGGTTGTGTACATTCCAAGGCCGAGTGAGGGGGTGTCCTTTTCCATCTTCTAATTCTATGTTCCATAGCCTAAGATGCCCCTAAATTTATAAGGACCTTCCGAGGTGGGGTCTAATTTGCCAACTGGTTTGGATGCCTATACTATTTGGAGCATTAAGTCTCCTACCTGAAAATCCCGAGGCCCGACTCGTTGATTATGTGCATTGATCATTAGGCTTTTATACCCCTGCATCGAATAAAAGCCTTTTCACGTAGCTCCTCAATGAGGTCGATGTTTTCTTTCAACAGACTATTATTACTCTCTTCAAAGTAATACATTATTCGATTAGAGGGCATGCCCACCTCAGCCGGAATCATTACATCCATTCCACATACCAAAGAGAAGAGGCTTTCCCATGTAGGATTCTTGGGGGTAGTTCTGTAAGCCAAAAGAACACTGGATAACTCCTTCACCCAATTTCCTTTGGCTTTGTCAAGTCTTCTTTTGATACCTTGGACAAGGGTACGATTGGTAACTTCAACTTGCTCGTTCGCCTATTGAGGGTGCGCCACATACATGAATCTTTGCTTTATGCGTAGTCCCTGACACCAATTTTGAATTTTATATCCTTGGAATTGTCTCCTATTATTAGAAATGATTTCCCGGGGGGATCCCAAAATGGCAAACGATGTTCTTCCAAATGACCTTCATAACTTCCCCCTTAGTGATGCGGGCGATAGGTTCGGCCTCTGCTCACTTGGTGAAGTAATCAATGCTACTAACAGAAACTTTTGCTGCCCAGGGGTTAAAGGGAATGGCCCTACCAAATCCATTCCCCATTAGGCGAATGGATATAAGCTAATAATGTGGTCAGAGGCTCAACGGTCCGATGTATGAGGGAGGCATGCTTCTGACATTTGTTGCACTTTTTTACTAATGCTATAGTGTCTTGTCTCAATGTAGGTTAAAAGTATCCGGCGCATAAGGCTTTACCTGCCAGGGCTAGGGCCCCTATGTGTGATCCACAACACCCACTGTGTATCTCCTTGAGAACGTGGATTCCTTCCTCCTGGGATAAGCATTTTAATAAAGGGTGCGTGAAGGATTTTTTGTAGAGGGTGTCTCGAGAGAGTAGGAAATGTGTGGCACTTCTTTAACCAAGCCGCTTCCTATTGATCGTCCAGGAAACGACCTTGTTTCAACCATTATAGGAAAGCTTGTCTCCAGACTCCTTCTTGAAGAACAACTTGGACTTTTGAGAGAGACCCCCGCTTAGGGAGGTATTGTACTGTTATCTGTTGCGTCCTGCAGTCGTCGAGAGTGCTAGCAAATTTGGATAAATAATCTGCTTTATTGTTTTCTTCTCGAGTAATGTGAATTATCTGGAAGTTATCAAGTTTCAATTTCCATCCTTCAATTTGCTGAAGGTATTGTTTCATGCTTTCCTTCTTGGCTTCATAAACCCCTTCCACCTGCTTTACGATGAGTTGGGAATCGGAGTAAGACACCAAGCATCGCACCCCGTTTCCCACGCCATTTTCATTCATAAAGACAGGGCCTCATACTCATCTTCATTATTAGAGGTTTTAAACCCGAACCTGACTGCAAATTTCAGGTCCATTCTTTCTGAGGGTGGAGGGTGGAAGACCACCCCGCACCACTTCCTTGAGCGGTAGAGGATCCGTCAACATGAAATAACCAATGTTCCTTGCTAGGGGAGGTATGTGCTTTCAGACTTGAAGTCCGCTAGTGCTTGGGCCTTAACCACCATTTGGGGGAGGTAGGTTATGTCATACTCGCTTAACTCTATATCCCACTTGATCAATCATTCTGAGGTGTCTGGTTAGCCCAAGACCTGCTTGAGGGGGTGATTGGTGCGCACCCCCATAGGCTAGGACAAGAAATACGGCCGCAACCTATGAGCCGTTATAACTAATGCAAAAAACGATTTTCTCAATAGGTCTATAATGTCCTTTGGCTCCGTTAAGTACCTTACTCACATAATATATAGGCATTTGCTTACCTTCTTCCCTCTCAACAAGACATAACTTACTGCATGGGTGGTGGAAGATAAATATGCATAGAGGGTATCTCTTGGCGAGGGTTTGACAAAGAGAGGGAGCTCATATAAGTATTTCTTTAGTTCTTCAAAAGCCATATGACACTCCCCCCCCCCCCCCCCATTCAAAATTCTTGGCTTTCCATAACATTTTGAAGAAGGGGAGACTTCTTTCTATGGATTTTGCTATAAACCGGCTGAGCGGCTATCCTTACTGTGAGGCGCTGGACCTAGTTAATAGTAGTAGGCACTTTCATGTCTAATACTGCTTTAATCTTGAGGGGCGTGGCCTTAATCCCTATCTCTGTTACCATAAAGCCTGGGATTCGTGCGCCTCCCACTCTGAATTTGCACTTGATCGGGTTTAATTTTAGTCGGTACTTCCTGATAACTTCGAATGTTTCTTCCAGGTCAGTGACATGGTCATTGGCCTTTTTCTCTTTACGAGCATATCGTTCACGTATACCTCCATATTCTGCCCTAGCGGAGGGTGGAATATCATATCTACTAAGCTCTAATAAGTGGCCCCAACATTTTTGAGACGGAAAGGCATAGGTACAGAGCAGAAAGTTTCTGCGAAGGTGATAAAGCTAACCCGCTTATGATCTTTGAGAGCCAACATGATTTAAAGATACCCCTGAGAAGCATCCATCATGCTCAGGAGCTCGCATATGGAAGTGGAGTCTACTGATAGGATGCGGGTAGGGGGTAGAAATCTTTTTGGCAGGCCTTACTAAGATCCCGAAAATCTACACATATTCTCCACTTTCCTCTGGGATTAGGGATAAGGACTACATTAGAGAGCCAGTGAGGAAATTATATTTCTCCGATATGACTAGCCTCCAAAAGCTTTTCTATCTCGTCCTCGATGATTTTATCATTCTCTATGCCAAAATGCCTTTTCTTTTACTTGACCGGTTTCCTTGAGGGATCAATGTTAAGGTGATGCATGATGACAGTTGGATCGACACCTTCCAAGTCCTAAAGGGACCAGGAGAATATATCTATGTTTTTCTGAAGGCATCATACTAGGTCTTCTTTATGGCGTCCCTATAGTTGGGACCCGATCCTAGCTATTTTTCCAGCGATCACAGGGTTTAACTCTATGGTAGCAACTCTTTAGTAGGCTGAGCCTTGGTGTGATCCTTTCCCTCAGAGGATCTTTTGCGGAAAGGAAGGGGGGGGGGGGTCGAGATCCGGTGGGCTCGAACCTCCTTCCTGTGACTAGCTCCTCACTTCTGGCATTTTCATATGGCCTCCACATAGCACTTCCTGGACTGCTGTTAGTTCCCCTCGACCTCTCCTATGCCCCCGGGTGTAGGGAACTTGACCTTCAGGCGGAAAGTAGAGATTACCGCCTGAAAGTGTTGAGGGTAAGCCTCCCAAAAATTGTGTTGTAACCCGAGGGATATCTACGGCTAAGAACTTCATTAAGCATGTCCTTCTAAGCGATCCTTGCCCAAGGGAGAGGGCCAAGGTAACCGAACCTCGAGGGTGCACCCCTCTCCCTGCGAATCCATATAAGGAAGTGTCAACCTTTTCCAGGTGGACTTTCACCAACTGCATTTGATCATATGCTTCTCCAAACAAGATATCCGCCAAACTCCCTGAATCTATGAAGATCCGGCTGACCTCATAGTTTGCTATCATGGTGGCGATCACCAGGGCGCCATTGGGAGTGAGGGTCGTTACAGATCCTTCCCTAGGCGCAAATTGGATGACCGGGGTACTAGGGAGAGTATCCACCTCTATTACTTCTTCTGAAGTGAAGCGTTCGACCTCTCTGACTAGCGCCCTCTGAGCCCTATGAGGGTCTTCTCCCATAGCCCCCTCAGATATCATGCGGATGACCCCTTTTCTAGGGGGGTTGATTTCCTCTAGACCTCCCGAGGGCACGCGTTTGCGGTCATCTTCCTGGTGTGATTCTGAGCCTGGCTCGCTAAGGGATTTCCCTTTATGGGAATCTGTTTTTTTGCTAGGTACTCGTGCCCTGAGCCTTTTCTCTACATACAAACTCTTGAAGATATCCATTTTGTACCAGTCGTTCTATCTCACTTTTAAGGTGTCGACATTCGTATGTGTTATGTCCGTAATCATTGTGGAACCGACAAAACGTGTCAGACTTGGGCCGAGTGGCGCCCTCTTGGGCTCCTCAAGGTTTATTCAGTAATCTCTTGCCTTCCACACCATGACAGCCTGAGAGATGGGGGCGTTCAGAGGTGTGTACACGAGAGGTCCCCTCTGAAAGGGGGCCCTCCTATCTCGAAAATCAACTTTCGTTTTCTTGGCAGCTCCGTCTTCCTTAGTGCCTTTCCTCTTTTCTCCTCGTCCCTCTCTTTTGGAAGTTCAGGCTTTCTCCATGTTAATGTATTTGGCCGCTCAAACTAACAGGCTATCAAAATTAGGAGCGGGCTTGTTGGCTAATTATTTGAAGAAGTAGCCATCCAAGAGTCCTTGTGAGAAGGCACTAGCCTTAACCTCTTGGATTACAGCCAGGGCAACAGTATTGAACCTGTGAAGATACTCCCTTAAGGATTCAACCTCCTTTTAGCGAACAGTGCAGAGACTTAGCGGGGTCTTGCAATACTTCCTGCTACTAGCAAATTGATGACAGAATAACGAGGTGAATTCTTGAAAACTCCTTATCGACCCTACCAACAATTGATTGAACTATTGCTGAGCCGCTTGGATAAAAACGGTAACAAACACACCATATTTGGTCCCATCTGTGTACTTGTGGAGGAGAGTAGCATTTTCGAATCTAGAGAGGTGCTCCTGTGGGTCAGTAGTGTCGTCATATTCGCTATGGTAGGTGTGCGACAATTAAGAGGGAGATTGTCGGCCATAACTCCTTCGCTAAAGGGGATGCCACCTGCCGCTTTTGGTGGAACTCCCATCACACGATGTTGAACATCCTGTAAGCCCTTCTGCAAGCATTCCAGTTGGGCCTCCCAGTAGGGGGAATGACTGGTTCACCTTGCGACGGTCTTGGGGGTGCCTATATAGAGGCTGCTCTACCCTTTCCCTCTTGCCCGCCTGTAGCCTCTGGGACAACAGAGAGTAGGGGAGGCTTCGCTGCTAAAGGGGCTCAAGTCACAACGTGCAGATGTGCTCGGATAGCCGAGGTGATCATCTGTTGAATGGTTGCTAGAAGTCCAGGAGACAGTCAGTCGGAAGAAATGTCTGAGAAGGTGCTATCCCGAGGGGGATCGGACACGGGCTCAGGAGGACCTCCAGAAGGTCCGGCGTCATCTTGGCTGGATGGATCGAAAGGGGCACCAGCTACAACTTACAGTGCTTGAGGTTCAGTCATGGCGTCGGACGCCTTTTGGTTATCTGATCTGCTAGTTGGGATTTTCATATATCCCACATCTTAGTTCTGTGTTCCCACGGATGGCGACACTTTATATGATCTGAAAAGTTAACTGGCCGAAGAATTCCACAAATTTGCGCTTATTGGGCTTAACAGTATGCAAATTCAGAAAGGGGGACCTGCAAAAACTACATTAGCACTCCGACAGACAAGTCAGTAAATGATTTTAGAAAAATATAAGTGATAATGAGGAATAAAGTTGAAGAATAGATTGTGTTTTGAAGTAAGTAAGCCACGAGTTATATGTGCGTTTGGGCCGAGAAACATTACCCATTTTCAGAGACAATAAGAACCTATATTTATAGGTGAGAAATCGAAAGTGTCCTTGTGACACGAGGAGTCCTAATTCCCGAGGACTCTAAAGAGATAGGTAGGAGAAGACTTCTCGGATTTTGGATAGCTGAGTCCCCTTAAAATAGGGGTTGGTTTTTGTTTTGGATAAGAACGGACAATTTTCTTATTCGCAGTCCTCTCAGATTTTGGGCCTCTGTCCACGTTGTTTGCTGACCGAGGCACACACAGCCTCACTAGCTGCCACGGTGGCTTTGGGCTGTTACTCTGTTGGGGGAGACAAGAGTAGTGGATCTGAATTTTCCAAGGTCCTGCTCGTGACGTGTGGGCCTGGTTCTTTGGGTCCTCGGGGTTTTTCTCGGACTGGGCCTTCTTAAGTGAGGCCTCTTTCTTTATGGGCTCGCCTAATTTGGGCACACCACAAGCGATAAATGATTTTATTTAATTTTAATTACAAATGAAAATAAATTGTCCTGCAACTATTATTTTTATAGTAAAAAAATATAATACTCTATGTTCAAAAATGAAGACTCCATCTCTTTACACTAAAAATTCAAGCCTTTTCTTTTATTTATTTATTTTTGACTAATTTTATTATGTTGGTTCTGTGATAATTTTGATATAATTAAACTTGTAATTGTATCATATTACTTCATATTGATTTATTTAGGTCTTTTCTTTTTTTAAAAAACTAATTTGATTATTTTATTATTTCACTAAAAGAATAGTCAAATTGATCGAATTTTTAATTTGACATTAAGGAAATACTAACTACAAATGTGATTATTTATTTTTTAAACTTTGGTATTATCTGTAGTATTTCAAATATGAAAATTTAAGATTAGGTTTGTAGTAGTAAAATTATCCCAATTTGGCTGTTCCAGACAAAAAAAAAAAAAAAAAATGCCTGGAAATTTTGTGCAGGTACAAATCCAACAGTATCTGGTAAAAAATGCGAAGGTTGAACATAGAAATTTTGGCAAAAATGCTACGTAATAGCCCAACCTTCTCAACATTGTACAAAGAACGGAAAAATCGAACTTTTGGTCCATGTTAGAGCATCTTCTTCTTCTTCTTTTTTTATTTTTTTTTTATTTTTTTTTATTTTTATAATTTAGTATTATTTATTATGATTTTTTATAATACATCCAATAAGTTAGAATTTTTTTCATTTTCATTCCTCGCATAACTTTTCCTTCCAATAATTAATGGAGAAAATTTCTAATTTATGTTTTACAATGTAGAAAAATTGTAATAATTGAAACTAAATAGAAAATAGACCTAATTTATGAGATTAAAAATGCGATTTTCCCTGCAAAGAACAGTGCCACACAAAAAGAACTACAACTCTATAACTAAATGATTGTTGGTATGAAGAATTACAACTCTCTCATGTAAACTACTATATATGAAGGGGAAGGGATTCATCAATTCTCGATTTACACCAGGCAACATAATCCATTTCTGCTTGAGCAGCACTGCACAACTCGAGTCGACGCTGCATAGTTGCCGGATCCTCGTCTAACAGTCTACCCAACTGCCTCCCCTGTGAAGCCGCACAGAGTGTTCGTTTCCAGCATAAGATCATGTATGTCACCAAATTCGGAATTGTAGAAGAAATTATCGAGTAAGCTGTGGTTTGTGTTTGCCTCACATGCTTGGCGATAAACAATGGACTTGGGAATAGAGTTCCTCGGATTTCCACATTGACAGAAAAGAAGACAGTCAATCCGGTTACAAAACAGTATGGCGCCTATTAGGCTAATTAAGTGATGGTCATCACATTCGGAAATCTTTAAGCACAGAGACGAAATTCATATACTCACCAATTTGTCGAGGATAGGAATCATTATATAGATCGAAAATCAAATGCTTCCGATTCCACCCTTCTCAACCTCCTGAGGAAGCTTTCTGAAGAAACTACCGGCAGGTAACCACATACCATTTGTACTAGCTGTAGAGATCTATTGCTTTAATGCTTCGTCTTGTCTAATGATTCCACAGCTGCATTCTCAACCTCCACCCCTGAGGGAAGGGTACTGCTTCAGCTCCTGCAAACAATAGAGGCAAGCACCAATTAGCCTATGAACACAACTTATATCCGGTGGCTGAAGAGGCCAAGTAATAAATACTTGGAAGGAACGTATCTTACTGCACATGCTTACATCTGCAGCTCAAGATATAAAGGTTACTATTCTAAGGTGAAATCTTGTCGTAATTATGTGTGCGGATATAGAATGATTTCTTTCTTCTACAGATGAACAACATAGTGGGTCGTTTATTGTATAAATAGCCGCCATGCTTAGGAGGTTAAATATGGTGTGCAGTTTATCGGTACAAGATGGGAGCAGACCTGAAATCTTACCTCCTCACAAAAGACATGAAAAAAAAGTCGAAAATCCATAGATTTGCCTATCAAAAGAAATCCAAAATTTGGTATTTTTGGACTACTTTGTTAAACATTATCCTCCGATTCGACTCCTCATGAAGATCACGTTGTTTTATTTACCAAAAGATCAGCTATTTCATGTGCTCCTTTGAAATTGAGTAACCATGAACTTACTTTGACAAGATAAAACACACAATACTATCTTCCAACGCCCAATTCCCCATTGTATTCAGGATGTGTAATTGTTTTCTTACAATTACGCCTTATCAAAATTGTAAACATTACATGTTCATCTATCACAATTCCTGACCATCATAACACACCCACATTAGTAAGATCATATAAACATCCTCGAAGATTAATAAAAAACTTAAGAAGACACCACTATTAGCATTATACCCCTAGCATTACATAGACAAATTACATCATGATTCGTTCAACAAATAGTAACAAGAACATACAAATTAATTGTGTGCACACTTGATAATTATGAAAGTAATGAAAGAAATAAAGCCTACGATACATACATCTCATCTAGCCTTATTAAAAATATAGAGATTTTTCTGATCAAAATTTTCAATTATTATCTCAAAACATACGATACAAACAAATAAGTACTTTTAAATTTCTAAATCAAGGATAAATAAGAATTTTACTACTTCCATTTGGATTTACAAACTGAGCACTTTCGAAGGTGTAGATTAATTTTCAAAGTGTCAAGGGAATAAAGTAATTTTGTACTATTTCAAAGGGGTCTACATGTAACTAACCCTGAGTATTAATCATTAAACTTTTAAGAATATATGTCCTAGCCTCTCCACGAGCTCTGCATCTCTTTCTGACAAATACCATGTCATAAATCTGCACTACTTACCAGTTAATGCTATCCTTGCAAGTTCACGCAATCTGTGTCTGCAAAGGTAAAGACAGTAAATGAAGCACACGATTACCATGTGGCATGCATGAACACTGATTTGGAGCTTTCACTAGAAATTAAGATAAAGAATGATACAGTAAAATCATGTAACATGAAAAAATATTGTGTAACTTACCATGAGTAATAGAATTTAGCTATAGCCTAAAGTTACAAGGAGGGATAGAAGATTAATTAATCAGGAAGTAGGGTACTAGAAGCAACTACCTGAGTAACTCCAATAGGTACTGACCTCACCAATAATCCCCACAAGAGCAATGCCCATTTTTGAAATGATGAAACCTACTAGAATCCCGTACGACGATTTCTCGATTTTTAACCACAGATATATACTTCATAGCAACATGACAATCATCACAGACACGCAAATTCTTCATTATCCTAATTGGAACACCATTTGGTGTGTTCATCAGAGCAAAGGCAACAGCCAATTTTTCACTGTGGTGTACCAAGTTGTATTCCTTTTCCTCCACATCCATATCATGCAGCACCGCACCTACATCAGGCACATAACCAAGTGACTTCAGCTCAGCCATCAGCTCTTGCAAGTATGAGTCAATCTCTTCCGATTCTGGATGAGATTTATCACCCATTATGAAATGGTGAACTTGGTTTTTCAATTCAAACCAGCTTATCCCTGGCTCTTTCTTGACCATCCTCTCCCTCATTTTTCTTCTGACGTCTGAAACATCCTGCCATCTTTCAGCAGAGGCTTGGGTATTTGAGAGGAGCACATAAGAAGCTGAATCCTGAGGATCGATTTTTAAAATCTCATCAACTATTCTTTTAGCCATGTCCGCATTTTTATGAATTTTACAAGCTGCTAGCAAAGTTTTCCATGTAATGGCATCGGGCTCGACAGGCATGGATCTGATAAAGGCCTCTGCTTCCTGCAGACAGCCTGCTCTTCCCAGGAGATCAACCACACAGGTACAGTGTTTTACCTGAGGTTGAAGGCCATACTTTTTTACCATCAGATCAAAAAATTCAAGCCCCTTATCTTTCAATCCACAGTGACTGCAAGAGTAGAGTAAGCTCAAGAAAGTGACTTCATTGGCTTCTAGTCCGTCAAGCTCCATACTGTTAAATAACTCAATGGCTTCCTCTCCTTTTCCATGAAAACCATAAGCGGCAATCATAGAACTCCATAAAACAAGATCATCTTCAGCTCTTGCTCTCTCCCCAAAGACTCTCACAGCATCATCTAAGCAGCCACATCGTGAATACATACTAATCAGTGAACTAATAACAGCCGCAACCGACATTGCCCCAGTTTTTATCACCTCAGCATGAATCTGCTGGCCTTGCCCAAGAGTTGATAGCTCAGAACATGAACTGATAACACTTACAAAAGTGATTTTATCAGGCTGGAAGCCAGCAATTTTCATTATGTAGTACTGATCCAATGCACCAGTGGCACACCCGTTCTGCACTAGACCAGCAATAAGTGTGTTACAAGCAACAATATTATGAACTGGCATAGACTGAATCACTCTCTGGCCCTCGCTCAAAATACCACACCTCATATACATATGTGCCATGGAACTGCCAACAACCAAATCCAACTCCAGACCTGATCTTATGGCATAACAATGAACCTGTTTTCCCTTGACCAAATCCCTCAATCCTGCACATCCTCTCAACACACTCCCCAGTGTGTACGCATCAGGTAAAAACCCAGCAGCATGCATTTTAGCGAACAATCTCAGTGCCTCCTCATTAAATTCAGACTTGATCAGTCCTGTGATGACTGCGTTCCACGTGGCTGAATTCCTCCGATCCATTTTCTTAAAAACCTCGATTGCAGCACCCAATTTGCCACTCTGTATGTATCCTCCAATTATGATGTTATAGGACATGACATTTCTTTCTGGCATTTTATTAAACACGTTCAGAGCAGTCTCCAGACAGCCCAGTTTGGCATAAGCGTTGACCAGGTGGTTGGCTACAAACTTCAACTTTAACCAATCCCCTGTAATGATGATGGAATGGAGCTGTTGGGCCAACGAAGGATACCGGTGTTCAACGCATGCTTTGAGGAGATGGGAGAGGAGAAGTGGGTCTGAACAAATAAGTGAGAAAATGAACATTATAAATATTAGGCATCACTAGTGAGCATCAATGTATAAGGGTAACCTCCTCTTGACTACAGTAACTTTATTAACATAAGGTTCATATTCTAAATTATAGGTTTCTTAAGTGGTTGATTTTTCTTTCACCATGTGCTGGCAATTGTATCACTTGCTTTGCAATAGTCAATAAGTTCTACAATAATGCTTCACATTTCAAATCTTAGACATCCTCGTTCTCTAAGACGAACCAATTTGCACAAGTAGCTTTACTGACATTTTAGCCAACACGAGATGATATTGAGTTGAGCCACAAGTGCTAATCTCAAAAAGCATTATATACTCAAGAAGTTATCACCAATTCAATAACAGTGAATTGGATGGGGCCTACTTTTTATGCCTTGGTGTTTCCCATTCATTTTTTACCTTCAATCTGGCAGGTCCATCTACTACATTCTATGTTAATAACATCAGCACAATTTGTCTCCAATAAAGACGAGATTCGCGAATATATGATTATTCAATGAATACACAGTAATGCTATAGAATATGCACAACAAAGAGACCAAGAGCCAAACTCAAATGAACAGTTAATTATGAGTAAAGGAAGATGCTCCATGATGTTTACTTAAGGCAAAGCTTATTCCTAATAGCCAAAATTAAGATTATATTGCATACACTAAACATAAACTAAAACCAAAAATAGTGCTTCATGACTTAAGGCACATTATTCTTAATCGCCAAGATTAATAGGCCCAGCAATTGGAAACGACGACATAAAATGCTTATATTCACTGATTCAGCTTGTTAAGAGTGTTTTATCCAGCAAATGAAATAAGCAAGTGACCATGTTGCTCACGTTTAGATAGGTAGCTCTTTCAGAGTGTGTCTTATATCCAATTTATCAAGGAACCAAGTAAAAGCGAGTTTCTGATAAACGTTCACCAATAAGTGAAGAACATCTTGCCCACTAAAACTATCTAGAAGAGCCATTACCGAAAATGCGAAAAATAAACAGAGAAGAAGTATTTCCCTTCTTCTTACCTAATAGATTGCGAACATTTTCTAGACCTTCTGCTGAAATTTGTCCATTAGGCACAAGCGATGCTTTACACGCATTGTAAAGCTTCTGAACAGCTAGCATTGCATTGATTACTCAACCAACTGAACTCTAAGAAACTGTTAACCTAAACCGCTAGGGTTGCAAATTCAATCAAGTGTCTCTGTTTGTGGAGTACCCTTTAGCTTCATTTTGTCAAACCTGGTGCAATTATCAACAATAACATACGGACAATAGCTGATCGTCAAATCTGTGCATGCACATGGGCACTTAATTCTTCTCTGTCGTGTGCAACACCTAGTAAACAATTGAAAATGATAACACAATTTAACAGAAAAAAAAAATCCCGTGAAAAGGAAAAAGATGCAAAATAACCCCTTCTAATTCTCAAAATGAAGCAAAAAAAAATCCCAATAGCCCAGTAGTGTGTTGTATGCGCTGTTCATGCAATTTTCCTCTCTCATTTTTTCAATAAATTAACGGTCTAAATACAATATATTCAGTAAATATGATTATATTAGATATGAATATATATTATACAGTATAAATATAATAAAGTAGTATATATATATATACAGAGAGAAGGATCTTCGGGTCACCTGATTACGGGAGAAGGGAAGGGTGCGGAACGTCGGAGGCGGAGGGGGATGGATTCAGCAGATTGGCGCGGCGGAGGGGAGAAGGGGAGGGAGAAAAGAGACGGCTGCCGGCGGGATACAGGGCCGGGGGAGGTGGGTTGTTGGCCGACGAGGTGGCCGGCGGCCAGGAGGTGGGGCGCGAAGCATTGGCAGGCGGAGGAAAAAGGGAAAATGGGGGGCGGCCACGGTGACAAGGGGCATTGTAGAAGATGATGATTTTTCTTCTTTTTTGATTAATTTGAATTATTTTTTAATTTTGAATTATTCTTTTATTTTTGTGATTTATTCGTATTTCTAATTAAATTAGTACAAAACCCGTATCAAGGCACGAAAAGATATTTTTATCATATTGAAACTGGCATAATAATTATTCAAGAATGTATGCTTATAAGATTGAACAAAAAGTTATTATTACATAATTTAAACTATCTCTATATAGCAATTCTTATAAAAAAATTATATAAACGGTAATTTCCTTAAAAATAAAAATAGAAACATTGAATTGGATGAGTTATAATTTGTTATTAAAATAACCTAAAATACGAAAATTGAACAGTTTCATAAAACACTTTTTGGGATGAAAAAGAAAAAATTTACTGTTGATGTTACACATTCTTCTATACATTCTTGATTTATGAGTCTATACTTTGTTTTTGCTACTTATGATACTTATGCATACTTCTCACTTTTCATGTTTATGTTTACTCCTCTTGATTTTCATATTGTTATAATAGTTTGATAAGTCCAAATGCTTAATTATATATATGAATTGATCAATATTTAATTATTTTTTTTTCTTTTGTGGTTCAATTAAAAGATGCTACTAAATCTGGAGTTTATAATAAATAAAGAAAAACTAGAACAAAGAAATTGGTCTTCAAAAAAAAAAAAAATTAAATATTTTCCCACCTGTTTGCCTAATTTTTGTGTAAATAGAAGAGTTGAGTTTGGTTTACCTTTTTGCCATTCATGTTTTTGTTTACTCCTCTTAATTTTCATATTGTTATAATAATTTGATAAGTCCTAATGCTTTATTATATATATATATATATATATGAATTGATCAATAATTATTTTTTTTTCTTTTGGGGTTCAATTAAAAGATGCTACTACATCTGGAGTTCATGATAAATAATAAAAAAATAGAACAAAGAAATCGGTCTTCCGAAAAAATAATTAAATATTTTCCCATTTTTTTGCCCTAATTTTTGTGTAAATAGAAGAGTTGAGTTTGGTTTGCCTTTCAGTTTGTAAATAATTTCTTGAGTCCAAAATCTTGAACCATTTTGCTACGTATGGAAATATTCAACAAATATACAAAAAAATATATATTGATAGCAAATAGTAGTCAAAGTAACATACATGATTGTATAAAAATAACTACTTAAAATGACACTTTAATCTCCCACCTTGATAAATGTAGATGTACAAATATTTCAACCATCTATTATTGAAAAATACTTCAACATGTAAAAGGAAAGAAGAGGACAGATGAGAGGGATTCTTCATTATCACAATTGCATGGCAATATCCTTGATAATTATTTATTTTAATGTATTCCTTTAGGGCATGATTGGTATATAGGAATGGAATTGAGTGGGAATGGAATGAAATTAGGAATGGAATAAAAGTAGGAATGGAATAATTTTGGTATTCACTCCTATGCTTGGTATACCAAAGGAATGGAATATGGAATTGAATCAAAACTTTCCAAATTACTTATTTATATATTTTCTAAATAATGAAACTTAAAAATTAAATAAAAAAATAACTAAGCTACATCTCATTAATGACATAAGAAATATTATTTTAAAAAGTTAAATTAATTATAAGTTTATAATATATATTGTTGGACGTTTTCATATATTTAATTAAATTCTTTTGATAAATACTTATTATTTGGTAAATGCTCATATTTATAGTAATATTTGGTAAAATGCGTATAAAGATGTTAATAATTTTATATTATATTTAATATAATATTTAAGAATTTTTTTCATATTATATATTTTATATTTTGGTCACACATATTTAAATATTTTATATTGATATTTATTTTATTTAATGTATTCAAAATAATATATAATTTTGTGATAATAAATCTTGCAACTATAATTTTATTAAAGTTATTTTAGCAATATAAAAAAAAATTTATTCCCAATCTATTGGGAATAGCTAAAACCATGGGTAAGTGGGGAATGCCTAATCCCATACTTATGGGAATAGGCATTCCCAAAGGAATGGTTATTATTATTCCTAAGTTATACCAAACATATATTTGGAATAAGATTAGGAATATTCATTCCATTCCTAATCCATTCCCTGCCTAATCCATTAGAAATATAAATAAATTTAGTTTTATTATGTGAACAATTTCTTTTTGTATTGAACATGCTTGATTAATATTTATTTTAATGCATGCCTTTAGTGTAATACCTGACAAAGCAAGTTAATAAAGTTATAAGTATAAAAAAAGAATAATAAAATATGAGAAATTACTTTTAAGTCATAAAAAGGCAGAATAAATACTGAACTTCTCAATGAATAGTAAATATTAACATTACCATTGATATGCGATATATACATATAGATATGAATATCACTGACAATTTTCAAAATTATTGAAAATTCTCACTTTCACCAATTAAAAGTATAATTGTACGGAGAAATGTGAAAGTGGAAAGAAAATTCTCCATGCTAATATTGCATAAAATTACACAATATTGTGGTTTACTTTTGTGTTGTTTGTGTAGACCTACTACTTATAATGATACAAACTTCTTATCCTTATAGTAATTAGAATTTGAATGACAATAGTAGCTAAATTTTAATAAAATTGATTTATCTTTATCATTACAAAAATTTTAAAAGTTATTTTAAATTTTCTAACAGATAATCAGTACATGATTCTCTATATGATATGATTAGATTTTTCTTGGATAAACCCTAGTAATTGTACAATAAAGAAATTATATTTATATTGTCAACAAACACATATGTTATATATATATATAATAATCTATATTTGTTCTTGTTATCTATATATGATATTGGATATATATATAGTATTTCCTATAATATTATCACTACATAAGTGTATTAGTGAACTATATTATAATATAATATAACTAATAAATCATTCGGATAAATGTATAATATTCATTCGGATAAATGTATAATATTTTATCTTTATACAAAAAATTTATAATCTTTTTAAATAAATGAATAAGTAACATTCTTCAAATTTAGTTTTATATCTATTAGTTATGTTTTTGTTTTTTATTATTATCATATTACATTTCAGTTTTTCTATAATTAGTCATTGTTACATTATAAAACTAAATTTATTTATATTTCTTATTTTATTAAATTTTAAAATAATTTTGTGTCTCTTCGAATTTTATTTTACCTTGTAAGCAAATATATTTTATGTTTACTTAAATTAGATAAATGATAGATTATTTAATTTTATAAAGATTTAAAAATTTGTTCAGTAAAGTGGTTAGGGATACAGTCTAAAATTCTCTTATTTTTACATCTTCCAATACTTTTTTTTTATTTGTGATTATTATCATATTCAATTTTAATTTTTTACATATAAAAATTTACTTTATTTATAATTTATTATTTTATTAGCTTTTATAAACCGTAGTTCTCTGGTGTCTCTTTGAATTTTATTTTGCCATGTAAGAAAATATTTTATTTTTATTTAGTGTTGATAAATGTTCCATTATTTGAAGTATCCATAAATTAGTCAGGGATATAATTAATCTAAAATTCATTTTAATGTTAAATAATACTCTTATATAATTGCTTTATTTTGATACAACGAATTATATATCTTTATATTCTACATTCTTATACTAAAAGTGTTTCTTTCTAAACCTAGTTACTATAAATGTACTAAAATAAAAGTCGACACGTTTGAATCTTGACATAAAATAATGAAAAAAAGAAATAGGGAGAGAATTATACTTCATTCATATTTAAATTTAAAAGCATCGCTGGATAATAATTTTTCATTGCCTCTAATTGTTCCAATCATATTTTTTGGTCACCGAACTTGTAGAAGACTTTCCTAAATAATAAATTCCATCGCTCTTTACCACCCAATATTGTTGATGGCTAGATGGTCTTCTCAATGTTTCCTTAAAGACATCAAAAGCTTTATCCTTTGGTCCCCACCAAAGATGACAAAAAAATAAAGTGTTTGGGAGAAAATTAGTGCAAAATCTCCAATGAAAATCTTGATTGGTAGAAAGCGCATGATATCCTAAATCATCTTCTTTGGATGCACAATGAAGGTTCAACGGTGCAGAATTTGGAGGGAGATTATTAATGATTTAACAACTTCTTCTGGTGTGTAAGAACATGCTTGGAGAATTTTGACTTCCGTAAAGAAAAATAGCAAGAGTATTTTAACCATGGTGTATCTCATTTGAGTAATATGATGACTGAAGATGTTCGCTGGTTTTCACCTTTGAAGTTCCTTTTATAAGCAATCAACCATTCCATTACAATCAAAGGGAGTTGTAGTTCACATTCAAAAGCTTGATCCTTAAGACCCCACCAAAGATGACAAAAATATAAAGTTTTCGGGATGAGATCATCGCAAAAGCTATCTTGATTGGTAGAAAGTGTATGATATCTCCAATCATCATATTTGGATGCGCCAATGCAAGTTCAACAACGCAGAATTTGGAGGGAGATTGTTAATGATATGAACCATTTCCTTTTGTGTTGAACATGCTTGATTAATATTTATTTTAATGCATTCCTTTAGTGTAATACCTGACAATGCAAGTTAATAAAGTTATAAGTACAGAAAAAGAATAATAAAATCAGAGAAATACTATTAAGTCGTAAAAAAACAGAATACATACTGAACTTATCAATGAATTGTAAATCATTAACATTACCATTGATATGTGATACATTCATGTGAATAAGAATATCGCCGGAAATTTTCAAAACTATCTACATCAAGTTTGAAAATTTTCACTTTCACCAATTAAAAGTGTAACTGTACGGAAAAATGTGAAGGTGGAAAGAGAATTCTCCATGCTCATGTTGAATAAAATTACCCAATATTGTAGTTTACTTTTTGTGTTGTTTTTGTAAACCTACTATTTATATAATGATACAAACTTCTTATCTTTTTAGTAATTTGAATTTGAATGATCATAGTAGCTAAATTTTGATAAAATTGACTTATATTTATCATTACAAATATTTGAAAAGTTATTTAAACTTCCTAATAGATAATCAGTACATGATTCTCTATATGATATGATTAGATTTTTTTTTGAATAAACACTATAATTGTACAATAAAGAAATTATATTTATATTGTCAACAAATACATATGTTATATATATATATATTAATCTATATTTTTTTCTTGTTATCTACATATAATATTGGATATATATATATAATATTTCAAAATTATACTTTATTATATGTTTTAAATATCCAACAATCATAGCAGTTATAGTATCTTATATATACGAAATATTATATATAAATTATTACCACTACATATATAATATTAGTGAACTATATATATTATAATCTAATATAACTAATAACTATTTCAGATAAGTGTATAATAATTTATGTTTATACAAAAGATTTATAATCTTTTTAATAAATGAATAAGTAACATTCTTCTAATTTATGTTATATCTATTATTTTGTTTGTTTTTTGTTTTGTTATTATCAAATTACTTTTTATTTTTTCTATAACCGGTCATTGTTACATTATTAAATGAAATTTATTTATATTTCTTATTTTATTAACTTTTCACTTTTGTGTCTCTTCGAATTTTATTTTACCTTGTAAGCAAATATATTTATTTTTATATAAATTAGATAAATGTTAGATTATTTGATTTTATAAAGATTTACAAATTTGTTCAGTAAATTGGTTAGGGATACAATCTAAATTCAAACTTATTTTTACATCTTTCAATATATTTTTTTATTTCTGATTATTATCATATTAAATTTTAATTTTTTACATATAAAAATTTACTTTATTTATAATTTGTTATTTTATTAGCTTTTATAAACCATAGTTCTCTGGTGTCTCTTTGAATTTTATTTTACCATGTAAAAAAATATTTTATTTTTATTTAGTGTTGATAAATGTTCCATTATTTGAAGTATCCAAAAGATAAATTAGTCAGGGATACAATTAAACTAAAATTTATTTTAATGTTAAATAATACTCCTATAATTGCTTTATTTTGATACAACGAATTATATATCTTTATATTCTACATTCTTCTACACAAAGTGTTTCTTTCTAAACCCAGTTACAATAAATACACTCAAATAAAAGTCGACACGTTTGAATCTTGACATAAAATCATGAAAAAAAGAAATAGAGGGAGAATTAAACTTCATTCATATTTAAATTTAAAAGCATCATTGGATAACAATTTTTCATTGCCTCTAATTGTTCCAATCATATTTTTTGGTCAAGAAACTTGTAGAAGAATTCCCTGAATATAAAATTCCATTACTTCTTACCACCCAATACTGTTGATGGCTAGATGGTCTTCTCAATGTTTGTTTAAAGACTTCAAAAGCTTTATCCTTTGGTCCCAACCAAAGATGACAAAAAAAATCAAGTGTTTGGGGGAAAAATAGTGCAAAATCTCCAATGAAAATCTTGATTGATAGAAAGCACATGATATCCCAAATTATCTTCTTTGGATGCACAATGAAGGTTCAATGGCGTAGAATTTGGAGGGAGAGTATTAATAATGTGAACAACTTCTTCTGGTGTGTAAGAACATGCTTGGAGAATCTTGACATCCGTAAAGAGAAATAGCAAGAGGATATTAACCATGGTGTATCTCATTGAGTAACATGATGGCTGAAAAATGTTCGCTAGTTTCCATCTTTGAAGTTCCTTTTATAAGCAATCAACCATGCCATTACAACTAATGGGAGTTGTAGTTCACATTCAAAAGCTTGATCCTTAGGGCCCCACCAAAGATGACAAACATATAAAGTTTTCGGGATGAGACCATCGCAAAAACTATCTTGATTAGTAGAAAGTGTATGATATCTCAAATCATCATCTTTGGATGTGCAATGCAAGTTCAATGGCGCAGAATTTGGAGGGAGATTGTTAATGATGTGAACAATTTCTTTTTGTATTGAACATGCTTGATTAATATTTATTTTAATGCATGCCTTTAGTGTAATACCTGACAATGCAAGTTAATAAAGTTATAAGTACAGAAAAAGAATAATAAAATCAGAAAAATTACTATTAAGTCATAAAAAACCAGAATACATACTGAATTTATCAATGAATTGTAAATCATTAACATTACCATTGATTTGCGATACATTTATGTAGATATGAATATCACCGGCAATTTTCAAAACTATCTACATCAAGTTTGAAAATCTTCACTTTCACCAATTAATAAAAGTATAACTATACGGAGAAATGTGAAGGTGGAAAGAGGATTCTCCATGCTAATGTTGCATAAAATTACACAATATTGTGGTTTACTTTTGTGTTGTTTTTGTAGACTTACAATCTATAATGATACAAACTTCTTATCTTTTTAGTAATTTGAATTTGAATGACGATAGTAGCTAAATTTTGTAAAATTGACTTATATTTATCATTACAGAAATTTTTAAAAGTTATTTAAACTTCCTAATAGATAATCAGTACATGATTCTCTCTATGATATGATTAGATTTTTTTAGGATAAATACTAATAATTGTACAATAAAGAAATTATATTTATATTGTAAACAAATACATATGTTATATGTATATATATTAATCTATATTTTTTTTCTTGTTATCTATATATAATATTGGATATATATATAATATTTCAAAATTATACTTTATTATGTTTTAAATATCCAACAATCATATTAGTTATAGTATCTTATATATATGAAATATTATATATTAAATATTATCACTACATATAAATATTAGTAAATTATATTATAATAAAATATAACTAATAAATTATTCAGATAAGAGTAAATTAATTTTATTTACTTTTTAAAAACAGTTTTGTGTCTCTTCGAATTTTATTTTACCTTGTAAGCAAATATTTTATTTTATTTAAATTAGATAAATGTTAGATGATTTGATTTATAAAAGATTTACAAATTTTTTCAGATAAATTGGTTAGGGATACAATTTAAAATTCAAACTATTTTTTTTTAATTAAACCACCCTGGGGTGGGAGGAGCTTTTCAGGATCCCCGTCCCTTCTATATTAAAACAATAAAAAAGAAATATACATCGGGGAGAGCTACTTCACTAGTTAAGTTTAGAAAGCAGTAAATGAGGAGTACTACTCCCCTACATTGTGAACGAAGTCAAGCTAAAGTGAGGAGTACTACTCCTTTACAACAAAAAGTTGTATTACTAAATCAAAAGTCAGTGACACTATTATGAAGGTAGAGCTTCATTGTGCCAAAAGGAATATGCCAAGTCACTGAAAATATGACTATAATAATCTGCATCAAAAGGTTAGACAAAAAGCCGCCAACACATCGGGGAGGGGTGGTTCCATAGACAGGGATAACACATAGACAACTAGTGACTAAAGTAAAATAGACACGGACAACAGGCGCACATACAGCAGGAAAAATAGTTCCATCACAGTGTAGGAAATGTGCACCGGCCAGGTGCAGAAACAACAGAAATATGAATAATAGTGCAGAGACAGCATCACCAAACAACAGAAACAACAACATAAAATAACAACTATCCTCACACATACATAAGTACAAATGAGCATCAGCTAACAGAAGCATAACAGGGCATAAACAACAACAAGTACTGCACCGGCAAGGTGCGCAAGACATTAAGCAGAAGCAGAATGAACAAATCAGGCAAGATAATCCACAAGTAATCCCGGCATATCATACCTGTTGCAATAGAATAGAAAGAGCAAAGCTGGAAAACCAACCAAATCTACTTAAAAGACATACGCACATTAGGAAGGCCAATAGAGTCAAGCTTTAGTATACCTGTGAGTTTACCTCGTAAAATTCAAACTTATTTTTACATCTTTCAATATTTTTTTTTATTTGTGATTATTATCATATTACATTTTGATTTTTTTACATATAAAAATTTACTTTCTTTATAATTTTTTATTTTATTAGCATTTATTAACCATAGTTCTCCTGTGTCTCTTTGAATTTTATTTTGCCATGTAAGAAAATATTTTATTTTTTTTAGTGTTGATAAATGTTCCATTATTTGAATGTATTGAAAAGATAAATTAGTCAGTGATACAATTAATCTAAAATTCATTTTAATGTTAAATGATCCTCTTATAATTTTAATATTCAGTGATTATTTTATTTCTAAATTTTGTATTATTTGTAATTTTTACTTAGTTATTTTGGAACTTAAAAAATTGTCATTTATCTTATATTTAAATTTAGATAAGTTGTACTATTATTTGTTTCTTCAAAAGATTCACTCATTTTTTTAGGTAAATAGTTAGTAAAATAATTCAAATTCATTTTTTGTGTAAAAAAAAGTAAAGTAAATAGTATAATTTGACCCTTAAGTTCGTATTTAGAGTCACTTTAGTCCCTTAAATTCATTTATTGACTTTAGTGTCCCTAAACTTTAGTTTTTATCTTATTTTGGTCCCTGTGTCATTTTTCGGAGAAAATATGTCCGAATTTTGACCTTTTAGAGGGTAAAATGGTCAATTAAGTTTAATTTTCTCACTTTAATCCCTTACGTTTATAATTATCAAATTAGTTATTTTTTTAGGTGGGAATACAATTTTTTTTTAATATATTTTTGCATGTTGAATATGATGTAATTATCTTATATGATGCATACCTAGGTCCAATGGTACTACAAAGATCGAATAATTTTCAGCAAAATCCTAAGATTTTGGAGACTAACCTGCAAAAGGGTTATGCACTCCGATACTTAAGTCAATAATGTACTAAAATGAGAGAGGAAACTTGAAAATGAGTGAGAATAAAGTTGATTAGTGAAAATAATGATTGATTAATCGTGTGAGATGATAAAACTCATGTGGAAGTGAGTTTAAATTACTGACATAGTAAAAACAAGCATAATTGTGTATAATTGCCAAATAGAGGGTGTTGGATAGGTGTTATCAAACTTGACCTCAAATGACTGCGCAATGGGTCACTTTATAGCTGTTTGTATAGCCAGATTCGAGAATTCGTTGTTGTTTGCCGTATCCAATTGAAAATCCCTTTGAGTTGGCTATCATTCAGAAAAAAATTGTGATTTGGATAAACACTGAAAGATATGACTGTTTTACCAAGTCATGCTACGTCTGCCGACATTTCCTGTGACACCCCCTATGTAACTACACTGCATTATCACTAATTATACATCCCTCTTACGTATAATTAGTGATAATACAGTGTAGTTACGTAGGGACTGTCACATTGGGTGGTATCAAAGCCAGGTCTACGGTTTTAGGTTAGCCTTGATACGTATTTAATGATTGAATTGCTTAATGTTGGATGGCTTCTTACAGTGCACATGCTGACCCAATAGCTAGTAGAGAAGAGTCAGTGGAGCCAGTGCTGCAAGAGGTGCCTTTTGGATTCTATTCCCTCACTATCCTCTTCGTGAATGCTTTAGATGTTTTCTGTGCAAATATGCACTTTCATGTTTACTCGCTACTTAATTTTTCTTCTATGCTATGTTGTTCCTGCAAGTTAGTACAAGTACTTGGCTAGGAAATACCCAATTTATATGCTAAGTAAGAATGATTCTTACAGGTGTTAGACTAATGATAAGTAGGATAAGAGGGAGAGGCTTCTCCATCTCCTATGGGTACAAGTCGCTCAAGTAGTAAAAGGGGTTGCTTTATCACACAAGTTTAGCCAGAAAACTAGGCAAGTAGTTAAGATAATTTTTAACCTAATAGTATATAGGCATTTGCTGCGACAAGCCTATAGATTTAGTCAACCTGTTATAGGGCAAGAAATATTGACTTGCTTTGCCCAGCTGATGCATGCGTACTTATCCAGCTGCTCCACCATTAGCGAGAAAGATGTGATTTCTTTAGTAGGAGAGAATATATCTCAAAATAAATAAGTAAGGATAAAACTCAAGTAGTAAGTTAGCCTAAGCAAGCTTTATTAGCATTATGTTGAAGTAAATGTGCCAATAGAAGGCAATTGGAAATTGAAGTGAGGATGTCAGCTGGTAGTTGCTTGTAGAATGTATATGCCAGCCAGTGGCGGCTTATGTGCATGTAGTAGCTGGTGACAGCTTATATAAGTACGTGCACCAGCCAGAGGCGACTTATTGGAAGTGTGTGTCAGCTAGGGGCAACTTATTAATGGCGTGCGCCGACTAGGGGTGACTTATGTAGAAGCATGCATCGGCTAGGGGCGACTTATGTAGAAGCGTGCGCCAACTAGGGGCGACTTATGTAGAAGCATGCGCCAGTTAGGGGCGACTTCTTAAAGGCGTGCGCTGGCTGGTGGCAGCTTACGTAAGTGCGTGTGCCAGCTAAGGACGACTTATTGGAGTCAGCCAGGAGCTGAAAAACTGTGCCTACGAATACCACAAGATGTGAAATAAGAATTGCCTTTATTCATGTGAGATAATGCTTGTTTACAAGGCTAGCAAGTTATAAGCAGAAAATAGGGACTTTCAGGGGTAGAACTTCCTGTGATTATATGCATTCCATGGATGGGAGATCTTTCTCCCATCTGTGCCTTCTAGCTCATATGCTCCAAACTTGATGATCTGGGTCACTTTGTACGGGCCTTCCCAGTTGGGAGCCAGCTTTCCTACTGGTTTAAGGGTGCTTGCTCGCCTGTACATGAAATCTACCACCTGTAATTCTCTCATTTTTACGTTTCAGTTTGTTTATTTCCATGTGGGTTGGAGCATCTTCTCGGACCTCATCTATTAAGTCGAGGTTGGTACGCAATAGAGCGTCATTGCTTTTCTACTCACAGTGTTGGATCCTGAAGGTTTCTAGTCCTGGTTCACCTAGGTCCAATGGTACTACAAAAGATCAAAGGATTTTCAAGAAAATCCTAAGATTTTGGGGGACTAACCTGCAAAGAGGGGTTAACACTCATATGCTTAAGTCAGTAATGTACTACAATGAAAGAAAACTTGAAAATGAGTGAGAATAATGGTGATTCGTGGAAATGATGAGTGATGAATCATGTGAGATGATAAAACTCTTGTGGGAGTGAGTTGAAATTAGCTGACAAATAGTAAAATGTGTATAATTGCCATAGGGTGTTGGATAGGTGTTCTCAAACTTGACCTCAAATGACTTCACAATGGGTCACTTTATAGCAGTTTTTAGAGCCAGATTCGAAAATTTGTTGTTGGGTTCCGTATACCATTGTAAAGATCTTTGAGTTGGCTGTTATCCAGAACAAACCGTTTGTGATTTGGATAAATACTGAAAGAAATATGACTGTTTCACCAAGCCATGCCAGGTCTTCGATATTTTCAAAATGCTGTTACCGATGGCTTGTTAGCTCAATTCTTGTCCAATCCATGGAAATCTAAGTAAGATCTTTCAGTATGACGTCTTTTGATGTATTGCCAAGCTACATGATGTGTCCGTCTAGCTGTATGATGATGTTTTTGGCTGGAATGGGCTCGTTTCTTAGGCCTGCCAGTTCAGTGAAACATAAAGTAAGCTTTGTGGGCCTTACCTCCTAGCTAATGGGTCAGCTGGTAGATCACTCTCTGGGCTGGTAAGGGGTGTTTTTGGCCTTTAGTCCATATGAATTTTGGGGGCATCACTATGGAATAATGAAAACTTTCAACTCTTGTCAATATAATAATAAATAATCATCATTGGAAATTAATGTCAAACTAGATACTTGAATTTGTTGATTTTGTCAGTACCATGTAAGTAATGAGTAAATGGCATTAGCAACTTTCTTTGAAATAACTCTTTTTGTCAACATAATTGATTGAGAAAGAGCCGCTAAGATTATAAGTTACCACCAAATGTGAATTTAAACTTCAAATTCTTGGTTCGATTGGTAAAATTAATGCATCTGCTTCATTGATCCAGGTCGCTACCTGTGATCCCAAGCGAGCACCTCACTAAGTACCTCACTGAACGATCTCTTAAGCTTCCTAGACTGTGTATCCCTGAGAAGAAGAAAGCACGTCAAGCTAGCTGGGAGTGTCCCCGACGAAGACCCTCTGATGCTTAAGTCAGTATAGGTCGAGATGGCAATATGACGACCTCAAGTAGTAAATGAGGTAGAAAGTAATGAATAAGTGTTACCATAAATAAGGCATGGAGGGTGTATTTATAGGCCAAATGTGACCACTTGCCTGGTCCACGCGGCATCATCTTAACGCATGAGCTGTTAGAGAATCCATGGTGTAGATTCTGGATCCATGAAGCGGGTCACGATCCGGGTCGCTGGTCGGGGTCGGGATGCGTGGCCCGACCCGACGGTGCAATACGCGGATTTTGGGTGTTTCTGGTGATTTTGGCCCTTTTTCGGGGCTATTTGTGTTTTTTCTTGATATTTGGGTTGCACCCCTATCATTAGTCCCCCACTTCTTCTAGTGTTAAAGTTATTACACTGGAAGAAGTTTGAACAGGCACCATGTGACCAATCACGTCTTCTTGCTATCATGACAATCTTCCCATTTTTGATAACTTAGGAAATCATTTGCCCATTTTGCCAAAATAATCTACCTCGACCTCTCATGGCGGGGTTTAACTTGAAAAATCTTTTTTGAGATTTTTTCAACTCTTATATTTTTTTTTCTCTAGATAGCAATGGAACCTCGAGGGAGGCACACAACCTTGGAGATTAATCTTTTTCAGATAATAACGCGACCTCGAGGGAGACACCCGACCTTGAAGATAAATCTTTTTAGATAATAACGCGACCTCACGGCAGGTACGCGACCTTGTTGGAGCTATGCGACCTCTTTAAAGATAAATCTTTTTCAGATAATGACGCGACCTCATGGGAGGTACGTGACTTTCTTGAAGATAAATCTTTCTCAGATAATAATGCGACCGCACGAGAGGTACGCGACTTTCTTAAAGATAAATCTTTCAGATTTAAGTTATGGGGTCTTTTCCAGACTTAGGATCTTTTTCAGATCGAATTATGATATCTTTCTCAAATTGCATTATGAGATCTTCTGCACGTAAGAATATGAGATCTTTTTCAGACCAACATTCAACATCTTCCCCAGATATTTAAGATCTTTTTCAGGTCAAATTATGAGATCTTTCTCAGATCGCATTATGATGATCTTTCTAAGGTCATTGTTATGATGATCTTTTTCCATCCGTTGTTGTGATGATTTTTTTCAAATCGTGGTTGTGGTGGTCCTCCTCATACCACATTATGATGATCTCTCAGATCATTGTTGTGGTGATCTTTTTCAGATCACTATCATGGTGATCTTTCACAAATCGCTTAGTGTGGTGATCTTTCCCAGATGGTTGTTATGGTGATCTTTCCCAGATCACTGTTATGGTGATCTTTTTTAGATCGCTTCCAAGTCCTAGACCTTTCACAGGTCGCGTCACCATGCGATGTTGAGTGCAAAAAGGGGCCTTTCACAGGCTACTTGAGATCCAGGATACTTTTCTCTCTTCAATGGTGATGAGGTCGAATGCACACTCTTCATGATTTTTCTGAGGATCGTATTGTGCGACCCTGGTTGTCACCTCACCAACCTTTGTAGGAATTATCGCTTCAGTCCCATAAACCAAAAAAAATGGGGATTCACCTGTTGAGGATCGTGGTGTAGAGCGGTATACCCATAATACGCCGGGTAGCTCCTCGACCCACAATTCCTTTGCGCCTTCAATCCCAATATTGATGCTTCGAATTCCGCTTCATTATTGGTAGCAGGGAATGCCAATTTTGCTGTGACTTCGACCTCGACCTCGACCCCACCAAGTCGAATTAGGTGATCCATCCACATGCAAGAGCCCACCTTCATGCTCCTTCTGTTCCTGTTCACCTGCGAGCTCTAAAATAAAGCCAGCAAAAACTTGAGCTTTAATAGAGGTTCTTGCCTGATACTCGATGTCAAATTCCCCTAACTCGACCGCCCATTTGATCAAGCGACCCGAAGCTTCTGGCTTAGACATGATCTGCTTGAGTGGATAATTGTCAACACTATGATCTTATGGGATTGAAAATATGGTCGTAATTTTCTTGTTGTGGTGACCAATGCTAATGCCAATTTTTCAATCTGGATATATCTTTTTCAGTTCCTTGCCACATCCTGCTCGCATAGTATGCCTTTCTGGTGAGGTGACAACCAGGATCGCTTCGATTTTTCTAGGTTCGCCTTAGCCCTTTTCGCTCACCATATATCCCAGAAACTTGCCACCTCGAACACCAAATGTGCACTTAGACGGATTACATTTCATGCCGTAGGTTCTCATCACCTCGAACGCCTTTTTGAGATAGTCAAGGTGGTCCTTCTCTTTCTTGGTTTTCACCAGCATGTCATCAACATAGACTTCCATGGAGTGCATGAGGTCCTCGAACATCCTGTTCACCAACCTTCGATAAGTAGCACTTGCATTTTTTTAGTCCAAAGGGCATCACATTATAACAATAAATGCCATTTTCAGTAACAAAGGAAGTCTTATCTCTGTCCTCTTTTGCCATGAAAATTTGATGGTATCCTTGGTACTTATCCATCATGCTGAACAGTGTGAATCCTACGGCGGAGTCCACCAGTGGATCTATTCGAGGTAGCGGGTAGGGGTCCTTTGGGCATGCCTTGTTTAAATCTATGAAGTCAATGCACATTCGCCATTTCCCTAATGCTTTTGGTACGATCACCACATTTGATAACCACTCTGTGTATTGGACTTCTGCTACGTACCCTACTTCGAGAAGCTTGTTCACCTCCTCCTCGATAATTTTATTTCTTTCAACTCCGAATGATCTTTTCTTTTGTTTTAACTAGCCTCATCTGTGAATCAACATTAAGCCCATGAACGATGACCTCTGGGTCTATTCCCTTGAAATCTGATGGGCTTTATGCGAACATGTCACTGTTCTCCCTTAGAAATTCTATCACCAATGTTTCCAAGGTCGAGGTCATGCGTGACTTGATCCTGGTCATTCTACTTGGTTATCCTTGTGTCACCTCGATAGTTTTATGATGCTCAGCAGGTCCTGTACGCTCAGGTTTTAACCTGGGTTGTCTGCTCCGATCTTCCCTTTAACCTTCGCATCTTCTCATTCGTTCTTTTTTTAGGACAGATTGTAGCACCTCCTAGCCACCTCCTGATCGCAACAAACTTCACCAACTCCACCTGGTGTTGGGAACTTTATCTTCAAGTGACAAGTGGATACTATGACCACCAGGGTCCTTCTCCTTGGTTCATCTCCCAAGGGGGCCGGGAGATCAATAGTTCCTAAGGGTGTCACCTCGCTTCCCCTAAATCCCACCAAGGGCGTTTGTATCGGTTGTAACCGAGTATCATTGAAACCCATTTTTCTCAATATATTCATGAACAAGATGTCCACAGAGCTGTCATTGTCCACTAACACCTTGTGCATTAGAAAGTTTGCAATGCCCATCTTGATTACCATAGGGTCGTTCTGCGACCCCGCCTCAACCATTAGATCTTATCTAGTGAAGGTGATCTCCTTGTCCTGCTCTATACTTAGTATGAATGCCTCCGATATCTGCTCTCTCCTAGATCGTCCTTCCATCTCGAACTATAAATGCTCTTATCAGATATTTCCCACAGACGCGCCAACTGATCCAGACTGCTACCTATGATCCCAAGCGAGCACCTCACTAAGTACCTCACTAATACCTGTGATCCCAAGCGAGCAACTCACTGAGTACATCACTGAACGATCTCCTAAGCTTCCCAAACTTGTGTATCCATAAGAAGAAGAAAGCACGTCAGGCTAGCCGGGAGTGTCATCTGCGAAGACCCTCCGATGCTTAAGTCAGTATAGGTCGAGATGGCAATATGACGACCTCAATTAGTGAATGAGGTAGAAAGTAATGAATGAGTGTTACCATAAATGAGGCGTGGAGGGTGTATTTATAGGCCAAATGTGACCACTTGCCTGGCCCACGGGGCATCATCTTAATGCATGAGCTGTCAGAGAATCCATGGTCTAGATTCCGGGTCCATGAAGCGGGTCACGATCCGAGTCGCTGGTCCAGGTCGGATCGCGTGGCCTAACCCGACGGGGCAATACGCGGACCTTGGGTATTTCTTGTGATTTTGGCCCTTTATCAGGACTATTTGTGTCTTTTTTTATATTTCGGTTGCACCCCCATCATTCATATATAAACTTAAATCATTAGAACATGCATCAGTTAATTATTCGACGACTCATTATTGGCTTTGAATTTGCTTCAATTCTAGATCCATCTTTATTATTATTGCTTTTGTTTCTTCTCATATACGAGAAGTTAACTTGCAACTTATCTGAATGATTGGTAAATTTGTAACTTGCAAAAGAGTTTGACGCATTTCATTTTGTATTTGTGTGTGTTTTTTTGTAAAATGAATTGACTCTGATCATATGATCTCAATTAAGGTATAGTTTAAATAATAGTTTTTTCAATCATTAATTGAAAGTTCAAGGAAAAAATACAAAGACTTTCCTATGATATTAAAAATATTCAAAAATTTCCTGTGAAAAATAAAATATCAATTACATCCCCTATGATATGAAATTATTTTTCCCAAAAACCTCCCTAAAGCTAGAGTTAGTGATACACGTGCGTTGACTGCGAAAATGGATTAAAAAAATTCATTGTTTTGACAGTTTTAGCCTTCTCTCTCCCAAATCTTCAAATAATAGATAAACAATTATTAATAATAAAATATTACTAAAAATAAACATTTATTAATGGTAAAATAACATAATATTATTTGAATAAAATAATATACATATTTATTAATAATAAAATAAAATAATACTATTTTAATTATATAATTAAAATTAATTTAAAAAGAAAATGACAACAACGGCTTTCATCGCTGCTGCAGAGGAGGGCGGTCGCCCCGAGGAGAAGGACGTGGCGGCGTGCCCTCCTCCCTCTGGGCGGCAACGGTCGCCCCAACAGCGAGGGGGATGCTGTCGCCCTCAACATTGGGATGACGGCGTCACTGTTGTCCCCTCTGCGGGGAGCGGAGGGTGGGTGGGGAGGAAGGAGGGGGAAAGGGTAGGGTTGGGGGGTTATTATTATAATTTTGAAAAATAATTTTATTTTAATAAATTATAAAGTTTAATTCTGATATTATAGATATATTATAAGTATATTTTAATAAAATATATATAAATATATTTATATAAATCCAAATTTCTCATCAGTTATATAAAGGGATATTTTAGTCATTGCTCCTAAAAAAATAGGTCCAATTTGATTAGGGGGCAATATGAGTCATTGTTTATAATACACGGATAATTTTTTACATTTTATTTTTATAGAAGAATTTTTTATATTTTCCATATCACAGGGGTCAAAATGAATTTAAGCCGAAAGTTCAATGTAGGGAAGATGAGATGTGTTTTTGCACTTATTATTTAATCTTTTATCATTTGAAGTTCAATTCCTATTTTTGTTATTCCAATGCATTTTTTTCATATTGTCTAGTTCAATACAAACTTAACTTTTTTCGTTATTGTGGAAATAAAAATAAGAGACTATTTATTTTAAGTTAAGCTTATTTATCATTATATTTACAAGAGTTCAAAGTTTCATTATTCACATAAGATAATTACATCATTTTAGCATACAAAATATCAAAAAGTTGCTTTCCCACCTAATAAAATGACTTATTTGCTAATTTTCACTTAAGGGATTGAAGTGAGAAAATCAAACTAAAATTGACCATTTTATCCTCCAAAAGTGAAAATCCCGCCACATTTTCATTGAAAAATGGTTAGAGAGACCAAACTGTGACAAAAATTAAAATTTATCAATGCTAAATTCAAGAAATAAACTTAAGGGACTAAAGAGATTTTAAAATCAAACTTAAGGAACCAATTATACTACTTACCCAAAAAAGTAAGTATAATTAATTTTTGAAATTATCTATATTGGATACAATTGTCATATTTAAAAATTGGTGCGAAGATGTCAATAACCGTCGTTTGTAAGTGTAGATGACCTTTCTTTTTGTGATTTTTTTAGCCACTAACTTTGTCCTCGTTCAATTTAGTCCACTAATTTTGATAGTTTTTAATTTTATACACTATATTGCAAAAATGCGTCAGTTTCATCTGAGTTAGGGTTTCGGAGCCAATTTTTTGGTGAAATGAATGAAAATTACTGACGTATCATTTAATTGTTGAAGTGTCCAACAACTCAAACCATGTGTGTGTCTATGTGGCATTTTCTAATGCCACGGCTTAATTGTATATAAATTACATAATTATAAAATTATTATATAATATAAATTGTTAAAAAATTAATCCCCTACTCCCACCTCGGTCCACCTCTTCCGCCCCTCCGTCACACATAGAAGCGGGGGACACTCCTAGCACCACTGGCAACAACGACTCACCCAAATTTATAGATCTGGTGGACTCGCCTTTGCCCAGTTGTGCGCTGGCTACAATGAGTCATCCAATTATGCAGGGGGATGAAGTGTTGTGGCCCCTCTGTGGGGGGCGGCGTCGCCCCCTTCTATGGCGGGCGAGAGCGGAAATTGGGGCTTGGCGGGGGTTGGTGGGGGTGGGTGGGTGGCGTTAATATTTTTTAAAAATTTATATAATATAAATAATTCTTTCATTTTTCATAGCCTATAACTATTTATAAACTAATAATTTTATTTTTATAATTTTATGTATTATATGATATAAAACAAGATTTCTATTTTTTTATAACTTGTAATTATTTTTATAATATATAAGTATTTAAAAAATAATTATTTATAATTACCTATGATTTTATGTACTTTTCATATGTAATTTTATAATAAAAAATAATTATCTATAATAAAATAAAATAAAAACTATTTATAAGTATCTATAATTTTATGTATTTTTATCTATGTAATCTATAATTATTATAAAAATAATAATTTTATGTATTTTTTTATAAAATAATAATTAATTTTTATAATCTATAAGTATTTATAAAATAATTATTTATAATTAGGTTTCAGTACATATTTGGTCTCGTAACTTAGGTCGTCTGGCATTTTTGTCCTTTAACTTTTTAGGACAGCATTTTGGTCCTGGATCTTTTTAATATTTTATAACTTTAGTCATTTTTTCGCCGGAGTTCACCCTTTCCGCCGACAAAATGCATGTGTCTCTCACGTGATATTTTAAAATTGAGACTTTTGTTCCCATTGCCCATTACTGTCAGCATTTTTGTCCTTTAACTTTTTAAGGTTGCATTTTGGTCCTGCATCCTTTTAATTTTTGCAATTTTTAGTCCTTTTTTTGTCGGAGTTCACCCTTCTCGTCGTTGGGGGAGAACTACGGTGAGTAAAAGTACTAAAATTAAAAAAATTAAAAAAGATACAAAACCAAAATGCAAGCCTGGAAAGTTAAAGGACGAAAATACAAATATCTTAAGTTACCAGACTAAAAATACATTTATTCCTTTATGATTATCTATAGTTTGATGTGTTTATACTTTTTTGTTGTGTCGATGATATACTTAAGTTGATTTTTTCTTTTTTTGTTGAAGCTGGTATATTGAGTTATATATTTTATTTTAATTTACAACATATTTTAAAGTGTGTAAGATTATTTATTATATGTATGTAGAGACGATGTGTCACGAAAGCTAGTATAATATATATATATATATATATATTCGAAGCTTCTTTTTATGCAATTTGACCTTTTTTTTTAGGTAAGAGATTATGTTGTAGAGAAGAGATAAAAAAAAGGGGAAAAATACAAGGATCCCCCTTGTGTTATTGGGAATGCTCAAAAACCCCTGTGAAAAATAAAATATCAATTACACCCTCTGTGATATGGAAAAAAATTCAAAAAACCCCCCGATGTTAGAAGTTGTGATACACGCTCATTAACTGCGAAGATGAATTTGAAAAGTGTATTTTTTTTTATAATTTTGCCCTTCTCACCCTACTTATATATTATATAATATATATTATATTATATTATATATATAAATATTTATTAATAATAAAAATATTATTTTATATGTAAATATATAACTGTATAATATATAATATTTTTTAATAATACAAATTAATAAAAATAATAAACCAACCCCATCAACAACCCCAACCCCTCCCCCCCCACCCATCCCCTCCCCTCCCCTCCCCCTCTAGGCCCACCGCCGCTCCACCACCCTCGCACTTGTCGCCGCCCACTTCCCCTTCGCCCAGTCGCGCGGTCGCCGCCCACTTCCCCTTCGCACTGTCGCGCCATCGCCTCACACACGAAGACCATCCCTTGATCAGTTCCATCGACCCTCCTTTATCCAGTCTTGTCGTTGCCACACCCTCTCCTCGCCCTGTTCCCATTGTCCCCCTCTCCCGCCCTATTCGCTCCCCTATCGCCGTCTCCCTTTCCTTCCCTAGCCCCCCCCTCTCTCTCTCTCTCTCTTTTTCTATAAATATATATAATTTTAATTCTATATATTATAGATACATTATAAGTATATTTGAATTAAAACTTATTTAAATATATTTATATAAAATATACAGTTTAAATAGTGCTTTGGTCTTAGCTTGGTCAATGTCCCATCATATATATAGAGGGGAATTTTAGTTATTGCTCCTAAAAATATATGTTCAGGTTGACCAGAGGGCAGTGTTAGTCATTGTTCGTATCATAGGGGTAGTTTTTTATATTTAAATTTTCACAGGGTTTTATTATTTTATATTTTTCGATATCACAGGGGGTCAAAATGAATTTAACCCTAAAAAAAAGTCCACTTCAAGTGCCAAATCATTGTTAGTGTCACATGGGATAAAAAAAAAATCCTCAAATTTTGCAGCATGTGCAGTGCACATGCTATTTTCCGGCCATAAAAGCAAAATCCGGCAATTGGAGAACCTAATTGACACATTTTTGCAACATAGTGTATAAAATTGAAAATTATCAAAGTTAATGAACTAAAATTGAACAAGGACAAAGTTTGCGGACTAATGTTTTTTTTCCCTTTCATTTTAACAATAGTATAGATATCAAACACATTAAAATGAATCTAGACCATTGATTGAGAGGATGAGATTTAGAGGGTGTTTGGTTCAACTTATAATCTTCTCAAAACATCTTACAAAATGTTTGTAAGCTTATAAGTTGAATTAAATGTATTTTTAATCCTGTTAAAGAGGGTCAGATTTATTTTTATTACCGCTATTGTTGCAAGTGTAGCTTTCGTTACCAATAAATTCAATTTCAAGCCCTTTTTGGTCCCAACTTAACGGAATAACCCATGTGCCGTCCAGATGGGCGTTAATGCCATTAATGGTTGTTAGGTCATGTGCCTGCTTTGACCAATTGATCTGAAGATACAAAAAAAGAAAAAAGAAAAAAAAATTGAGAATGAAAAACAAAAAGGCCCTTCCACACCTAACATTATTCCTTCTTCCATAGAAAATCCTAAATTAAATCCCTAATTTTACCAGAAATCAAGTGAAATTTCTCCTTGAAAAACTGAATCCGAGAGTGTGAAAGTTGGATTTTTGGGTTGGTTTGAAGAAACAGCGCCAATGCCCCTCCTTTGACTTGCTTGATTGGCGTCCGCAGGCGTGCCCGATTATGATGAGTTTTTTTTTTTCTTGAAAATTTCTTGGAGTTTCGGTTTTTTGTTGGGTTAGTGATATTGATGTTGTAGTTGGTGTTGGAATGAAGTGGGTGTTGTTTGAAGTTAGTGTTTTTGTGATGTGTGAGCTTTCTTTGAACCGTGGACTTGGTGGGTCTTTTTGTTATGTGGATTTGAGGATGATGAGAGAATTATTGTTTAATGTTTGAAGTACTATTTTATAGTGTTTTTATGCTCGGTTTTTGTGGTCATGTTCCATTTTTGTTTGTTCCCATACGCAATGTGGTCCCTTTATAGTGTTTTTTTTTCTTTTTGTTGGGTGTTGTTGAGGGAACATGTCGAATAAAGTAAAGAGGGTGGGGTACATGCTGATTATAGTGGGAAATCTTACTGTTGATGCCCTATTTCCCTTTTTTTTTTTTTTGGGTTGATGGTTGACTGTTGCTATTATTTATATTTCTAGGTGAATTTTACTTTCTTTTCAGTTTAAGAATTCATCATGGGGTCAATTAATATTGCATCCAATTGCTGAATATAGAGGGGACAGGAAAAGTGTCTTGGACTTTGTCACTTTATCAAAGTTGCACAGTTTCAAGACATCTCAGGATGCACAATCTAAGGATAAGAGGAAGGGAAAGATGCAGATAAAAAAAGAGATGGTTTTTGTATAGGTTGGCTCTTTTTATTTTTTTATTTTTTTTTGTGTTGAATGGTTTTGTATGTAACCTCATATTTTTATATAATGGCAAAGAATACACGTTGTGTTATTTTTGGCCACCTCACAAACTTTGTGGCCTTTTGTTGCTGATGTCTTTAGATGAGGCACATTGTTTATTTGCATCATACCATTCTGTTTTGGCACTCCCTTTTGGCAAGTGACAAAGTGGGCAAATTGTATATTTGAAGCCCTATGTTGTGGCTGAAATTGTGGCTTTTGAAGCCGAATTTTACTTTGCAATGAACATATTTTGTCAATTCTGTTTTGTCATCATTCAGTAATTTTGCTTCGTTTTTGGTCAATTATTTTTTAGAAAGGAAATTCATACATTAAACATGGAAGTGCATACATTAAACAAGGAAGTGCATACATTCACTAGGGCCTAATCAAGACATGAACCTTAGAAAAAAGGCGATCCAAGAAATAATGAAAACCAGCAACATTATGTTTTTCTTCATCTTTTTAACATTTCAATTCTTCATCTTTTTCCTTCAAGACTTTTTCTTTTGCGTTTACTTCATCTTCTAACTGATTCATCTTTCGAAGTAAACCTGGAATCACAATCTTGGCTCGTTCACACATAGGGCCATCTTCCCACTCGAAAAATTTGCATCCATTTGGTTTCATCGAGTTGACACAGGTATTGAATCTTCTTCACAGATTTTGATTTGTCCATGAGATCCTCATACGAGCTTGTATCCCATAATAGCAAAAACATCTTGCTTGTGTAGATGAGGAGGATGATGTCATTTTTCAGCAACTTTTAATTATATGCTGCAATATATATATATATATATATATATATATATAAAGCATTAGGCAAGAATTGAGAATGAAGTGGGGAGAAGAGAAGAGAAGAAAAGAAGAGAAAAAAGTGAAGGAATGAAAGAGAAACAAGGGGAAATGAAATTGGGGTGAGGGAGCCCTAATATATGCCAATTTTTCCACCTTTTGACCAGAATCATGTGCCTTTTCCCTAAAAAATGGAGGACTTAACGGTTGTTAATGGAGTGTAATAGTCATGTGCGCTACACATGACCTTTTTGGACTAAAAGGGTTTGAAATTGGGTTTAATGGTACCAAATGCTACACCTGAAACAATAATGGTACCTAAAACGAGTCTGACCCTGTTTAACGGGACTAAGAAAACATTTAGCCCCTCATAAGCTCTTGAAAATTATTTGGCAATTTTTCTTAAAAAAAAAAAACTTATAAGATCATGAAATAAGATATTTTGGATTTTATAAGATCTTAAAAAAAAAGTTAATTTGACTTATTATTATTTTAAATAATCTTATAAGCTCTATATATATGATTAATATTCCATAAGACAAAAATATCTTCATTGTAATTTTGTCTATATTTCAACTTAACTTTCACATATATCATCACACTATTATCTCTCTAGCTCACTCGCTCTCTCTCCGGCTATAATATTATGATGTCTAACATTGTATGAAATTTCTAGCATTGAGAGAAATATGTATCTCTGATGAGAAGCTGTTCGTGACTCGTTATGAGTGGATTTTTTTTTTTTTTTTTTGTTCTGAGTGGTGGTCTATGAGTTTTTCGGTGAGTTTTGTGTGTGATCTCTTGAAGTTCATCCTCCGTGGATTGTTCACTGTTGTCTAGTCATATGCTTTACTCGGTTTCCTGTAGGTTCTTTGGGTGAGTTTTGGTTGTTTCTTGTAGGTTCTCTGGGTGAGTTTTGTCTCTAGGCTTCCTGTTTCCTGCCTTGTTTTTGTCTGTTTTCTTTTCTCTACTTTTGTTTTCTTTTGTTCTTCTGTTTCCTGCTATGTTTCGTTTGGATGCTATATTGTGCAGGGTGCTTTTCCTTGTTGGCCGGTGGAAGGAGGATTGGGATTGGTTCATCTTGGTAGTGGTACTGTGGTACTGTGACGCTGTGGGCTCCTCATTCATGGCAGGTTTTGGGGATTTCGGTGTAGAGCGGTTTGGTAGAACCCTAACCCTGAGAGAGGAGGAAGAAGGGGATGTTATCTTGTCGGAGGATGCATGGCGGGATAATAGGGGAGTAGAGGAATTCGTCTTGGTTGGCCGCCTGTTGAAACCTAAGGCGTTTCATTTCGATGTTCTTAAAATGATGCTTACGAACCTTTTACGGCTGATTCGAGGTTTGAGGCTTCAATTGTTGACGGATGATCGTTTTCTGTTAGTCCTTAACCATCCTATTGATAGGGACCAAGTAATGAATGGCTGCCCCTAGACATTCGATAAGAATCTCATTATTCTGAATACGGTAGACGTGACGGAGAACCCGAATGATGTCGACCTGAACTGGTGTCCATTTTATGTGTTTGTGCATGGGTTGCTGTTGGGTTTGATGACAAGATCGGTTGCGGGAACCTTGGGGAATTGTGTTGGGAGATTTATAGACTCGGACCATGAGGTGAATCAGAATGCATGGGGATCTAAGATTCACATTCGGGTTTCTCTAGATGTACGTATTCCTTTGAAAAGATGTCTAAAGTTGCGTATTTCTGGTTCCGAGCATATTATGGTAACTCTTACATATGATCGTTTGCCCAATTTTTGCTATGATTGTGGTATTCTTGGTCATAGTTCGAGGGATTGTGGTCGGCGTATTGAGTCGGTGGAGGATAGAGGAGGCGAGACGGATCGGTACGGGCCATGGCTGCGTGAACCGAGGGGTGTGGGAGCTAACCTGAGTCAGGGTTGGAGGGGTATGGGGTGGACTGGGGGCGGTGCTCATGGGGGGGTTGGTCGGAGTTTTAGTGCTAGACGGGGGAGGCATATCTTCAGTTTTGGTAGAGGATGGTCGGGGGGCATCACGCTCCGAGGATGGTGGAGGCGGAGGGGGTTTTTCCGGCGGATGGACGGACGAGGGCGGTGATGGGGGTGGGGAGAGGCAGGTTAGAACGTGGGGGGCGGTGAGAGCAACAGCAGGGGGGAAGGTGGGGCGAACAGTTGCATGCAGATGTGGGGGTGGGCTTGGGTTTGGGTGGAGGATTGGGCTTTTGTGGTAGTGGGCTGGATTCTAAGGGTTACATCCTAGCAGGCTTGGATAGGGAGGCTGGGGATGGTTTAAGCCCCGTTGGAGAGGGGGGTGCACGTAAGGCCTAGTTGGATAAGGATGCTAGTGGTGGATTGGGCTCAGGCGGTGTTTTAAGTCCAGTCCAAAGACAGGTTGATCCAGTGGTAGAAAACTCTATCTCTGTGGGAGTGTGTCTGGCCGAACGTTTGGCTCATAAGGACCCCACTCACCCATCTACTCATGTTGACCATTTACTGCCTTCTAATTGTGTTGTTCCTGAGATGCCAGAAATTGAAATCGGTGGCCTGGAGTCGTCGCGGGCAGACTGTTCCGGTGGAGACGTGACTGACTTTTGTCTTTCAGAGAATACGAAGGCGACCGCACAGTCGGCGTCGGAGGAGTCTCGTGATGTTTCATTGCCTATTCCAGGTAAGGGTGCTGATCTTCCTTCAATCCAAACTGATTTAGATGGGGTTTCGGAGGTGAGGACGACGTACACGGCCACTACTGAGTCCGAGGTTTTAGTCGCTGTGCCGGTGGTATTTGCGGATGGCAGAGGGGGGGCACGGTCTGGAAGAGGCGGGTCTGGGAGAGGCGCAAGGAGTTGGGGGGGGGAAAAGGAAATGGGGTTCGGTGATAGGAGAGAGGCCTTTGAAGCGTCAGCTAGTGGATGAGGAGTCGGATGTTGAGTTATCGGCGAAAGCTGCGGGGCAGCTCCGCCGGGTATTATGAGTATTTTATCTTGGAACTGTCGAGGCTTAGGGGGGCCGTCAACAGTTTCTAAGCGCAGTGAGAGCATTAGAAGTTGCAGACCCCTTTTGGTTTTCTTGTCAGAGACAAAATGTGGGCGGAGGAGATTCAAAAGTATCAAGGATTCTTTAGGGATGTTCGGCTTGTGCGTTGAGGCTAATGGGTACTTGGGTGGTTTGGGGTTGTTATGGTCGAAGGAGATTTCTGTACAGCTGCGTTCGTTCAGTCAACATCATATTAACGTTGATGTTCTTTCTGATATGCTTGTGGTGAATGGCGATTTACTGGGTTTTATGGGGAGCCGGAAGTTAGTAGACGACGAGCCGTGTGGATAAACTTGTTACGCTAAGTCAGCAGTCGGATGCCCCATGGTTATGTGTTGGGGATTTTAATGAAATTCTGTTCCAACATGAGAAAATAGGTGTGGACCGACCACGGTGGCAAATTGAGGATTTTCAACAGGCTCTTGTTCGTTGTGATTTGTGTGATTTAGGCTTCCGTGGTTATAAGTTCACATGGTGCAATAGGAGACAGGGACAACAAATGGTTAGAGCTCGGTTAGATAGGGCATGTGGAAATTCACAGTGGTGTTCTCGTTTTCCTCATACACAGGTGTCGCATTTGTTCAGTTTTGTATCAGATCACGCTTGTCTTGTTGTTTAGTGGGATCCATGAGGTCAGAATATGAGACAGAGGAAAAAACGTCATTTTTGTTTTGAAGCTAGTTGGTTACATCATGATGATTGTTCGAAGGTGGTTGAGGAAGCTTGGAAACGGCCTACAGTTGCTGATCCGAAAACTCGCTTAGTGCAGACAATTCAATCAGTTCGTATTGCTTTATTACATCTGAGTCCGTGAGGAGTTCCAAAGGCCACATTTGATCGTCAAAGAGTTGGAGGAGCGACATAGTGTATTGGAGAGGGGGCATCTAGATGCGGCCGATAGGGTGGTGATGGATCAGATTCGTAGTCAGATTGAGGACATTCATATTCGGGAAAGACTTAAGTGGCAGCAGCGTAGTAAGTTACATTGGTTGGCGGATGGTGACGGAAACACAAAGTATTTTCACGCACATGCTTTAGCACGTCGTCGTCATAATGCGATCATAGGGTTAAGAAATGAGGAGGGAGTGTGGTGTGACAGAGTTGAGGGTATACAGGGTATTTTGCTGCGGTATTTTCAAGGTATTTTTGCCTCTTCTCGACCCACAGAGGCTGCTATGAATGAGGTTTTTACGCGTATTCAGCCAAGGGTCACTCCTGAAATGAACTAATCCCTATCTGTGCCTTTCTCGGCAAACGAGGTGAAGCGAGCTGTTTTCGATATGTATCCTCTCAAATCACCCGGACCTGACGGTATGTCCCCTATATTCTTTCAGCATTTTTGGCCTGTTATTGGAGATGATGTTATTTCTGTGGCTTTGCGTATCTTAAATGATCGGGTCCTGCTGCACAAACTTAATTATACTCATATTGTCCTCGTCCCGAAGTGTGACTCACCGAAAACGGTGGCTCAACTTCGTCCTATTAGCCTGTGCAATGTCATAGTAAAAGTCGCTTCTAAATGTGTAACTAATAGGCTTAAGGGTTTGCTCGATGGTATCTTGTCTCAATCTCAATCTGCTTTTATTCAGGATCGTCTCATTACTGATAATGTTTTGTTGGCTTTTGAGCTGAATCATTTTCTTAAAACCTCATCCCGGGCACGTGATGCATATGTAGCGCTTAAATTGGATATGAGTAAAACATATGATAGGATTGAGTGGCCTTTCCTTAGGGGAGTGCTTCTTAGATTAGGCTTTCAGCATAATATTGTGAATCTAATTATATTGGGGTTGTATGAGAGGGCTTCTGGGCAGGTTATAAATTTTCAGAAATCGAGCATGGTAATTAGTGGCCAGGTGGGCGAGAGGGGTAGACAGGAGTTGGCGGGGATCCTAGGTGTGGTGTTAGTTAGGAATCATGAGCGTTACTTGGGCTTACCGGCGGTGGGGGTCGATCGAGGGGGGCTTTATTTAGATTCATTAAGGATCGTATGTGGGAAAGGGTGAATGGATGGGGCTGTAAAGTATTATCTCAGGCCGGGAAGGGGATTCTGTTAAAATCTGTCTCGCAATCGATTCTGACATATGCTATGTCGTGTTTTCTGCTTCCTAACTATTTACTGCAGTAACTGGAGTCGATTTCGGCAGGTCTTTTGGTGGCATAATAGAGGGGAGAGGAGGACTCATTGGGTGGCGTGGTCCAAGTTGTGTCGGCCTCGTGAAAAAGGGGGGTTGGGGTTTAGACGGTTGAGGGAGTTCAATGTAGCATTGTTAGCAAAACAGGGTTAGCGTATTATTTCCCGCCCGAATTCGTTACTTAGTCGTGTTATCAAGGCAAACTATTTTTCTAATTGTTCTTTTTGGGAGGCGGCGCGGGGAGTGACACCTTCTTGGACATGGAATAGTATCCTTGGGGCTCGAGATTTGTTGAGGGAGGATTGTGTTTGGGTGGGTGAGGAAGAGGGAGGCGGAGAGGGGGGTTGGCGGTGGAGATTTCATAGAGAGGGCTATTTTTCAGTGTGTAGTGCTTATAAACAAGTTGTTATTTGCCGTGAGAGAGTGGAGGCTTCATCTTCGGGGGAGGGACTGGGGCTAGGTAGTGATGGTAAAAATCTGTGGAATATACTGTGGGCATCACTTATTCCACCCAAAGTTCGTGTCTTCATGTGGCGTCTTTGTACCGAATCTCTGCCTACGCTTGACAGGTTGTTCCCACGCAATGCAGGGGTTGTTCCTAATTGTAATGCATGTGGTTGTGCTGTGGAAACTATTAGGCATGTGCTGCTTGAGTGTTCGGTGGCGCGTTTGATGTGGGCAGTGTGGCAGTGTGGCATGTTGGATGGAATGTTGTATCTATTTGGTCTGGTACTGCTGCTGCGGCGTGGGTCATGTTGAACAATGTCAATGTAGAAACTCAGAATATTTTCTTCATGACTTGTTGGGCCCTGTGGAACTTGAGATGTAAAAGACGTATGGAAGAGAAAGAGAGTGATGTCTGGGATGTTTGGAACCAAGCTAGGATGCTGTTGAATAAATATCAAGAAGTGCAACGAAGATTCAGATTGGCGACAGGCAGCAGAAGCTTTTCAGCTTAACTTGATGTCTTCTGTTTTGATTTGTTCTTGTTTAGACAGCTTGTGGCATCTCTGTTTTTCTGTAGGTTTTAGTTTGTTTCTTTGGTTTTCTCTGTTTTTCCAGGTTCTAGGCCCAGACTTATGTTGGGTTTTGCAGTAGTTTTCTTGAGGTTTTTTATTATTTTTCCTTTCGTTGTTTTTGTTTTGGTTTGGACAATGTTGTTTGGTTTTTTTACTTGTTTAATGATATCATCGCTAGAAAATTCAAAAAAATATTGTATAAAAATTCATTATTAGATTATATTTGTATTAATTCTCAGTTTTGTAAAAAAAGATTATCTGTTAAATTTTTATTTGGAGTTAAATTAATATGTAATATTTATGAAAGTATTTTAGAAATATTAGATACAAAATATGTCAAGAAATAGCTACTTACTTGATTTTAACGGTATCATGTTTTTCTTTTAATCATTTTCACCAATAAAAAGAGTTTATTATGCCAAATATTCTAACACATTATAAGATTTAATATCTTATTTTGTCCAAATATTTTAAGAGCTCATTCTTAAAATAAAACATAATATTTTGTAAGCTTCTAAAACATCTTATAAAATGTTTTAAATAAGCTTAGCCAACATCCTGTTAGACCTAAATTTAAATATTAAATATGAACAATAGATTATCGTTGATGAGATCAAACCACCAATTTATATTGATTAAAGTTAAACAATTTTTAAATTATGGACACACATCATTTTATACTTCAAAAATAAAATAGTATATATATAAAAGGGTAAATTACAACTACTTCCCATGAGATTTGATATAATTACAAATACCCTCTTATTGTTTGAAAAATTACAGATACCCCCTAAGGTTTGTAACCGTATAACAAATAACATATTTTCATCCATTTGTATGGTGAACTGACCAAAATGCTCTTATGCAAACTAAATTATTTTTTATTTAATTTTTAAATTTTTTATATTTTTTTTGGACTACAATCGTAAGGAGAGGTTTCTTAAGTTTTTACATAAAGGAACAATAATGCAATTCGTCTCGACTGATTTTTTCTGCAATTTTAATAAAAAAATTCAAGGGCAAACTGATCAATTTCAAGCCTTTGGTTAAAAATTACAAACCTCAGGGAGTATTTAGTTTGTAATTTTTCAAACAATGAGGGAGTATTTATAATTATGTCAAACCCAACGAAGATGGCTGTAATTACCCTATATAAAAAATAGGTTTCGTATGAGAGAGTTTTTTATTGCTATAATAAAAAATAGAAAGTGTTAATTTGTGTATATTTGTTTTATGTGTTTTTTTTTAATTTTTATATCAAAGGAGATAATAGAATATGTAAGTTACATAAATTCGGCTAATATTTAATTCAAGTAAAACTCGTTGGAACTCAATTTCATTATTAATCAAACAAAATTCAAATACATTCTTAAATAAATTTCTACCACAGTGTGTTCAAATTGGTTTAATTTATTTACCAAGCTTTCCGCAATTGCCAATTCTAATCTCTATATTATCTAATTACTCAACTTTTAGTTACATGTTTAGTCGAATGAAAAAGGCACGTGCTCTGCATATGACCATTAACTCTTCAGGTATTTTATTAATCTAGAATAATAATATCTTAAAAAATAATAAATTCATATCTAATGAAAACTCCTGCAAGTTTGGCCACTTTGCTAAAAAACAAATAGACGGAACAACAATATAATGCATGAAAAAATGATCTTTCTTTAATTTAATTTTGTATAAATAATTAAATTATTTTCATAATTTTACCTACACAGTTTATTGTCATGTAAGTAGATAATACCAAGAATTTGTTGATTGGAACCTAGAGTTTTATAACATAGGGCTCTCAAGTCTTCACAATTTGACAGTTGACACATGATTTATAAACTATAAAAGCGTATAGCATGATTTAACCACTAAAATATTTTTTTAATTATTTTAATCTTTTGCTTCCGTCAAACAAAAAAGAAGATATGTCAAACAAAAAAAAGATATAGCTCCTTTCATAATCATGAATCCTGTGATCTATTGGTGATATGTATATAATGCAGCTTGAGTCGTAAAATCGTGTGCTATAAATGTATAAACAGATAAAGAATACATGTGTTGAGCCACCAAAGAGGTAATAAACCGTAAAGGAGTCAGAGCAGCTCCTAGCCAATGTTCCGACTTACTTGAATCTAGTGTTGGACAAATGGTTCTGACATGTTATTTTATAGTCTTAGCAGGTATGAGATAAATTGTGGCACGACTTATCACATGATTGTTTCTGTCTAGCACACATTTGACAAAAGTTTTGATTCTTTTATATTCTTTTTGTTAGGTCATGATGTAATTTCAAATAATTTTATATACCAAAGTTAGTTATTTTCAAAAGTAGTATAGTGATTATTTTAATTTTTATTTATTTTTAATCCATATTCTCTTAGCCACTCTTACTATTTGTTTTTTTTTTTAAAAAAAAAAAGCCACCCGAAAGTGGTGGGAATCTTTTTGGGGTCCCCATCCCTTCTATATTAAATTAGTTAAAAAGAGGGGTATACAGTGGGGAGGGTTACCTCCCTAATGAAATTTAAAAAACAGTAAATGAGGAGTACCACTCTCTTATAGTGTAATAGAGTGAAAGCATAAATAAGGAGTATTACTCTCTCACAATATAAAAAGTAGAAAGCATAAACAATGAGTACTACTCCCTTACAACAAAAGGTTGTATCCGTAAGACAAAAGTCAGTGACACTATAACGAAGTTGAAGCTTCATCGTGCCAAAATGAATGTGCCAAGTCATTGAAGATATGACTCAAAAAATATGCAACATAGGGCTGTACAAAAGACCATCAATGTACGTGTATACATGAACAACATATATGCACAAGATCAAGATCAAAATATCCATGGTACCACAAGCACTGGCAAGGTGCAACAAAAAACATAGTAAAATCAATGGAATTGTAGCACATGAACAACATAATTCACAAGTAAGGCCAATATACTCATGATACCACAAGCACCGGCAAGGTGCGGCAAAAGCAAGTATCAACGCGAATATAGCATGTAACAGCATATGTGCACAAGAGCAAGGCCAATATAATCATGATACCACAAGCACCGGCAGGGTGCAACAAAAACAGAGTGAATCAATGGTATTGTCGCACATGAACAACAAAAATGCACAGGAGCAAGGTTAATAGACTCATGATACCACAAGCACCGGCAAGGTGCAACAAAGGCAAATATCAGTGAGAATGTAGCACGTAACAGCATATATGCACAAGAAGAAGGCCAATATAGTTATAATACCACATGCACCGGCAAGGTGCAACAACAGAGTAGAAGCAAGCACATGCTGAGGAAAAGTCAAGGTGGCAGCAAGCCACATCAAACTAGCAAGAACATGAAACACCACAGGTTCAACATTATTTAAAGGATGTACGCACATTAGGGAGACCAATAGAATCTAATCTCAAAATATGAAAGCAGCGGACGATTATGGACCTGGAAGCTGCCATGGATACGTGAAATTGCAAGTAATTTGAGAGAAAACAAGTTCTTTCTGCTAAAAGGAAAAAGATTACTTCATACATCCAAGAGAAGGGTTACAATCCTACTTATAGAGCTTAAGTGCGATAAAACCGTTGATAACAAATTAACTAACCCTAACCAATGGATAACTGTTAATTAGCAGTTAAACCAGCTGACCTGCAGCTGGAAGGGCATGCTTATGTACTTAAAGAAGTGCACTAGCGCTTATGAAATAAAACAACAAAAGAAAACATAAACGCGCGTACAGTGGGGGACAAGATGCGCATGCGACTTAACATTCAGATATGCACTTCTTCCTCAATCTGTTTTCACTCCCCCTTAAGTTCAGCCTGGGACGAGGTCAACAAGGCCTAACTTGGAGATGTTCTGTAGAAACGCTAGTCCAGGCAGAGGCTTGGTGAAGACGTCTGCCAATTGTAGTTTACTTGAGACATGCTGCGGCAATAGAAAACCAGATTTGTATTTGTCACGCACAAGGTGACAGTCAATCTCTAAGTGTTTCGTCCTTTCGTGGAAGACCGGGTTAGCCACAATGTGCAATGCAGCCTGGTTATCATAGAAGAAAGGTATGGGGGTCCTGACGGGAATAGATAGGTCCTGAAGCAGGTTGGAGATCCAAATAAGCTCGCAAGTGGTTGATCCCATGCTGCGGTATTCAGCTTCCGCAGTCGAACGGGATACTGTTTGTTGCTTCTTGGTTCGCCAGGAGATCAAAGATGAACCCAAGAAGATACAGAACCCCGTTAGTGAACATCGAGTGTCCACGCACAAGGCCCAATCTGCATCGCAGTAAGCTGTAAGGTTGGTGCCTGAGTCTGTTGGAAATAATAACCCTTTGTTCGATGTGCCCTTGAGATATCGACGGAGGTGAAGAGCTGTTGTCCCAGTGTTGCTTGCATGGATGCTGCATGAACTGGCTTAGCTGTTGGGCTGCGTGCGCAATATCTGGTCTAGTGAAACCCAGATATAGAATTCGACCAATCAGTCTTCTGTACTGCTCTGGGTTTGTTAGGGCATGACCAGCTTCAGTGGTAAGTTTAATTCCTGAAGGCAAGGGTGTCGTGACCGACTTAGCATGGTTGACTCCCGCATCCTGCACCAGGTCCCTGACGTACTTGCTCTGTGTTACAGCCAGCCCGTGTGTTGATCGGGCTAACTCCAAGCCCAGATAATACTTGGCTATGCCAAGATCCTTTATAGTGAAGAGCTTGTCCAGATACGACTTCACTTGTTGGATGTCCTCATCTGATTTACCTGCAATTAGAATATTGTCAACATACACAAGTAACACAATGATACCTGTAGGTGTATGTTTGGTGAACAGGCAATGGTCGTGCTTAGATTGCACGAACCCAAAAGCTTCGATTTTGGAACTGAATTCTGCATTCCACTGTCTGCCCACCTGCTTCAGTCCGTATAAAGGCCTTTCCAGTTTGCAAACATGTCCTTCTGGTACTTGGTAGCCATCTGGGGGGAGCATGTATATTTCCTCATTCAGTGTGTCATGCAAGAATGCATTATTAACGTCTACATGGTGCAAGGCCCAATTTTGAGATGTTGCAATGGCCAGAACTATTCTGACTGTGACCATTTTGGCCACGGGTGAGAAGCTGTCCATGTAGTCCACACCTTCTACCTGGTTGTACCCTTTGGCCACCAGCCTCGCCTTGTATTTGTCCACGGTGCCATCGGATTTCAACTTCAGTTTATAGATCCACTTGCACCCTATGGCCCTTTTGTCCTTAGGAAGGGGTGTAAGGGTCCAAGTGTTGTTTTTGTGTTGAGCATCCAGCTCAGCCTGCATTGCTTGCTTCTATTCAGCGTGTTGGTTGGCTTGTTTGAAAGTACGAGGTTTCTGCAGGTTAGCCAAAGAAATAACAAAACAAGCATGCAAGATATTGACAGTAGTAATTAATGGTTGAGCATGGTTAGAGGCATTATAAGTAGATTCAAAATCACTCATCCAAGCTGGTTTAGTGCACACCCTAGTGGATCTTCTAAGGGGTTCAGTCAATGTCTCAGTCATGTGGGGCTCATTATCTTCTGCAGGATCAGGGGCACTAGTTTGATCATCTACTGGCTCACTCATCTGCTCAGTGACTGCAGGCTCTAGAGCAGTGTTCCACAGAGGTTGAGGGTCAGTGACAGGATCTAAAGTCTTGCCAGCATAAGGGAAAACCCCTTCATGAAATACAACATCACGTGAGATGATAACTGTTTGTGTATGTAGGTCATAGATTTTGTATTCTTTCTGACCATTTGCATATCCTAAGAATATTCCTCTCACAGCCCTATGATCAAATTTGGTTTTGTGTGGGTTAATGTTGGAGGCAAAACACAAGGAACCAAAGACTCTCACGTGGCTATAATCTGGCCTTTTCTTATGCAAGACCTCAAAGGGGGTCTTCCATTTGAGCCCCTGTGTTGGAAGTCTGTTAATGACATAAGTGGCAATGAGGATAGCTTCAGACCAGAAGATTCTAGGTAACTCAGCCTGAAACATTAAGGCTCTAGCCACTTGGAGCAAATGTTTATGCTTTCTCTCCACAACCCCATTCTGCTGGGGTGTATAGGTACAGGTTTTCTGGTGAACAATGCCTTCCTCATGCATGAAGTCTTGACAAGCTTTACTGACACATTTAGTGCCATTATCAGTTCTCAATGTCTTGATCTTTCTTTCAAAGTGAGTCTGTATCATTTTATTGAAGGCCCTTAAAATAGACAAAGCTTGTGACTTTTGTTTCATAAGGTAGGTCCAAGTGCATCTACTGCAGTCATCTACTATAGTCAGCACATAATGGCAATTCGACAAAGAGGGCTGATGATAGGGCCCCCATATACCAACATGTATCAAGGATATACAATTTTCCTATAAGCCGCCCTACAGCAATAGTGTTACCACTCCTGTGGTCCTGCAAAACACAGTGCGAAGGGTAGAATTTAAATCTTACATTCGTGTGTTCGCACAGTTTGCTAACAGAAAGCATATTAAACTTAAGGTTGGGAACATGATTAGTCAACTTTAATTCCTTTGAGAGTTATATGTCCCCTATTGTTTTCACCGTTTGTTTAGAACCATCTGCAAGATGAATGTACAGAGCAGATTTGTGCTTCTGAATTCTTAGAAACAGGAAACATCATGACACATGCGGGATGTAGCCCCACTATCAATAATCCAAAAACTAGAATGTTCAATGAGGGATGTGAGCAGTGACTTACTTGAGAAATCATCCATCTCGTCTGATCCAGAGCCTCCTATCTGACTTCCACTCACAACTCTCCTCAATTCTCTCCTAATAAATTCTGCAATGGCTTCTTGGTCAATTGCATTTTGTACCGATTCTTGATCGGTAGTCTGGCTGCCCACAGTGCTCATTGCCCTGCTGGTGCTGGCTATTGTGCATGTGCTGGCACTACGTTTCTTTCTTTGTTTGGTGAGTACCTTGTACCACTCCGGGTAACCTTTAAGTTCAAAACAGTTTTCTTGAAGGTGGCCTGTCTTGCCACAGTGGTTACACAGTTGAGCTCTCTTTTCTTGTGGTGTTCGTTTCTTCCACTGAGTCTTCCCTCCTTGGGAATCCCTTGTCTGCATAGCTCCGTTATTGTAGAGGGTTTGAAAAACCTGTGCTCACTTCCTTTTGGCGCTCGTCTCTCAGAACCATTGCATAGGCTCTTGTAAGTTGTGGCAAAGGGTCCATCATCAGGATCTGTCCTCGTACTGGCACATATACTTCATTGAGGCCCATCAGGAACTGCATCAAGCGATCCCTTTGTTGGAGATTGGCGACCTCTTTGGTCGCACCACAACTGCAGCATGGGGTTGTTACCAAACATCCCAGCTCATCCCAGAGCTTCTTAAGGTGTGCGAAATATGCTGAAACTGAGAGGGTTCCTTGAGTGGCTGAAGCAATTTCCCTCTGCAGCTGATAGATAAGAGGCCCATTGCTCACGCCATACCTTCATTCTATTTCTAGCCACAGTTCTCTCGCCGTGTCTATATACAAGAAAGATTCAACTATATCTTTTGAAATCGTGTTAAGAATCCAAGAAATTACCAGTAAGTCCGCCCTTGCCCAAGATTCATACTCCTCTGAACTTTCTTCAGGTTTGGGGTTCTTGCCATCAACATACCCTAACTTCATCTTGGCTCGCAAGGCGATCTTCATGGACCTACTCCAGGACAGGTAATTCGTGCCTGTCAAGACGTTTGAAATCAAGACGGCTCCTGGGTTTTCAGAGATCTGCATCTTCAGGAGGTCAAGATCGAGGCTCAATTTCTTTCCCTTATCTTCTTCCTTCGAAGGGTCACCATGGTGCGCTGCTAAAATTTTCAGCGATGCTAGTCGGATTGGGGTTTCTCTTCACTTCTACGGAATAGAATGTTAGAGCAAGTACCAGAGACCATCATACGATGGCTCTGATACCAGGAAAGTAGCGGATGATTATGGACCTGGAAGCTGCCATGGATGCGTGAAATTGCAAGTAATTTGAGAGAAAACAAGTTCTTTCTGCTAAAAGGAAAAATATTACTTCATACATCCAAGAGAAGGGTTACAATCCTACTTATAGAGCTTAAGTGCGATAAAACCGTTGATAACAAATTAACTAAACCTTAACCAACGGATAACTGTTAATTAGCAGTTAAACTAGCTGACCTGCAGCGGGAAAGGCGTGCTTATGTACTTAAAGAAGCGCACTAGCGCTTATGAAATAAAACAACAAAAGAAAACATAAACGCGCGTACAGTGGGGGACAAGACGCGCATGCGACTTAACATTCAGATATGCAGTTCTTCCTCAGTCTGTTTTCAAAATACCTGTGATCTTACCCACATTTCTTCCCTGGTGATGGTTGTCAAGGAATCCACAAGGCACGCTTGATTAGCAAAATAATCGGCTGCTTGATTTCCCTCTCTGTAGATGTGTGATATCTTTGTTTTCAGCATGTTAAGACAGGTACGGATCTGTTAGAGGGTATTTTGATACATCCAACCCCCTTTAAGGGGAGAGTGAAGGAGTTGCAGGATGTACTGAGCATCCAGTTCAATCCAGACTTTAGGGATTAAGATCAATGCAAAGCAGTAGCCCTCGGAGCAATGCTTTGAGTTATGCTTGGATGTTGGTGGAATATCCGAGGGTCTCCTCAAATGCAAGAATGACTTGACCTAGGTGGTTTCTCAATATGTAATAATAAAAAATATAATATTGGGCACACCTTTCCTTAAAAAGATTTTTCCTATAAAAACCATTAATGAAAAAGGCATAATAGGAACATTTGAAGATGAAATAATAAAATTTGAATTTATTACCCAACCAATGGATAGAGTTATAATTAATGAAATAAGAGATCTAATAATCTATAAATAAAACCAGATTTGTTTTGTAAAAGAAGAAATTAATTCTTTACAGATAGATCAATTACTTACAAATCCCAAATTACAGGGAAAAATCAAGATGGTTCAAAATAGATTCGAACTTGAGACATGCAATGAACATCCTAATGCATTTTGGCACAGAAAGAAACATATTGTAAGCCTCCCTTATGAAACTGAATTTTTAGAGAAAAATATTCCCACTAAGGCGAGACCTTGTCAACGAACTTTGAATATTTAGAGTTGTGCAAAGAGGAGATTAAGGCATTAATAGATAAAAAAAAAAAAAAAAAACTAATTAGATCCTCTAAATCACCTTGGTCATGTACTGCTTTTTATGTTAATAAATATGCAGAGCAGGAAAGTGGAAAACCTAGACTTGTTATAAATTACAAGCCTCTTAATAAAGTCTTAAAATGGATAAGGTATCCAATCCCCAATAAGAAAGATCTTTTGAATAGATTACATAAACCTGATTTAAAATCAGTTTATTGGCAGATCTAGATAAATGAATCAGATAGATATAAGACTGCATTTTCAGTCCCTTTTGGCCATTATGAGTGGAATGTAATACTTTTGGTTAAAAATTGCACCTTGAGAATTCCATAATATCATGAATGATATTTTTAACCAATTCTCAAACTTTATCATTGTTTGTATTGATGACATCTTAGTTTTCTCTAATAATATAGAAGATCACTTTAAACATTTAGAAATGTTTAAAACATTAGTCATCCAAGATGGATTAATAATATCTAAACAAAAAATGAGTATTTTCCAAACTAAGATAAGGTTTCTAGGCCACAATATTAAAAAAGGAGAAATAATTCCCATTAATAGATGCATAGAGTTTGCAGATAAGTTGTCTGATAAAATAATTGATAGAACTCAACTACAGAGATTTCTAGGAAGCCTGAACTATATAGCTCCATATTATAAAAATCTTGCACAAGATACAACCTTATTATATGATAGACTTCAAAAGAATCCTTCGGAATGGACAGGGGATCACACCAAAGCAATTAGACTAATAAAATAAACGGTTAAATTATTACCATGTTTAACACTCGCAAATCCTAATTGGAAAAAAATAATCGAGACAGATGCTTCTGAAATAGGATTTGGAGGAATATTGAAGCAAATTGATAATAATAAGCAAGAATATTTAGTTAGATTCCATTCCTGAAAATGGAAAGCAACCCAGTTGAATTATGCTACAGTGGCTAAAGAAGTTCTTGCTATCATTAAATGTGTTTTAAAATTCCAAGATGACTTATTAAACCAAGAATTTATTATCAGAACGGATTGTTCTGCTGCTAAGTTTATGTTCAATAAAGACTTTAAGCATGATGTCTCTAAACAGATGTTTGCCAGGTGGCAAGCACATTTAGCCCCATTTAATTTTACGATAAAACACATTAAAGGAAATACTAATAGTCTCCCTGATTTCTTATCAAGAGAATATTTAAATGAACATAGACATTGGAAAATTTAACTGGATTGGAGGAGAATTCTCTATAGGAGTAAGTACCTCATCTAAAATCCAAATTATTGGGTTGAAGATAGAATTGAAGGAGAGAGTTATTGGATGAATGGGTTGAAATGGCTTGTATATAAATTTGGATTTTGGGATGAGCCAATTGAATATAAAGTACGACTCAGGCGAATTCAAAGAATAATAAGAAAAAGGATTGAGGAAACAAAAAAGATTATTTCCAAAATTCTTGTTCAATATCCAGATGCAGATATGTCTTATCATTACCGCATAAAAAATATTTGGATAGCAAATTTGTTATATCACCAAAAGAATTACAGGATATTATGCCGGTTAAATGGATAATTCTTTTATTGCAGGAATGCTTCCTCAAAGAGAAAGAGGTAGAAACTCCTCCAATCAGATAGGATGTAGATTTAGACCAGGCGAAATTATACGCAAAGGTAACAGATCACTAATCAAAGAAAATATCTTCGGAATTGGGAAATATAATAAAGTCTCTGAAGAAGAGAATGAGCTCTTCCAGCAATTCCTCATGTTTAAAAAAGAGCAGAAAAAAATCGTTGCCGAAGAAGTATCATCTTATTCAGTATCTTATGCTAAAATACTTGAGGAAGAAGAAGAATTAGCAAACTATAAATTTAGTGAACATCAGGAAGTAATCATACTCCTGGAAAATGATGGTTTAAGATGGGAGAAAGATCCATGGTATCTAATGAAAAGATATCTGAATGTAACAACATTTACAGCAGGTTCATATAAACCAAGAGCTCATTATGAGTGCATCCTGAAGGCAATGCAAAGTGTTGAAATTACTCACACTTATTCCAACAATGGAAAGGATTTTAATTACTAAAAAGCAGTAATAAAAAAATTCATCACTATTGTTGAATGGGAAATCAACCCCATTAGGTGAAAAAGAATACATTCACCCGGAATCTAAATCCTCGATAAAATTCAATTATTGGGACTATGTTGAGGCATTCAACAAAGCTTTTCTCTATGAAAATTATAAGAGAAAACACACGTGATATTTCAAAATTTGTCCATTAGTTTTTCAACAAGAAATACCAAATTGGTTATTTCAATGGTGGTTAAATTATGGTTTTTCAATTTCTATACTCCCTGAAATTTTTCAGGGTTATTATACTGAATGGATCAACTGTTCGCCAAAAATTATCTAGGCGGAAAGATCACAAAAATGGATTGAAGGAATGGCCTCATTTTTCTTCTTTATGGAATTCTCACTCCCATGGATATGAAAATGACTACCTGAAGTAGGAATGACCCTACAAAAAATTCCTTGTATTAAAAAGAAATCTTGTTCTGAATTCTGGAGCAAATTAATGCTCATCAACCCAGATACAAAAACAATATTTTTGTCAAGAAGCACTAGATGAAATGGAGGAAAAGCTTCAAGAATATAAGGCACTTGTGGAGAAGGAAGAAAATCAGACTTCTAGCCCATTCGAAGAAATATCATAAAGAATCAGAAGCAAAAGAGGCATCATCTCTAAAGAGCAAATGATTGAAGAATATCTCAATCAAGTCCAGAAAGACCTCAAACGAAATCTAACAGGAGCGGAATCCCCAATGGAGACCTCTTCCAAAGACGGAAAAAAATAAGTAATCTTGTTTGGCAGGAGAATCACAAGATCCATTTGAAGAACCCAATCACGAAATTCTTCTTGATCAATTATTTCAGGGAATCAGGACTGCTTTGAAAGCAAAATCAAAAGTTGAAACTTGTGAATCCTCGGAAGAACAAAGAATAGACTACCACAAGAGATCAGAAGCAAAATCTGAAGAAAGCAATTTCTCCAAAATAATAAAGAAATGAAAGCAGACAGCACATAAATGTCGGAAGAAGACAAAGTCAGAAGATTTTGACCGAGTCAAAGACACGAACACGTGTCATACATGCAACAACATGTGTCATGCCTGGAAATAACTCCAGCCACCTGTCTCCAATGCAGAAGACATCTGTCAACTACTGACGGACTTGAAATAAAACTTTCAAATCCGAACTTTCCTATAAATACACCCTTTCAGCTCATTAGGAGCAGGCTAGAAAATACTCTTGTACATGTATATCTTTTCCTCCCTCAGTAAATAAAACCTTAATTTTGTGCACGGGTGTACACTTTTGTAAGTTTTTTCTTTTAAATTATTGTATTTACTTATTGCATTTATATTCCTTTTAATTTTGCTCTTAGCCTAATGAAAGGCTAAATCTATACTGTTAAATTATCCATGACAACGACGATGGCAAGGTTATAAAAAAAAAGAGTATTTTAAGTTAATGATAAATATACGGGGAAGATGAATGAATATGGAACGGAGACCCTTTGGGTCGTTCCCTTAAATTATGAGTATGAATGAAGTTTGAGTTGCCACTATTGCCCAGTTTTGCCTAGTAGGGCATCGTTTGGGCCTTTAGGTGGCTTTTTATAACTGAGTCCATACTTATTAATTTAACGGAGCGTAAAAAGTTCTCAAACTTACTCTTCTCCAATTCATTTAAATCCTCCTTATATATGTCACCGCTTAAGATACTCCTTTATTTTGATCGCCTTTTCGCCTACATGGTCGGATTTACATTCCGCCTACATGGTCTAATTTTACCGCGATTTTTGTGTATTTTTTGCTATCTCTCGCCTTCCGCCTACATGGTCGGATTTCAGGACGAGATTTTGTATATTCCCCATCCCCCATGACTTTGTGCCATGACTCCTTATGGTATCAGAGCCATGTTATTGAAGTTGTATTGGATAATTCAACAATACTTGTTTAGTATATTGTTTAATATACAATATTTATCTGTTTCAGATATAAATACTGTTAAAAATTCCAAAAAGGAGGAATATGAAATTCCTAAGAATTTGGATCAATTATATAAATAGAAAATTCCCAAGGTAAATCCTAGATTAATTTATAATTTTAGTCTATTTGATTTTTGGAAAACTAAACAGATTGTGAAGACGAGTGAAGAATCAATAGCCCTTGATAATGAAGAAAGAGTAATAAAACTTTTAGATGCAATGGATATAGGGCATTATCAAGATGAATATAAATTTTTACATATGGGACTAGTGCAAATTGCCTTTAAACCTTTAACATTAGAAGGTTTACCTGAAAGCTTTTTAGTTGCCCTTAGAGATGCTAGGAATATAGATTGAAAAAAATCTTTGATTGGGATAATACAGTCCAGTTTAGCTCATGGCCCAGTCTTTTTTTAATGTTTATCCAAATTTACAATTGTCCTTGTCGGATGCCAATATATTGGATGCTTTAACATTAAATGTTAAGACTCATGGGTATAAATTATACACTCGAATCTGAATTAATATGTATATGTTATAGAATATACTATAAGCTTCTCCATACCCTTAATCCTAACTGTAGGATACAAGACAATAAGTCTTTAGAACAAACTATATTTTTTGAAATAAATTTACATAGTTCTAGAATTAATACTAGAAGGCAAATAAAATGGAGCGAAATAGAATTTCCAGAAAGTTGGATAATTGAGAAAGAAGTTCCAATTTTAAGTCATATAGAAAGTAATTATGCTAGCATTATCCAAAACCCAGAAGGAAATGTTAGAATAGACTTTCTTAATAATCAACCAAAATGTTTAAGGAGTAATTCTACAAGGTATTCTACAATATCATATTTTTCACCAGTAGAAATTATGACCCCATCCAGAGTATCCACCTCCCAAATTACAGAGGAAAATAGCCAAGAAGATTTAAGAGAAAATAAAGTTGATGAAATGAGGATTCAACCTAATAATATTGTCAAAGGAGTATATAAAGACCCAAGATTAAATGAAGAATTAACTTCAGAAATGAATTTCTGTTTATAAATGAATAGCCCAGATCTAATTGACTTTGAAACAGAGTCCCATTTGTGGATTATTCGAAAATAATAGATTTTAGTCCTGGATCTCTAGCTAGAAAAGAAATTCAAAAAGAATTTATGGAAGAGAGATGGAAGCCATTTAAGAAATGGTTTTTTGAAAACTTTGCTATTACACACCAAAAAATGATCTCTACACAATTCTATAAAGAATTAGCTATAAGGAATAAAATAGTTGCTTTTGTTCCTTGGTTTGTCGTTAAATATTCAAAACAATATTTGAACGTATTAGAAAGTAAATACTTTCTAGATAGTGGAAAAGTTGTTAATAATGTATTTCCACCTCAATAATCATTTAAAATGAACTCGAATGAAATAGAAATTAATTTCAAAGCATTTTCAAAATTAATTGAAGATGACACCCTAATCACAATGCTTCAAATTAATGAGTTGATGAAAAAATAAAATTATACAAATTTGTATTTAAACATTATAGGAGAACAAATTACAGAACTAAATAAAAAAATAGATAGAATATATGATTGGCAACAAGAAATTAGTTCTAAAAATACGATAATTAGTGGGGCAAATAAAGAGATCACGGAAAAATCATCAATCCAACCGCCTCCTGAAATTGTAGGTTTCCATTTAAAACCATTAGGGGAATTAGAGAAGTTATTGGATCAAAAATTTAGGAATTTAAAGTTAAATACCCTAAGTAATGATATCAATACTGAAAATAGTAGGAAAAATTTTTCCAGAAGGAATAAATAAAATAGAGCAATATGCTAGAAAGCCTATCATGCAAAAAAAAATTTATTACCCTAGGCCCACGCCTCAAGACGTACTATATGAAGAACAGGATATTTATGACCAGCATAGCTATAATGAAAAACAAATTTATGAATGGAATATTGATGGATATACAGAAAGACAAATCTACAATACTATTCATAAAATGATGATGTATAGTACTGTCTATAAAAGAAATAATAATACAGACAAAGCCATTGCTAAAATGATCATAGCAGGTTTTACTGGTAAATTAAAAGGCTGGTGGGATAATTATCCTAGCCCAATGGACAGGATGAGATTTTAAGTACAGTCAAACTAGAAAATATGGAAGAACAAGTAGTTTATACACTTGCCATAAATATAATGGAACATTTTACCGGAAGATGGTCCGATAATAGCGAAAATATTAGGACCTTACTGCAAAATTTCCAATGTAAAACTCTAACATCATTTAGGTTCTACAAAGATGTCTTCCTTAGTCGAGTAATGGAACTCCCTGAATCCAATAATGCTCACTGAAAATCTAGATTCATCGATGGACTCCCTCACCTATTCGCTGAAAGAGTTAGAAAGAGTCTTAGAAATGGAGGAATAGCCATAAACTATAATCAATATACTTATGGGAAGTTAATTGGAACTTGCATTCAAGAAGGTTTAAATTTATGCAATGACATTAGATTAAATAAACAAATTAAAAGACAAAATCTAACAGAGAAGAAACAACTAGGAGAATTTTGTGCTCAATTTGGAATAGAAATGATGCCATCAGATAGATAAAAAATTCCCAAATATAGGACTCCAGAGGGAAGAAGGAAAAGACATAAAAAAACGAAGTGATAGAAAAGAAAGAAATAAACAAAGAAACATAGCCAGAAAAGATGAATGGAAAACCAAGAATAATGTAACAAAAAAAGGTAAGAAGATGTTACATATGTGGTAAACAGACCACCTTGCAAATAGATGTAAAAATAAAAGAGCTAAAAGATTAAAGAAGAAAATTAATAGTCTTAAATTAGAAGACCAAGAAAAAGAAAATATAATAAATACAATATTTTCTGAAGAAAAAGAATCCTCCGAATCTTAGGAATTAGAAGAAAAATTAGATAATCAAGATGAATTAAGAAACATAGAAGAAAATTCTGAAAATTCATCGACCTCCGCTGAATCAAATGAAGAAGAAAACTCCCCATGTACATGTAAACAAGGGACAAATGAAAAAGATTCAGATGGAGAATTTTATGAATTAATGGCACAATTCAAAGATCTAGGAACAGTGAATGTTCTTACAGATAATCATATAATTGAATTGTTGATCTGTTACCTTGGCGTATAATTTCTCCTAGTCTAAATCTACCTCATCTCCGATTGGAGGAGTTTCTGCCTCTTCCTCTTTGAGGAAGCATTCCTGCAATAAAAGAATTATCCATTTAACCAACATAATATCCTGCAATTCTTTGGTGATATACCAAATTTGCGATCCAAATATTTTTTATGCGGTAATGATGAGACATATCTGCATCTGGATATTGAACAAGAATTTCAGAAATAATCTTTTTTGTTTCCTCAATCCTTTTTCTTATTATTCTTTGAATTCTCCTAAGTCGTGCTTTATATTCAATTGGCTCATCCCAAAATTCAAATTCATATACAGGCCATTTTAACCCATTTATCCAATAACTCTCTCCTTCAGTTCTATCTTCAACCCAATAATTTGGGATTTTAGAGGAGGTACTTACTCCTATAAAGAATTCTTCTCCAATCCAGTTAAATTTTTCAATGTCTATGTTCATTTAAATATTCTCTTGATAAGAAATTAGGGAGACTATTAGTCTTTCCTTTAATGTGTTCTATTGTAAAATTAAATGGGGCTAAATATGCATGTCACCCAGCAAATATCTGTTTAGAGACATCATGCTTAAAGTCTTTATTGAACATAAACTTAGCAGCAGAACAATCCGTTCTGATAATAAATTCTTGGTTTAATATGTCATCTTGAAATTTTAAAACACATTTAACGATAATAAGAACTTCTTTAGCCACTGTAACATAATTCAACTGGGCTGCTTTCCATTTTCAGGAATGGAATCTAACTAAATATTCTTGCTTATTATTATCAATTTTCTTCAATATTCCTCCAAATCCTATTTCAGAAGCTTCTGTCTCTATTATTTTTTTTTCCAATTAGGATTTGTGAGTGTTAAACATGGTAATGATTTAACCTTTTGTTTTATTATTCTAATTGCTTTGCTGTGATCCCCTGTCCATTCCAAAGGATTCTTTTTAAGTCTATCATATAATAAGGTTGTATCTTGTGCAAGATTTTTATAATATGAAGCTATATAGTTCTGGCTTCCTAGAAATCTCTGGAGTTGAGTTCTATCAATTATTTCATCAGAAAACTTATCTGCAAACTCTATGCATCTATTAATGGGAATTATTTCTCCTTTTTCAATATTGTGGCCTAGAAACCTTATCTTAGTTTGGAAAATACTCATTTTTTGTTTAGATATTACTAATCCATTTTGGATGACTAGTGTTTTAAATATTTCTAAATGTTTAAAGTGATCTTCTATATTATTAGAGAAAACTAAGATGTCATCAATATAAATAATGATAAAGTTTGAGAATTGGTTAAAAATATCATTCATGATATTTTGGAATTCTTAAGGTGCATTTTTAAACCAAAAGGCATTACATTCCACTCATAGGGGCCAAAAGGGACTGTAAATGCAGTCTTATATCTATCTGATTCATTTATCTGAATCTGCCAATAACCTGACTTTAAATCAAATTTTGAAAAAATTATTGCTTTATGTAATCTATCCAAAAGATCTTTCTTATTGGGGATTGGATACCTTATCCATTTTAAGACTTTATTAAGAGGCTTGTAATTTATAACAAGTCTAGGTCTTCCTCTTTCCTGCTCTGCATGTTTATTAACATAAAAAGCAGTACATGACCAAGGTGATTTTGAGGATCTAATTAATTTTTTTCATCTATTAATGACTTAATCTCCTCTTTGCACAACTCTAAATATTCAGTATTCATTTGACAAGGTCTCGCCTTAGTGGGAATATTTTTCTCTAAAAATTCAGTTTCATAAGGGAGGCTTACAATATGTTTCTTTCTGTGTCAAAATGCATTAGGATGGTCATTACATGTCTCAAGTTCGAATCTATTTTGAACCATCTTGATTTTCCCCTGTAATTTGGGATTTGCAAGTAATTGATCTATCTATAAAGAATTAATTTCTTCTTTTATGAAACAAATCTGGTTTTGTTTAGAGATTATTAGATCTCTTATTTCATTAATAACTCTATCCATTGGTTGGGTAATAAATTTAAATTTTATTATTTCATCTTCAAATGTTCCTATTATGCCTTTTTCATTAATGATTTTTATAGGAAAAATCTTTTTAAGGAAAGGTGTGCCCAAAATTATATCATTTGTTAAGTACTTTATTAATAGGAAACTCGTAGGGATACATTTTTTATTATTACATTATAAGCTTTTGGGATTTTAAAGCTTATGTTCATTTTTTGCCCATTGATTGAGGATAATGAATGAGTTGTCTTTTCAAAGTATTTGGTTGGTATCAACCCTTCTTTTATACAATTTATGTCTGCCCCACTATCTATTAGAGCAGTAAATATTTTTTCTAAAATTATTATTTATTAATAAGTCAATTTTTACGTTTCATTTTTTACTAGTAACTACATCTAATTTGGATAGGAAATTAACCTCAATTTTTTATTTGCTTAATTCAAGGAATTTATTGTTTTTGTCTATTTCTAATATTTCTATCCTAGTAGTAAGAGTTTGATTATACTTCTTAATATTTTTTATTTCTTCTTTTAATTTTTCAACTTCTATTTTTAAATCTTCTAAAGTGGAAGGATTATCTTTAATTATTTGTTTTTCTCTAAGTATTCTTTTTTACTTCAGTAATTGTTTAAGGTTCAAATGGTTTACTAATTAGGCTTTCATATGCCTGGTTCGATTCAGATGGTGAACCTTTATTACTATCCATTTTACTGAGAATAATATCTCTTATCTCAGAGTCCTTAATTCCCCTAAGCAATTCAACTATATGATTATCTGTAAGAACATTCATTGTTCCTAGATCTTTGAATTGTGCCATTAATTCATAAAATTTTCCATCTGAATCTTCTTCATTTGTCCCTTGTTTACATGTACATGAGGAGTTTTCTTCTTCATCTGATTCAGCGGAAGTTGATGAATTTTCAGAATTTTCTTTTATGTTTCTTAATTCATCTTGATTATCTAATTTTTCTTCTAATTCCTCAGATTCGGAGGATTCTTTTTCTTCAAAAATTATTGTATTTATTATATTTTCTTGTTCTTGGTCTTCTAATTTAAAACTATTAATTTTCTTCTTTAATCTTTTAGCTCTTTTATTTTTACATCTATTTGTAAGGTGGTCTGTTTCACCACATATGTAACATTTTCTTACCTTTTTTGTTACATTATTCTTGATTTTTCATTCATCTTTTCTGGCTATGTTTCTTTGTTTATTTCTTTCTTCTCTATCACTTAGTTTTTTATGTCTTTTCCTTCTTCCCTCTGAAGTCCTATATTTGGGAATTTTTTGTCTATCTGATGGCATCATTTCTATTCAAAATTGAGTACAAAATTCTCCTAATTGTTTCTTCTCTGTTAGATTTTGTCTTTTAATTTGTTTATTTAACGTAATTTCATTGCATAAATTTAAACCTTCTTGAATACAAGTTCCAATTAACTTCCCATAAGATAATTATCCCACCAGCCTTTTAATTGACCAGTAAAACTTGCTATGATCATTTTAGTAATAGCCTTGTCTGTATTATTATTTCCTTTACAGACAGTACTATACATCATCATTCGATGAATAGTATTGTCGGTTTGTCTTTCTGTATATCCATCAATATTCCATTCATAAATTTGTTTTCCATTATAGCTATGTTGGTCATAAATATCCTGTTCTCCATATAGTATGTCTTGAGGCGTGGGCCTGGGGTAATAAAATTTTGTTTGCATAAGCTTTCTAGCATATTGCTCTATTTTATTTATTCCTTCTGGAAAAAATTTCCTACTATTTTCAGTATTGATATCATTACTCAGGGTATTTAACTTTAAATCTCTAAATTTTTGATCTAATAACTTCTCTAATTCCCCTAATAGTTTTAAATGGAAACCTACAATTTCAGGAGGCGGTTAGATTGATGATTTTGCTATGATCTCTTTATTTGCCCCGCTAATTACCGTATTTTAGAACTAATTTCTTGTTGCCAATCATATATTCTATCTATTTTTTTATTTACTTCTGTAATTTGTTCTCCTATAATTTTTAAGTAAAGATTTGTATAATTTTATTTTTTTCATCAACTCATTAATTTGAGCCATTGTGATCGTTAGGGTATCATCTTCAATTAATTTTGAAAATGCTTTGAAATTAATTTCTATTTACTTATTGCATTTATATTCCTTTTAATTTTTCTCTTAGCCTAATGAAAGGTTAAATCTATACTGTTGAATTATCCACGACAACGAAGATGGCAAGGTTCTATAAACAAAAAGAAGAGTATTTTAAGTTAATGATAAATATACGGGGAAGATGAATGAATATGGAAATGAGACCCTTTGGGCCGTTCCCTTAAATTATGGGTATGAATGAAGTCTGTGTTGCCACTGTTGCCCGGTTTTGCCTAGTATGGCGTTGTTTGGGCCTTTAGGTGGCGTTTTATGACTGAGTCCATACTTATTAATTTAAATCCTCCTTATATATGTCACCAGTTAAGATACTCCTTTATTTTGATCGCCTTTTCGCCTATATGGTCGGATTTACATTCCGCCTACATGGTTGGATTTTACGGTGATTTTTGTATATTTTTTGTTATCTCTCACCTTCCACCTATATGGTCGGATTTACATTCCGCCTACATGGTCGAATTTCTACATCATATAAATATGTGCCTAATATACAAAGAATGTCAATGGTAGAATTTTTAAGTTACATACATATTTCAATGACATACGTATTTATATATCATAATTTTTTTATAAGTCATAAAAATATGTATGTGATATATAACAAAACCAACAATGTTTTCAAATAAATATGTACAAGCATAGTTCCTTTAATTTAAAAAAGTAATGATTTTTTAAATATTTTATTTGAATACATGAAATGTCAAATTACATTTTAAAAACCCATTATTTTTATATATTTCATTTGAATATAATTATGTCTGTGCAGATTATCATATATTTATATATCAAACGTATTTATATATCATAAATTTTTTATAAGTCATATAAATATATGTGACATATAACAAAACCAACAATGTTTTCAAATAAATAACTACTTAAAATGACACTTTAAGCATTTTGCATAATTTATTCGCATTTCTTCAATATTTGATAGAATCTTCCACCTTGATAAATGTAGATGTACAAATATTTCAACTATCTATTATTGAAAAATACTTCAACATGTAGAAGGAAAGAAGAGGAAATATGAGAGGGATTCTTCAATATCACAATTGCATGGCAATATCCTTGATAATTATTTATTTTAATGCATTCCTTTAGTGTAATACCTGACAAAGCAAGTTAATTAAATTATAAGTACAGAAAAAAAATAATAAAATATCAGAAATTACTTTTAAGTCATAAAAAGACAGAATAAATACTGAACTTCTCAATGAATTGTAAATACTAACATTACCATTGATATGCGATACATACATGTGGATATGAATATCACCGGCAATTTTGAAAACTATTGAAAATTCTCACTTTCACCAATTAAAAGTATAATTGTACGGAGAATGTGAAGGTTTGAAAGAGAATTCTCCATGCTAATATTGCATAAAATTACACAATATTGTGGTTTACTTTTGTGTTGTTTGTGTAGACCTACTACTTATAATGATACAAACTTCTTATCCTTTTAGTAATGTGAATTTGAATGACAATAGTAGCTAAATTTTGATAAAATTTGACTTATCTTTATTATTACAAAAATTTTAAAAGTTATTTAAATTTCCTAACAGATAATCAGTACATGATTCTCTATATGATATGATTATATTTTTCTTGGATAAACACTAATAATTGTACAATAAAGAAATTATATTTATATTGTCAACAAACACATATGTTATATATATATATATATAATAATCTATATTTGTTCTTGTTATCTATATGTGATATTGGACATATATATATATATAGTATTTCAAAATTATGCTTTATTATGTTTTAAATATCCAACAATTATATCAGTTATAGTATCTTATATATACGAAATATTATATATAAAAATATTATCACTACACAAGTATATATTAGTGAACTATATTATAATATAATATAGGGTAAATTATATCTACATCCCCTAAGGTTTGACATAATTATAAATACCCCCTCGTTTGAAAAATTACAAATACCGCCCTTATATCTGTAATTTTTAACCAAAGGCTTAAAATTGACCATTTTGCCCTTGAATTTTTTATTCAAATTGTAGAAAAATCGGCCAAGACAAATTGCATTATTGTTGCTCTGTGTAAAAAACTTAAGAAACCTCTCCCTGCACATTGTAGTCCAAAAAAATTTAAAAAATTAAATATGCATAAGGGCATTTTGGTCAATTCACCAATAAAAATTGATTAAAATAGGCTATTTCTCAGACGGTTACAAACCTCAGGGTGTATTTGTAGTTTTTCAAATAACGAGGGGGTATTTGTAATTATACCAAACTTCACTAACCCTATAATATAACTAATAAACCATTCGAATAAGTGTATAATAATTTATCTTTACACAAAAGATTTATAATCTTTTTAAATAAATGAATAAGTAACATTCTTCAAATTTAGTTGTATATCTATTAGTTATGTTTTTGTTTTTTTATTATTATCATATTACATTTCAGTTTTTCTATAATTAGTCATTGTTACATTATAAAACTAAATTTATTTATATTTCTTATTTTATTAACTTTTAAAATAATTTTGTGTCTCTTCGAATTTTATTTTACCTTGTAAGAAAAATATATTTTATGTTTACTTCAATTCGATAAATATTAGATTATTTGATTTTATAAAAATTTATAAATTTGTTCAGTAAATTGGTTAGGGATACAATCTAAATTCAAACTTATTTTTACATCTTTCAGTACTTTTTTTTATTTGTGATTATTATCATATTCAATTTTAATTTTTTACATATAAAAATTTATTTTATTTATAATTTGTTATTTTATTAGCTTTTATAAACCGTAGTTCTCTAGTGTCTCTTTGAATTTTATTTTGCCATGTAAGAAAATATTTTATTTTTATTTAGTGTTGATAAATATTCCATTATTTGAAGTATCCATAAATTAGTCAGGGATACAATTAAGCTAAAATTCATTTTAATGTTAAATAATACTCTTATAATTGCTTTATTTTGATACAACGAATTATATATCTTTATATTCTACATTCTTCTACTAAAAGTGTTTCTTTCTAAACCTAGTTACTATAAATGCACTAAAATAAAAGTCGACACGTTTGAATCTTGACATAAAATAATGAAAAAAAGAAATAGGGAGAGAATTATACTTCATTCATATTTAAATTTAAAAGCATCGCCGGATAACAATTTTTCATTGCCTCTAATTGTTCCAATCATATTTTTTGGTCAACGAACTTGTAGAAGACTTAACTGAATAATAAATTCCATCACTCTTTACCACCCAATATTATTGATGGCTAGATGGTCTTCTCAATATTTTCTTAAAGACATCAAAAGCTTTATCCTTTGGTCCCCACCAAAGATGACAAAAAAATAAAGTGTATGGGAGAAAATTAGTGCAAAATCTCCAATGAAAATCTTGATTGGTAGAAAGCGCATGATATCCCAAATCATTTCTTTGGATGCACAATGAAGGTTCAACGGCGCAGAATTTGGAGGGAGATTATTAATGATTTAACAACTTCTTCTGTTGTGTAAGAACATACTTGGAGAATCTTGACTTCCGTAAAGAAAAATAGCAAGAGTATTTTAACCATGGTGTATCTCATTTGAGTAATATGATGGCTGAAGATGTTCGCTAGTTTTCATCTTTGAAGTTCCTTTTATAAGCAATAAGTCATTCCATTACAACCAATGGGAGTTGTAGTTTACATTCAAAAGCTTGATCCTTAGGACCCCACCAAAGATGACAAAAATATAAAGTTTTCGGGATGAGATCATCGCAAAAGCTATCTTGATTGGTAGAAAGTGTATGATATCTCAAATCATCATCTTTGCATGCACAATGCAAGTTCAACGGCGTAGAATTTGGAGGGAGATTGTTAATGATATGAACCATTTCTTTTTGTGTTGAACATGCTTGATTAATATTTATTTAATGCGTTCCTTTAGTGTAATACCTAACAATGCAAGTTAATAAAGTTATAAGTACAGAAAAATAATAATAAAATCAGAGAAATTACTATTAAGTCATAAAAAAGCAGAATACATACTAAACTTATCAATGAATTGTAAATCATTAACGTTACCATTGATATGTGATACATTCACGTGAATAAGAATATCACCGGAAATTTTCAAAACTATCTACATCAAGTTTGAAATTTTCACATTCACCAATTAAAAGTGTAACTGTACGGAGAAATATGAAGGTGGAAAGAGAATTCTCCATGCTCGTGTTGAATAGAGTTACACAATATTATGATTTACTTTTGTGTTGTTTTTGTAGACCTACTATTTATAATGATACAAACTTCTTATCCTTTTAGTAGCTAAATTTTGATAACATTGACTTATAAATATCATTACAGTATATAAGGTTATTCAATTATTTATCATGACCATAGTATAACACATAAGGTTATTCAATTATTAACAACTCTACATATCATACAGTATATATATCCTTTTGTGTGTATAATATTTCAAAGCATGAAACACACAAAGTTTATTTTGAAATATATTATCATATAAACAACACTTTAAGTGCATTATATAATAATAAAAATAATAATAATAATAATAATAATAATAATAAAAATAAATATATGAAAAATGTATAAATATATTATTCAATTATTTACAACTCTACATAAAATTTCATATTCAATTCTTATTTTTATAAACATAATTATAAAATAATTTTAAATTCCTATAACCAACATGAGATGTTTATAAAGATAATGAATATGAAATTTAAAGGATATATGTTTATAAAGATAAGAATTGAGTATGAAATTTAAAGGATATATATATTGCATGTTTTAATGTTATGATAAAATATGTGGAGTTGTAAATAATTGAATAATTTTATGTTTATATATTTATTATTATTATTACTATTATTATTATTATTATTTTATTTTTTATTTTTAATATAGATATAGCAATCGCAACCTTCACTTACACCTCATTCAAATAAAAAATGATTACATAAATTTTCATCTTTGTCACTTAGAGAAGGAGAATTTTCAATTTTGTCACTCGGGGTTGCAGGTGTGACGGTGGTGATTGCTATTTCTATATCTATATTAAAAAATAGTATAAAAATATAAGCTCATTATTTTTAATATGGACTTTTGATCCTAAAAAATTTTCAATTTTAATTATTATAATTTATTTATTTTATATTGTTTAAATATAATATTCGAATTTTAAAAGCTTAAAATATGGATAATTGATTCTTAAAATTAAAATTCCGGTGGGCAAAATTTATGTAACTCAAAAGTTAATGGTGTTGCTAGTGTAATTTAACCGACAAGGGTAAGAAAACTAATTTTTGCATTTTACCCTATAAAAAAGTATGATGTTATATGCACATAAATAAACATTAATTTTAATGTCTAGAAAAAAGAAATAAAACTTTTTGACATAAATAAAAAATCATAAAAAAATAAGTATTTATGTATATAAAATATTAATTGTTAAATTATAAATACTTGAATTTTATAGAGAACTTTATTGCTAACCTTTGTTCTTGACTATAGAGAGCTTTTTTTTCATATTTGTCTAGATAAGTAACGAAAATGGCATGTAACTTTAACAGACTTTAAATTTATTATAATTACTTAAAAATAAAATATATTTTTATTGTTATTCTTTTTATAATATTATATGAATAATTTTATTATTTAGTTTTCACAAATATTGTAATACACTATTATTTCAGTAAATTAGTAAAAGTATCATTAAAAAATAAATATTTGTTTAATATTTTTCGTAATACACTATTATCTCAGTAAATTAGTAAAAGTATCATTAAAAAATAAATATTTGTGTATATAAAATCTTAATTGTTAAATTATAAATACTATTTTGAATAAAAAAAATTTAAATATTAGTTTTCAACAGAGCGATTTGGGTGACGATGAGAAGGGGTCGCAAATGTCAGGGAGAAATTTATGATATTTTATATGGTTATAAAATTTATGGGTGACGATGAGAAGGGGTCCTATGTAAGAAGCAAGGACATGAAAGTCCAATCAATAGTTAAAAGTTAATGGTGTTTTTAATTTAAGAAAATAGTAATTTTTTACATTTTACCCTTACTGTGTCTGGAATATGGACATAATATTTGTTTTAGAAAATTACTTAACATAAATTAAACGGTTGTAAGAAGCAAGGGTATGAGAGTCCAATCAATAGTTAAAAGTTAATGGTGTTCGTAATTTAAGAAAATAGTAATTTTTTACATTTTACCCTTACTGTCTAGAATATGGACATAATATTTATTTTAGAACTTTTAATTTAATTTATAATAGCTGTTATTTCTTGTACTTCGAAATTGTCAACTAGAGACATTTTTTTTTTCCAAATAAATATTAAGTTCAAGTTACTTTAATTTAAGAAATTATTTTTTATTTGGATCAACTATTAATGTTATATATTATATATATTCATATTTACTTATGTCGAATATGAAATATAAAACAAGGCAAAGAAATGTTTTTAAGAAATAAATACTATGATATGCTACTTTTGAATTGAAACACTATGGCCATATTTTATGATTTAAAATGCTAGAATTTTTAAATTAAAATCATTTCACATAGTTATTTTAATTTATAAAAAAATTATTTGAGCTACTATACCAATACCAGTCTGCTTTTCTTGGCCGTATGGAGTCATTGTTTCTTTCACTGCGTTTCCCTAAGCCTCCCAAGACCGCTATTGGATATGAAATACATCCACCGTAAAGTGTAACCGGAAATTTTTATGCAATATCCTTACTCTGAGTTGGCCTATTTTAGAGGTGCCTACGTAATAATACCTTTCTATGCCTCCATATCGGAAAAAAAGAATAGGTGCGGAAGAAAAAGAAGCTGAAGTAGATCCCGTCTTCAGAAGTATCTCGTTTGGGGGGGGGGGGGGGGGGGGGGGCATTTCATTCTTTAGAGTAAGTCTACCATGTATGTATTATATATTGCACATAAAGTTTATTTACAAATAAAATAATCATTCTAGCTAGAATTTACATGATCTATGAATTTTTAAATTAAAAGCATGATTTATCCTAAAAAATTTATTTGTATTACGTATATTTATATGATAAAATTATGATGATGTATTCATACATTTATAACTGGGCATGATATTTTAAAAAATGCTATGAATTTTTAAAAAGCCTTGATAAACATTGAGAAATGTAAGAAATTGTAAATTACCCATGCAAACAACAAGAGTCTTATATATATTTTTATGCCACGTAATTTTATCAGTCATATAAATATAAATATGTTGACATAAAGAACATGCTTCGTAAGCATTAGTTTTTACTATCATATATTTCTACATCATATAAATATGTGCCTAATATATGAAGAATGTCAATTAGAGACACCTTAAAATGGTAGAATTTTTAAGTTACAAACGTATTTAAATTACATACATATTTATATATCATAATTTTTTATGTAATATTAAATTACATACGTATTTATATATCATAATTTTTTTATAAGTCATATAAATATATATGTGTTATATAACAAAACCAACAATGTTTTCAAATAAATATAGTTACTTTAATTTAAAAAAGTAATGATTTTCTAAATATTTTATTTGAACAACAACAATAATAAAAATAATAATAATAATAATAGTTATTCAATTATTTACCACTCTATGCCATGTAATTTTATTAGTCATATAAATATAAATATGTTGACTTAAAGAACATGCTTAAACAAGCATTAGTTTTTACATATTTTATTTGAATGTAAGAATTATAAATATGTGCTAATATATGAAGAATGTCAATTAGCAACACCTCAAAATGGTAGAATTTTTAAGTTACATACGTATTTATTTATCATAATTTTTTATATAAATCATATAAATATATATGTGATATACAACAAAACCAACAATGTTTTCAAATAAATATTATGTACATGCATAGTTAACTTGAATTTAAATATTTGAACAACAACAACAACAATAATAATAATAATATTCATTATTTACAACTCTACATATCAAATACAGTATATATATCCTTTTGGTGTGTATAATATTTCAAAGCATGAAACACACAGCTTATTTTGAAATATATTATCATATAAATATAATAATAATATATAAACATAAAATTATTCAATTATTTACAACTCTACATAAAATTTCACATTCAATTCATAACTTTATAAACATTATTGAAAAAATTAAATAAAAATGTTTAAATTTAATTTAAATGAGCATGAACAAAAATTTATTGACAAAGCCTTGATAAATATTGAGAAGTGTAAAGAGAACATGCTTCAAAAGCATTAGTTTTTACATATTTTATTTGAATGTAAATATTTTATATATATACATATATGCATATATTATCATATATTTTTACTTCATATAAATATGTGCCTAATATATGAAGAATGTCAATTAGAGACACCTTAAAAATGATAGAATTTTGAAGTTACAAACGTATTTAAATTACATATGTATTTATGTATCATAATTTTTTTATAAGTCATATAAATATGTGTTATATAACAAAACCAACAATGATAAATATTAAGTACATGCATAGTTACTTTAATTTAAAAAACTATTAAATATTTTATTTGAACAACAATAATAATAAAAATAATAATAATAGTTATTCAATTATTTACCACTCTACATATCAAATACAGTATATATATATAGTTTGAAATATATTATCACATAAACATAATAATAACAATAATAATAATAATAATATATAAACATAAAATTATTCCATTAATTACAACTCTACATAAAATTTCATATTCAATTCTTATCTTTATAAACATAAAATTAAATATTATTGAAAACATTAAATAAATTTTAATTTAAATGAGCATGAACAAAAGTTTACTGACAAAGCCTTGATAAAATTGAGAAATATAAGAAAATGTAAATTACCCAAGCAAACAACAAGAGTCCTATATATATTTTTATGCCATGTAATTTTACCAGTCATATAAATATAAATATGTTGACTTAAAGAACGTGCTTAAAAAGCATTAGTTTTTACATATTTTATTTGAATGTAAATATTATATATGCATATATTATCATATATTTCTACATCATATAAATATGTGCCTATATGAAGAATGTCAATTAGCAACACCTTAAAATGGTAGAATTTTTAAGTTACATACGTATTTATATCATAATTGTTTTATAAGTCATAAAAATGTATATGTGATATATAATAAAACCAACAATGTTTTCGAATAAATATTATGTACATGCATAGTTACTTGAATTTACAACTCTGCATATCAAATACAGTATATATATCCGTAGAATATTTCAAAGCATGAAACACAAAAAGTTTATTTTGAAATATATTATCATATAAACATAATAATAATAATAATAATCAATTATTTACAACTCTACATAAAATTTCATATTCAATTCTTATCTTTATAAACATAATTATAACATAATTTTAAATTCCTATAACCAACATGAAGATTAAGTGAAAAACTGTATTTACTTAAATGAAGAAACGGGAAGGGCACAAACTTTGTAAGATCACATGAGAATTCTAGAGAATGTAAGGAAATGTAAATTACCCATGCAAACAACAAGAGTCTTATATCCCAACACGAAATATGAAATAGACATAAATATAAAATATGTTCACTTAAAGAATACGGTATTTCATATAATTATATTTTTATACATGTCTCTATACAAAATTAATATAAATATCTATTATCATATATTTCGACATCATAAAAATATGTCTAATATATGAAGAATGTCAATTAGAACTTTTATTTATATTTTTTATATTTTTATGTCATCTAATTTTATCAGTGATATAAATATAAAATATGTTGACTTTATTTATAAATTAAAAATTATGTGCACACTTTATTCTTTAAAATGCAAGAATTATTAAATCAAAAGCATGATCTATTTCATATAATTACTTTAATTTTAAAAACTTATTATAAATATGTATGTATATTTCACCATAATTATGTACACTATGTACAATACTAAAAATTCTGTACATTATGTACAAGTATAGTTACTTTTAATGTTATACTTTAAAATGTTCATTTTTAAATTAAAAGCATGTATCTATTCATATAAATTGTATGCGTACAAAATATCAATTAGTGACAAAATTTCAATACAAGCATAGTTACTTTAATTAAAAGCATAGTTAATTTAATTTAAAAAAGTAATGACTTTTAAATATTTTATTTGAATACATGAAATGTCAAATTACATTTAAAAAAACGCATTAATTTTATATATTTCATTTGAATATAATTACTTTTAATACAAAATACAAATTACTTATTTATACACATTTAGAATATATAACTATAAATACCCATTTCCAATCTAAGTAATACACTTATAAATTAAGGTAACAATACTATTTTTGTGTGTATAATATTTCAAAGCATGAAACACACAAATAATAATAATAATAACAATAATAATAATATGTATAACACATAAGGTTATTCAATTATTTACAACTCTACATATCATACAGTATACATATCCTTTTGGTGTGTATAATATTTCAAAGCATGAAACACAGTTTATTTTGAAATATATATTCATATAAACAACACTTTTAAATGCATTACATAAGACCAATTACTACAACATTAAATTTCATATCCAATTCTCATCTTGGTCTTTTAAGATCCATGACATAAAGTTCAAACAAAGTGACCAACATGAGATCATATCAAACATATTTTATAAACATAATTATAAAATTATTTTAAATTCCTATAACCAACATGAGATTAAGTGAAACTTTTTATTTACTCAAATGACGAAAAAGTGCGCGCGAAGTGAACAAACTTTTTAAGATCACATATAATAAATAGAAATGTTAACTCTAATATTATCGAAAAATACTAAACAAAAATGTTATCATGCTTAGCTAGTGATAACAACAAATCACCATTAATTAAATTAAAGAGAAGATGAAATAACTAATCGAAACTATTTAATTTAAACATGACCAAAAGTTTTTGGACAGAGCCTTGATAAATAGTATATATACACACACACACATATAAATATATATAAGAGCAACAAAAGTAAGAGAATCACTGAGAACCATATCGCCAAATGACACAAGTTCCCTCCTCAACACATCATTAGAAAACAATAGATTGACCTAAATCATTTACTCATCTATCAAGGAAGCATGCAAGGAAATGTAAATTACCCATGTAAATATCCCAAGACGAAATGATCTCACAATTTCTGTTTTGTGATTTTGGCATCAGACTGTAAGCTCATCGGCTCAAGTATGATACGTCAAAAATAGGACCGGACAGGACAGGTCAGCTTAGTAATTTTCTTCATCACTCTACTAATCATGAAATGGGGACATATTTTCATAATAGTAAACAACTTAAGCTAAGGATAATTAGGACACATTCATCGGAGATCTAAATGGAGATAGCCAAGTAACAATTAAATCTAAACTTAATTCATCATTAAATATTTAAAATGTCGCAAAATCTAAACTTACCAAGGGAGACTGCCAGCCACAGCTGTGATAAATTGGATGCAGTCATGGAGCTCTAGCTCTGCAGGACGGGTCAGTCCTCTCACCTAAGGAGGTTTCTTTGGCAGGTCACATCCACATTTGGGGTTACTAAAGTATCATGGGACCAAGCATGCACAAGAAGCCCTCGTATAGACATATGTGGGGTATATTTGACATGCATTCTACGTCTGTGGGCTAAATAGATTCCAGACTAAGGGGAAAATCGGTGTGGACTGTGAATGCACATGCGGGATATAAGATTGGTATTCACTTGGAATCTTAGTTCATAAATTCCCAAGAGGATCACCAAACAGCTTCCACATCTGCATATGCAAACCTGGCGCCATTTGCCGGAGGTCACCCAAGTGGCTAGCTATACAAGCGACACTCTCAACCCTTGACAACGCATATCTACAGCCTACAACAAAAGAAATTGTCATGTAGGGTTGAAACAGAAACAGGGAAATCGACGATCATCGATAAGATTAGCTTTGGTTATCCAAAATCATTGCCTTGTTGAAAGCAACATAGAGCTCAAGGAGCAAACATAATATTGCGTGAGAACGATCCTTTTATTTGTTGTACGTAATTAGTGCATGATAAACACTTAAGTCACACAAAATAGAATTACATGTTACATATAAAGGCTCTGGCACTTGATCCCTTCATAGAGATTGCATAAAGAGAACAGAAGAAGCCGGACGTCATGGAGCATACTTTTATCATTAAAATTCATAGGAAGATGAAAACAAGAGGACATACCATGAGGCCTTTGAAATAATTAACAGAACCTCCGTGCAGAAAATTTTCATACCTTAAGAACCTCACATTCTTCTTGTTCCTTAGAAATATTCTCTATATAGATCGCAAAAGAAATTGACAGTAGGGTTAAAACATGAAAAGGGAGATCGATGATCATGGATAGAAAAGCTGACTACAGTAAAACAAGACAAACTCAACTAGTCTTTAAGCATATAAATATGATGTGTATCTACCGCAGAAGCACATACAACAAACAAATATGTGAGAGAGAATGGTGACATAAGACTTGTTACTGAAATGATCGAAAAATATACGTGGCTTCGTGCAGCTTTGAAAATATTTGACCAGTAGCTAGTGCATTTGATCCACAATTTACTACATCCAGAACCTTACTGAGTAAATCAACTCAAAAAGGACGACGAAATGCAATTATTTCCCTATTATAAATAGGTGAAAACTAAACTTATCAAAATTCCCCAAACTTAAACCTTAGCTAGTCCTCAAACAAAAGTCTCAAACTTAGGAATGTTTGACAACTTAGACAATGCAAAAATCATATTCTCAACATTGTGGCCATAATTCGTAATAACAAACATAACCTAGGTGCTCATAATCTCAAAACACAAATGCAACAATACATTATGCAAATGCTAACTTATCAATATGAGGATACGAGGCCAATCACACATCACAACACTTCGTTCTACCAAGTAGAGAGTAGAACAATCAAGAGAAAGATAAGATTTGCAAGGTTCATCCTTGAATAACGCGATTCCACTGGTTCCTCTTCCTTATTCTTACTTGATGCCTATCTAAGGCACTATGAACAACCTCTTCCTCATTTGGAAGACTAGCAACCTGCCAAAGCAGTCGGTTTTCATTCAATGGATGATATCATGTTATTCTATTAGCTTAATAAGTTTCACGGAGAATCTAACGAGTAAAGGAAAACTGAAATACAGTTCGAACAAAATTCAGTGACTTTTGTCCAGAATGAACTCAATTGTGTTAGACCACAAGTGGTCTTCTTCTTTACAGACTTCTATGCAACAACACAATTAGCAAGCAACAGAATTTCGGTGGCAGCAGAATAGAATTCTGCGAATTCTGCTTCAGAATTCATTTACACATCACACAAGCACAAGAGAAACGTAGAGCAAGGTCTAGTTGAATAATGTGTTTCCACTGGTTCCTCTTCCCTAGGGTTCCAATGCATTTGCTGCAGCAATTCATGGAAATTTGGTCTTCCATGCACTCCATTCATCTAAGGCACCATAAATAATATCTTTCTCATTTGGAAGACTAGCAAACTGCCAGATTAGTCAATTTTATTTTAATGGATGATATCATGTTATTGTATAATGCAGTGAGTTTAACAAAGAATCTAATGACTATATGCAAACTAAACATACAATTCCAAATAAGATTCACTACCTTATTTGGAATTCTGAATAAGATTCTCCTATACCAAAAGTGGTGTTCCTTCTCTCCCGAATTCTGAATAAGTTTCCTGCAGGTACATGAAGAGAATGTTCATGAGATTCTACATAGATGAGAAACAAAAGCAATTCCACAGAGATAGAATGAACTGAATTCAAGCTTTCTGATCATCAAATAACCCTTTAAGTTACATATGCAAAAAGCAATCCATATATATATACAGAAAATTGATTCACATGATTAAAGTTAAGCTGCATTCAATCGGCTCCACTTTGCAGAAGGATCAACTTCATTCTGCAGAAGACTCAACAAATTTCTCCCAGCAGAATACAACTAATTCTGCCGCAAAATTCTGCAGAAGTCTGTTGCATCAGCTGCAACATAATAAGCTGAACTCTGCTGCAAAATTCTTCTGCAGAGTTCTTGGAATAGTAAACAACAAAGAATTGAAAATGTATTTCCATTGACGAATGAGCTATAGATGAGTTTAACCAAACACCTATCTCTTTCTCGGTATAGCTCTATCCAACTCTTCTACTAATAATATAATGTGTATATACGTCTATCTTATTCAGCAATATCAGTACTGCAAACAGATGTCCCCTCAAGCATATACTATTTCTGAATCAACTGATCTTCCTGCAAGTTATAAATTGCTTTTGTGTAGAAGTGGTTGAACTTGTTTTATTCTAAAGGAAGCATTTAGTTATCATCAAAAAAGGAAAATGGAGAGAATTATGAATTATGAAAATACAAAATATATTCAAGATTTATCACATTCATTGCGGCAGGATCCACTTAATTCTGCAGCAGAAACAGCAAATTTCCGCTGCAGAATAAAACGTATTCTGCCGCAAAATTCGGCAGAAATTTGTTGCAGAATCAGCTGAAGCAAAATAAGCTTAATTCTGCTGCAAAAATCTATTCCAGAGTTCTTAGAATAGCAAACAATAAACACTGGAAAATGTATTTCCATTGATGAATGAGTTACGGAGCAGTTTAACCGAAATGCTATCTCTTGCTCGGCAAACATCTATCTAGCTCTTCTACTACTAATATAATGTGCTTATTATACGTCTACCTTGTTTAGCAATAATGGGACTGCAAACAGATGTCGTCTCAACCATATATTATTCCTGAATCAGATTCATCTTTTTGTAGGTTAAAAGTTTTCTTGTGACTTTCTTTATTCCGAAGGAAGCATTTCGGTATCATCAAAAAAGGAAAGTAAAGAAAGAATTACGAACTACAAAAAACACAAAATATATACAATATTTTTATTATACAAGAAGAATGCACAGCAGATGATGGTAAGATAGTAGACAAGACAGAATGAATTACAATTATTAAAAGCATATACGAAAGGTCAAGCAACATTAAGCTTTAATTAAACAGGTTAAATAAAGGCCACTTCCATTACATTGAAAACAAAAAAAGGTTACAGAAGAACTTAAATATGATTTTGGTAACAAACCAATATACTTCTGAAATTGACACATTAAGTGGAATAGGCATAGCATCAATCTAGAATGCAGATCATCCTTCGATGAGTCTAGGATGTCAAAGTGTGATACATCAAATGAAGACAATTGTTTTACCTTCAAAACTTTTGACACCATCACCTCGAATTCCTGGAGGCCATGTACATTTTCTCTACTCATTATCCCTGTCGACAAAAATATTGAAAAATTGTCATTCAGTTTGTTCACTACAGAACATATCCAGACATTTATAAAATTAACCAACCATACAAGCAGATAAAGTGGTTACATTTTTGGTTAAAATTCTATTATAAAGGATTTCCGACAAGTAGTTGCTTCCAATGCCCACTTTCTAGATGATTTGATGGAAATTATTCGCTATAAGCAAAACAAACCAGCATACAAACACAAGAGCTATAGCCATCTCCCTTAAACTGGGAACAATTAACTACAGGGCATTCACACACTATTCCTCTATGTGTCTTGAATGTGCACATACATATGTCAGAAATTGAAAATGCTAGGAAAAAAAATCATCAATTTACCACAACAATCCCCTTGCAAGTTGTAATATCAGCTGTTGTTCTTGCCAACAGCCACCATTGTTCTCCAAGCACGCATTGGTTTCTACATCTGTAGTTCAAAAGCAACAACTCCAAGTTGATGAGTGGGTATTGCCTTTCTTATTTGCTTTACAATTCTCTTAAGATCGTCATCCGCTCATTTCTCATCTCCTAAGGCATCTTTAGAAACTTGTTTTCGTAATCTGAAGAAATAGCAGAGAAGTCAGCCCTCTATTACAACCTACCATTTATAAAATTGTTGTAGCAAAACTCTATGCAGAAACAGAACTAGCATGCAGCAGAATTAGAATTCTGCAACTGTGCTAATTCTGCTTCCGAATTCATTTACACATCACAAAAGCACAAGAAAAAAATAGAATTTGCAAGGTTCATACTTGAATATTTTCTCCACTGGTTCCTCTTCCCTAGGATTCCAAATGCATTTGCTGCAGCACTTAACGAAAATCCGGTCTCCCATGCAATCCGTTTATCTACGGCACCAGAAACAACAGCTTCCTTATTTCGAAGACTAGCAAGCTGCCAGATTAGTCAATATTATTTCTATGGATGATATCATGTTATTGAACAATGTAATAAGTTCAACACAGAATCTCTAACAAGTAATTACAAACTAAACATACACTTCAGGAAAAGATTCTGTACCTTTTGTCCTAAACCAACTCAATCTGTCTTACACCACAAATTCTTTTTTTGTTTTTGCACCACAAGTGCTGGTTCTTCATTCCCAAGTCTGAATAAGTTTCCTGCACCCAATTGGAGAGAATGTTCATGAGTTTCTACATAGTAGACGAGAAACAAAAGAAATCCACAGAGATAGATTGATTTGAATTCAAGCTTTTCTGATCATCAAATAATCCTTTCAGTTACAGAGGCAAAAGGCAATCCATATATATAGAGCAAATTGATTCAGACAAATTTAAGCTGCACTCAATCAGCTTCACTTTGTGGAAGGATCAACTTCATTCTGCAGCAGAATTAGCAAATTTCCAGTGCAGAATACAACTTATTCTGCAGCAAAATTCGGCCGAAGTCCGTTGCATAATCAGTAGCATCAAATAAGCTGAATTCTGCTGCAAAATTCTTCTGCAGAGTTCTTGGAATGGAAAACACTAAAGACTTGAAAATGTATTTCCATTGACGAATGAGTTACAAAGCAGTTTAACCGAAATCCTATCTCTTTCTCGGTGAAGTTCTATCCAGCTCTTCTACTAAAAATATAATGTGCTTATTATTCGTCTATCTTATTCAGCAATAACACTACTGCGAACAGATGTCGTCTCAACCATATATTATTACTGAATCAGATTCATCTCTCTGTAGGTTAAAAGTATTCTTTTGTGTAGAAGTGGTAGAACTTTTTTTATTCCAAAGGAAACATTTCGGTATCATCAAAAAAGGGAAATGGGGAGAGAGTTACGAATTACAAAAACACAATATATACAAGACTTTTATATACAAGAAAGAATTCACGACAGATTATGGAAAGATAGTAGATAAGACAGAATTCATTACTTTTATTAAAAAAATATACAAAAGATCAAAGCACATTAAGTTTTAATTAAACAGATTAAATTAAGGCCATTTTCATTACATGAAAAAAAAAGGTCACGAAAGGACTTAAATATGATTTCGGCAACACACCAATATACTTTTGGAAACTGACACATTAAATGGAATAGGCATAGCATCAATCTAGAATACAGATTACCCTTCGATGAGTCTATGATGTAAAAGTGTGATACATCAAATTAAGAAAGTTGTTTTACCTTCACAACTTTTGACACCATCCGCCAGGGGATATCTTAACTAAGCCAACTTCTATTGTTGGCTTGATTCCTACCATTTCAAAAAGCTTACATGCTAGGCCGGCTTGCTTAACTACTTCTTTTCCTTGCCTGACTTTACCTGACCCCGATGGCATTCCTGGCTTGGAACCAGGGTGGCTTGCTCAGCGGACTTGACTGAATGGCAAATACTGGAACAATGGGCAGGCACCCTCTCTTCAACCACTCCTGTGGTACCTCGAATTCCTGAAGGCCATGTACATTTTCCTACTCATTATTCCCTGTCAACAAAAATATTGAAAAATTTTCATTCAGTCTATTCACTACAGAACATATTCAGACATTTATAAAATTAACCAACCATACAAGCAGATAACCTGATTACAGTTTTGGTTAAAATTCTATTCTGATCAAACATAATGAATTTAATGAGGTGATAAAGGACTTCCAACAAGTAGTTGCCTCCAACGACCACTTTCTAGATGATTAGACAGAAACATTGCTATAAGCAAACCAAATCAACGTACAAACACAAGAGCCATAGCCATCTCCCTTAAATTGGGAACAATTAACTAAAGGGCATTTACACACTATTACACTAAATGTTCTTGAATGTGTACATACATATGTCAGAAATTGAAAATGCTAAAGAAAAAAATCAGCAATTTACCACGACAAGCCCCTAGAAAGCTGTAATATTAGCAGCCACCATTGTTCTCCAAGCACACATTGGTCTCTACATCCGTAGTACAAAAGCAAGAACTCCAAGTTGATGAGCGGGGATTGCCTTTCTTCCTTGCTTCACAATTCTATTAAGATTGTCATCCCCTCATTTCTCATCTCCCAAGGCATCTTTAGAAGAAGTCAGCCCTCTAACACAACCTACCATTTATAAAATTGTTGTAGTAAAACTCTATGCAGAAAGAGAACTATCATGCAGCAGAATTCAATTCTGCTTCCGAATTCATTTACACATCACACAAGCACAAGAGAAACATAAAATTAGCAAATTTCATACTTGAATATTTTTTTCCACTGGTTCTTCTTCCCTAGGATTCCAAATGCATTTGCTGCAGCATTTAACGGAATCCGGTCTCCCATGCAATCCCTTTTTCTAAGGCACCGGAAACAACAGCTTCCGTATTTCGAAGACGAGGAACCTGCCAGATTAGTCTATATTATTTCAATGGATGATATCATTTTATTGAATAATGTAATAAGTTAAATATAGAATCTCTAACAAGTAATTACAAACTAAACATACACTTCCGGAATAGATTCTGTACCGTTTGTCCTGAACCAACTAAATCTTTCTTACACCACAAATTCTATTTTTGTTTTTCTTTAATTTTTTTTTGCACCACAAGTGCTGGTACTTCATTCCCCAATTCTGAATAAGTTTCCTGCACCCAAGTGAAGAGAATGTTCATGAGTTTCTATGTAGTAGACGAGAAACAAAAGAAATCTGCAGAGATAGATTGATTTGAATTCAAGCTTTCTAATCATCAAATAATCTTTTCAATTGCAGATGCAATATGCAATGCACATATCTAGAGCAAATTGATTCAGACAATCAAAGTAAAGCTGCATTCAATCAGCTTCACTATGTGGATGGTTCAACTTCATTCTGCAGCAGAATTAGCAAATTTCAAGTGCCGAATACATCTTATTCTGCCGCAAAATTCGGCAGAAGTCTGTTGCATAATCAGCTGCATCAAGCAGAATACATCTCTATGCAGAAGCAGAACTAGCATGCAGATCACACTAAATGGAATAGGCATAGTATCCATCTAAATCATCCTTTGATGAGTCTACAATGTAAAAGTGTGATACATCAAATGACAAACGTGGTTTTACCTTCACAACTTTTGATACCATCACCTCCAAATCATATAGCCCATGTACATTTTCTCTCCTCATCATCCCTGTCGACAAAAATAACAAAAAATTATCGTTGAGTCCATTAACTACAGAACATATTCAAACATTTATAAAATTAACCACCCATACAAGCATAGAAAGTGAATCCATTTTTGGTTGATTGAAGCATAATGAATCCATTTTCTAGATCATTGATGGAAACTACTTGCTATACCCAAGACAAATCAACATACAAACACGAGAGCTATTGCCATCTCGCTTAAACTGCGCAGAATTAGCTACACGGCATTCAGACACTACTCTAAATGTGTCTTTAATGTGCACACAGCTGTGTCAGAAATTGAAAATACTAAAAACAAAATTCATCAATTTACCAAAACAAGCCCCTTGCAAGCTCTAATGTTAGCTGTTGTTCTTGCCAACAGCCACCAATGTTCTTGCATTTGTTCTACATATGTAGTTCAGAAGCAACAAATTCAAGTTGATGGGTGGGTATTGCCTTACCTATTTGCTTCACAATTCTCTTAAGATTGTCATCCGAACATTTCTCATCTCCCAAGGCATCTTAGAAATATGTCGTTGTAATCGACAAATCGCTTAGAAGTCATACCTGTAACACAACCTTCACAAATTTAAGCAATGAAATTATATGCAGCAACGGAACTAGAAGGAGGCAGAATTCCAGTTGCAGCAGAATTAGCATTCTGCAATTGTGCTAATTCTGCTGCACCTTCAGAATTAATTTAAACATCACACAAGCACAAGAGAAACATAAAATTTGCAAGGTTCATACTTGAATAATTTGTTTACACTGGTTCCTCTTCCCTAGGATTCCCAATGCATTTGCTGCACCATTTAACGAGAATCCGGTCTACCATGCAACCCATCTCTCTGGCACCATAAACAACATCTTTCCCATTTGGAAGACTAGCAACCTGCTACATTAAACAATTTTCTTTCATTGGATAATATCATGTTATTGCGTAACGCATTAGCGTTAACAAAGAATCTCTAACGAGTAAATGCAAACTAAACATACAGTTCCGAACAAGATTCAGTACCTTTTTGTCCTAAACCACTCAATCTCTCTTAAAGCAGAAACTTTTTTCTTTTTAGTTTTTTTTTTTACATTTTTTTTAATACACCACAAGTGGTTGTCCTTCGTTCCCCAACTCAGAATAAGTTTCCTACACACACAAGAAGAGGATATTCATGAGATTCTGCCTAGACGAGAAATAAAAGCAATTCCACAGATATACAATGAACTGAATTCAAACTTTTTGCCGCAAAATTAAGCAGAAGTCTACTGCAGAATCTACTGCAGGAAAATAAGCTGAATTCGGCTGCAAAATTCTTCTGCATAATTCTAGGAATAGTAAACAACAAGGACTTGAAAATGTATTTCCATTGACGAATGAGTTACAGAGCAGTTTAACCAAACACCTATCTCTTGCTCGGTAAAGCTCTATCCAGCTCATTCTGATAGTAATATAATGTGCTTATATGTCTACATTGTTCGGCGATATTGGTGCTGCAAATACATGTCGCCTCAAACATATATTATTTCTGAATCAACTCATCTTCGTGTAGGTTTAACATTGCTTTTGTGTAGAAGTTGTTGAACATATTTTATTCAAAAGGAAGCATTTAGTTATCATGAAAAAAGGGAAATGCAGAGAAAATTACAAATTACATATATACAAAATATATTCAAGAATTTTGATATACAAGAAAAAATGCACGATACGTGATAGTAAGATAGTTGACATGACAAAATGCATTACGATTATTAAAAACATATACAAAAGATAAAACAACATTAGGTTTTAGTTATATAGATTACACACGGCCATTTCATTACATGGTAAAAAAATTACAAAGAAGAACTTAAATATGATTTTGGTAACAAACTAATATACTTTTTAAAATTGACACACTAAATGGAATAACGGCATCGTATCCATCTACAATGCAGATCATCCTTCGGTGAGTCTATGATGTAAAAGTGTGATACATTAACAGAAGAATATTATTTTACCTTCACAACATTTGACACCATCACCTCGAAATCATGGAGGCCATGTACATTTTCTTTCCTCATCATCCCTGTCGACAAAAATAACAAAAAACTGTCGTTCAGTCCATTCACTACAGAACATATTAAGACATCTATAAAATTAACCATCTATAAAAATATAACCGAACGCCTATCTCTTGCTCGGTAAAGCTCTATCCAGCTCTTTCTAATAGTAATATAATGTGCTTATATGTCTATATTGTTCAGCAAGATTGGTGCTGCAAATACATGTCGCCTGAAACATATATTATTTCTGAATCAACTCATCTTCCTGTAGGTTATAGATTGCTTTTGTGTAGAAGTTGTTGAACTTTTTTATTTCAAAGGGAAGCATTTAGTTATCATGAAAAAAGGGAAATGGAGAGAAAATTACAAATTACATAAATACAAAATATATTCAAAAATTTTGATATACAAGAAATAATGCACGACAGGTGATGGTAAGATAGTTGACATGAAAATGCATTACGAATATTAAAAACATATACAAACGATCAAACAACATTACATTTAAATTATATAGATTAAATAACGGCCATTTCACTACATGGAAAAAAAATTACAAAGAACTTAAATATGATATTGGTAACAAACGAATATAATTTTTAGGCATTGTATCCATCTAAAATGCAGATCCTCCTTCGATGAGTCTACGAATGTAAAAGAGTGATACATCAAACGAAGCAAATGGTTTTACCTTCACAACTTTTGACACCATCACCTCGAAATCATGAAGGCCATGTACATTTTGTCTCCTCATCATCCCTGTCAACAAAAATAACAAAAAATCATTCAGTCCATTCACTACAGAACATATTCAGACATTTATAAAATTAACCACCCAAACAAGCAAAGAAACTGATTCCATTTTTGGCTGATTCAAACATCAGGAGTTTATTTGAGGTGCTAAAGGACTTGTAACACATACATGCTTCCAATGACCACTTTCTAGATCAATGATGGAAACTACTTGCTATACCCAAGACAAAATCAACGTACAAACACAAAGCTAAAGCCATCTCCATTAACCTGCGCTGACTTAGCTACAAGGCATTCAGACACTACGCCTCTAAATGCGTCTTTAATGTGAACACAACTGTGTCAGAAATTGAAAATACTAACGAAAAAATTCATCAATTTACCACAACAACACCCTTGCAAGCTGTAATATTAGCTGTTGTTCTTGCCAACAGCCACCATTGTTCTTGCATTGCTTTCTACATATGTAGTTCAAAAGCAACAACTCCAAGTTGATGGGTGGGTATTGCCTTTCCTATTTGCTTCACAATTCTTTTAAGAATGTCATCCGCACATTTCTCATCTCCCAAGGCATCTTTAGAAATATGTTGTTGTAATCTGAAAAAATAGCATAGGAGTCAGCCCTGGAACACAACCTTCATTTATAAAATTTTCGCAATGAAATTCTATGCAGCAATAGAACTACCAAGAGACAGAATTCAAATTGCAGCAGAATTAGAATTCTGCGGTTGTGCTAATTCTGCTGCAGCAGAATTCAGTTCTGCTTCAGAATTAATTTACACATCACACAAGCACAAGAGAAGCATAAAATTTGCAAGGTTCATACTTGAACAATTTGTTTACACTGGTTCCTCTTCCCTAGGATTCCCAATGCATTTGCCGCAGCATTTAACGGAAATTCGGTATCCCATTCAACTCATTTATCTAAGGCACCATAAACAACATCTTTCCCAATTGGAAGACCAGCAACCTGCTAGATTAAACAATTTTCTTTCAATGGATGATATCATGTTATTGCATAACGTAATAACTTTAACAAAGAATCTCTAACGAGTAATGCAAACTAAACATACAGTTCCGAACAAGATTCAATACCTTTTTGTCCTCAACCAGTCAATCTCTCTTACACTAGAAGTTTTTTTTCTTTTTTTCTTTTTTTTATAAACCACTCAATCTCTCTTACACCAGAAGTTTTCTTTCTTTTTTACATTTTTTTTACTTTCTTTTTTAATACACCACAAGTGGTGGTCCTTCGTTCCCCAATTCGAATAAGTTTCCTGCACCCACAAGAAGAGGATATTCATGAGATTCTTGCCCAGACGAGAAACAAAAGCAATTCCACAGATATACAATGGACTGAATTCATACTTTCTGATCATCAAATAATCCTTAAAGTTACATATTCAAAGAGCATTCTATATATATAGAGAAATTGCTTCACAAGACCAAAGTTAAGCGGCATTCAAGCAGCTTTACTTTCTGCAGGATCAACTTCATTCTGCAGCAGAATCAACAAATTTCTGCTGCAGAATACCACTTATTCTGCCGCAAAATTAAGCAGAAGTCTGCTGCAGAATCAACTGAAGGAAAACAAGGTGAATTCTGCGGCAAAATTCTTCTGCATAATTCTTGGAATAGTAAACCACAAGGACTTGAAAATGTATTTCCATTGACGAATGAGTTACAGAGCAGTTTAACCAAACACCTATCTCTTGCTCGGTAAAGCTCTATCCAGCTCTTTCTAATACTAATATAATGTGCTTATTGTCTATATTGTTCAGTGATATTGGTGCTGCGAATACATGTCGACTCAAACATATATTATTTCTGAATCAACTCATCTTCGTGTAGGTTATACATTGCTTTTGTGTAGAAGTTGTTGAACTTTTTTCATTCAAAGGGAAGCATTTAGTTATCATGAAAAAAGGGAAATGCAGAGAAAATTACAAATTACATAAATACAAAATATATTCAAGAATTTTGATATACAAGAAATAATGCACGATAGGTGATGGTAAGATAGTTGACATGACAAAATGCATTACGATTAATAAAAACATATAGAAAAGATCAAACAACATTACGTTTTACTTATATAGATTAAACAATGGCCATTTCATTACATGGTAAAAAATTACAAAGAAGAACTTAAATATGATTTTGGTAACAAACTAATATAATTTTTAAAATTGACACACTAAATGGAATAGGCATCGTATCCATCTACAATGCTGATCAATCCTTCGATGAGTCTACGATGTAAAAGTGTGATACATCAACTGAAGAAAGTTATTTACCTTCACAACTTTTGACACCATCACCTAGAAATCATGGAGGCCATGTACATTTTCTTTCCTCATCATCCCTGTCGACAAAAATAACAAAAAACTGTCGTTCAGTCCATTCACTACACAACATATTAAAGCATTTATAAAATTAACCACCCATACAAGCATAATGAGTTTATTTGAAGTGCTAACGGACTTCAAACAAGTACATGATTGATGGAAACTACTTGCTATGGGCAAGATAATCAACGAACAAACACAAGAGCTATAGTCATCTCCCTTAAACTGCGCAGATTAGCTACACGACATTCAGACACTACTCGTCTAAATATGTCTATAATGTGCACACAGCTGTGTCAGAAATTGAAAATTCTAAAGACAAAATTCATCAATTTACCAAAACAAGCCCCTTGCAAGCTCTAATGTTAGCTGTTGTTCTTGCCAAGAGCCACCAATGTTCTTGCATTTGTTCTACATATGTAGTTCAGAAGCAACAACTTCAAGTTGATGGGTGGGTATTGCCTTTCCTATTTGCTTCACAATTCTCTTAAGATTGTCATCCGAGCATTTCTCATCTCCCAAGGCATCTTAGAAATATGTCGTTGTAATCGACAAAATAGCTCAGAAGTCAGACCTGTAACACAACCTTCATTTATAAAATTTAAGCAATGAAATTATATGCAGCAACGGAACTAGAAGGAGGCAGGATTCCGGTTGCAGCAGAATTAGCATTCTGCAATTGTGCTAATTCTGCTACACCAAAATTCAGTTCTGCTTCAGAATTAATTTAAACATCACGCAAGCACAAGAGAAACATAAAATATGCTAGGTTCATACTTGAATAATTTGTTTACACTGGTTCCTCTTCCCTAGGATTCCCAATGCATTTGCTGCAGCATTTAACGGAAATCCGGTATCCCATGCAACTCATTTATCTAAGGCACCATAAACAACATCTTTCCCAATTGGAAGACCAGCAACCTGCTAGATTAAACAATTTTCTTTCAATGGATGATATCATGTTATTGCATAACGTAATAACATTAACAAAGAATCTCTAACGAGTAATGCAAACTAAACATACAGTTCCGAACAAGATTCAATACCTTTTTGTCCTAAACCAGTCAATCTCTCTTACACTAGAAGTTTTTTTTTCTTTCTTTCATTTTTTTTTAAACCACTCAATCTCTCTTACACCGGAAGTTTTCTTTTTTTTTTTTTTTTTAATTTCTTTTTTTATACACCACAAGTGGTGGTCCTTCGTTCCCCAATTCGAATAAGTTTCCTGCACCCACAAGAAGAGGATATTCATGAGATTCTTGCCCAGACGAAAAACAAAAGCCATTCCACAGATATACAATGGACTGAATTCAAACTTTCTGATCATCAAATAATCCGTAAAGTTACATATTCAAAGAGCATTCTATATACATAGAGAAATTGATTCACAAGACCAAAGTTAAGCTGCATTCAAGCAGCTTTAGTTTCTGCAGGATCAACTTCATTCTGCAGCAGAATCAACAAATTTCTGCTGCAGGATACAACTTATTCTTCAACAAAATTACGCAGAAGTCTGCTGCAGAATCAACTGTAGGAAAATAAGGTGAATTCTGCTGCGAAATTCTTCTGCATAATTCTTGGAATAGTAAACCACAAGGACTTGAATATGTATTTCCATTGACGAATGAGTTACAGAGCAGTTTAACCGAGAACACCTATCTCTTGCTCGGTAAAGCTCTATCCTGCTCTTTCTAATACTAATATAATGCGCTTATATGTCTATATTGTTCAGCAATATTGGTGCTGCAAATACATGTCGCCTGAAACATATATTATTTCTGAATCAACTCATCTTCTTGTAGGTTATAGATTGCTTTTGTGTAGAAGTTGTTGAACTTTTTTATTTCAAAGGGAAGCATTTAGTTATCATGTAAAAAGGGAAATGGAGAGAAAATTACAAATTACATAAATACAAAATATATTCAAAAATTTTGATATACAAGAAATAATGCACGACAGGTGATGGTAAGATAGTTGACATCAAAATGCATTACGAATATTAAAAACATATACAAAAGATCAAACAACATTACATTTTAATTATATAGATTAAACAACGGCCATTTCATTACATGGAAAAAAAATTACAAAGAACTTCAATACGATTTTGGCAACAAACGAATATAATTTTTAAATTGACGCATTAAATGGAATAGGCATAGTATCTATCTAAAATGCAGATCCTCCTTCGATGAGTCTACGAATGTAAAAGAATGATACATCAAATGAAGAAAGTGGTTTTACCTTCACAACTTTTGACACCATCACCTCGAAATCATGAAGGCCATGTACATTTTGTCTCCTCATCATCCCTGTCGACAAAAATAACAAAAAATTGCCGTTCAGTCCATTCACTACAGAACATATTCAGACATTTATAAAATTAACCACCCATACAAGCACAGAAAGTGATTCCATTTTTGGCTGATTCAAACATAAAGAGTTCATTTGAGGTGCTAAAGGACTTCTAACACGTACAGGCTTCCAGTGACCACTTTCTAGATCATTGATGGAAACTACTTGCTATACTCAAGACAAATCAACGTACAAACACAAAGCTATAGCCATCTCCCTTAACCTGCGCCGACTTAGCTACACGGCATTCAGACACTACGCCTCTAAATGTGTCTTTAATGTGCACACAACTGTGTCAGAAATTGAAAATACTAAAGAAAAAATTCATCAATTTACCACAACAAGCCCCTTGCAAGCTGTAATATTAGCTGTTGTTCTTGCCAACAGCCACCATCGTTCTTGCATTGCTTTCTACATATGTGGTTCAAAAGCAACAACTCCAAGTTGATGGGTGGGTATTGCTTTTCCTATTTGCTTCACATTTCTTTTAAGAATGTCATCCGCACATTTCTCATCTCCCAAGGCATCTTTAGAAATATGTTGTTGTAATCTGACGAAATAGCATAGGAGTCAGCCCTGTAACACAACCTTCATTTTGTAAAATTTTCGCAATGAAATCCTATGCAGCAAGAGGCAGAATTCAAATTGCAATTGAATTAGAATTCTGCAGTTGTGCTAATTCTGCTGCAGCAGAATTCAGTTCTGTTTCAGAATTAATTTACACATCACACAAGCACAAGAGAAGCATAAAATTTGCAAGGTTCATACTTGAATAATTTGTTTACACTGGTTCCTCTTCCCTAGGATTCCCAATGCATTTGCTGCAGCATTTAACGGAAATTCGGTATCCCATGCAACTCATTTATCTAAGGCACCATAAACAACATCTTTCCCAATTGGAAGACCAGCAACCTGCTAGATTTAACAATTTTCTTTCAATGGATGATATCATGTTATTGCATAACGTAATAACATTAACAAAGAATCTCTAACGAGTAATGCAAACTAAACATACAGTTCCGAACAAGATTCAATACCTTTTTATCCTAAACCAGTCAATCTCTCTTACACTAGAAGTTTTTTTTTCTTTCTTTCTTTTTTTTTAAACCACTCAATCTCTCTTACACCGGAAGTTTTCTTTTTTTTTTTTTTTTTAATTTTTTTTTTTATACACCACAAGCGGTGGTCCTTCGTTCCCAAATTCGAATAAGTTTCCTGCACCCACAAGAAGAGGATATTCATGAGATTCTTGCCCAGACGAGAAACAAAAGCTATTCCACAGATATACAATGGACTGAATTCAAACTTTCTGATCATCAAATAATCCTTAAAGTTACATATTCAAAGAGCATTCTATATACATAGAGAAATTGATTCACAAGACCAAAGTTAAGCTGCATTCAAGCAGCTTTAGTTTCTGCAGGATCAACTTCATTCTGCAGCAGAATCAACAAATTTCTGCTGCAGATTACAACTTATTCTTCCACAAAATTACGCAGAAGTCTGCTGAACTGTAGGAAAATAAGGTGAATTCTGCTGCGAAATTCTTCTGCATAATTCTTGGAATAGTAAACCACAAGGACTTGAATATGTATTTCCATTGACGAATGAGTTACAGAGCAGTTTAACCGAGAACACCTATCTCTTGCTCGGTAAAGCTCTATCCTGCTCTTTCTAATACTAATATAATGTGCTTATATGTCTATATTGTTCAGCAATATTGGTGCTGCAAATACATGTCGCCTGAAACGTATCTTATTTCTGAATCAACTCATCTTCTTGTAGGTTATAGATTGCTTTTGTGTAGAAGTTGTTGAACTTTTTTATTTCAAAGGGAAGCATTTAGTTATCATGTAAAAAGGGAAATGGAGAGAAAATTACAAATTACATAAATACAAAATATATTCAAAAATTTTGATATACAAGAAATAATGCACGACAGGTGATGGTAAGATAGTTGACATCAAAATGCATTACGAATATTAAAAACATATACAAAAGATCAAACAACATTACATTTTAATTATATAGATTAAACAACGGCCATTTCATTACATGGAAAAAAAATTACAAAGAACTTCAATACGATTTTGGCAACAAACGAATATAATTTTTAATTTGACGCATTAAATGGAATAGGCATAGTATCTATCTAAAATGCAGATCCTCCTTCGATGAGTCTACGAATGTAAAAGAGAGATACATCAAGTGAAGAAAGTGGTTTTACCTTCACAACTTTTGACACCATCACCTCGAAATCATGAAGGCCATGTACATTTTGTCTCCTCATCATCCCTGTCGACAAAAATAACAAAAAATTGTCGTTCAGTCCATTCACTACAGAACATATTCAGACATTTATAAAATTAACCACCCATACAAGCACAGAAAGTGATTCCATTTTTGGCTGATTCAAACATAATGAGTTCATTTGAGGTGCTAAAGGACTTCTAACACGTACAGGCTTCCAGAGACCACTTTCTAGATCATTGATGGAAACTACTTGCTATACTCAAGACAAATCAACGTACAAACACAAAGCTATAGCCATCTCCCTTAACCTGCGCCGACTTAGCTACACGGCATTCAGACACTACGCCTCTAAATGTGTCTTTAATGTGCACACAACTGTGTCAGAAATTGAAAATACTAAAGAAAAAATTCATCAATTTACCACAACAAGCCCCTTGCAAGCTGTAATATTAGCTGTTGTTCTTGCCAACAGCCACCACTGTTCTTGCATTGCTTTCTACATATGTAGTTCCAAAGCAACAACTCCAAGTTGATGGGTGGGTATTGCTTTTCCTATTGGCTTCACAATTCTTTTAAGAATGTCATCCGCACATTTCACATCTCCCAAGGCATCTTTAGAAATCAGTTGTTGTAATCTGATGAAATAGTATAGCAGTCAGCCCTGTAACACAACCTTCATTTATAAAATTTTAGCAATGAAATTCTATGCAGCAATAGAACTAGCAAGAGGCAGAATTCAAATTGCAACAGAATTAGGATTCTGCAGTTGTGCTAATTCTGCTGCAGCAGCATTCAGTTCTGTTTCAGAATTAATTTACACATCACACAAGCACAAGAGAAGCATAAAATTTGCAAGGTTCATACTTGAATAATTTGTTTACACTGGTTCCTCTTCCCTAGGATTCCCAATGCATTTGCTGCAGCATTTAACGGAAATCCGGTATCCCATGCAACTCATTTATCTATGGCACCATAAACAACATCTTTCCCAATTGGAAGACCAGCAACCTGCTAGATTTAACAATTTTCTTTCAATGGATGATATCATGTTATTGCATAACGTAATAACATTAACAAAGAATCTCTAACGAGTAATGCAAACTAAAAATACAGTTCCGAACAAGATTCAATACCTTTTTGTCCTAAACCAGTCAATCTCTCTTACACTAGAAGTTTTTTTTTTCTTTCTTTCTTTTTTTTTTAAACCACTCAATCTCTCTTACACCGGAAGTTTTCTTTTTTTTTTTTTTTTTTTACTTTCTTTTTTAATACACCACAAGCGGTGGTCCTTCGTTCCCAAATTCGAATAAGTTTCCTGCACCCACAAGAAGAGGATATTCATGAGATTCTTGCCCAGACGAGAAACAAAAGCCATTCCACAGATATACAATGGACTGAATTCAAACTTTCTGATCATCAAATAATCCTTAAAGTTACATATTCAAAGAGCATTCTATATACATAGAGAAATTGATTCACAAGACCAAAGTTAAGCTGCATTCAAGCAGCTTTAGTTTCTGCAGGATCAACTTCATTCTGCAGCAGAATCAACAAATTTCTGCTGCAGATTACAACTTATTCTTCCACAAAATTACGCAGAAGTCTGCTGAACTGTAGGAAAATAAGGTGAATTCTGCTGCGAAATTCTTCTGCATAATTCTTGGAATAGTAAACCACAAGGACTTGAATATGTATTTCCATTGACGAATGAGTTACAGAGCAGTTTAACCGAGAACACCTATCTCTTGCTCGGTAAAGCTCTATCCTGCTCTTTCTAATACTAATATAATGTGCTTATATGTCTATATTGTTCAGCAATATTGGTGCTGCAAATACATGTCGCCTGAAACGTATCTTATTTCTGAATCAACTCATCTTCTTGTAGGTTATAGATTGCTTTTGTGTAGAAGTTGTTGAACTTTTTTATTTCAAAGGGAAGCATTTAGTTATCATGAAAAAAGTGGTTTTACCTTCAGAACTTTTGACACCATCACCTCGAAATCATGGAGGCCAAGTACATTTTGTCTCCTCATTATCCCTATCGACAAAAATAACAAAAAATTGTCATTCAATCCATTCATTACAGAACATATTCAGACATTTATAACATTAACCACCCATACAAGTACAGAAAGTGATTCTACTTTTGGTTGATTCAAGAATAATGAGTTTATTTGAGGTTGTAAAGGATTTCTAACAAGTACATGATCGATGGAAACGACTTGCCATAAGCAAGACAAATAAACGAACAAACATAAGAGTTATGGCCATCTCCCTTAAATATGTCTAGAAATGTGTCCCTTAAATGTGCACACAGCTGTGTCAGAAATTGAATACAAAAGACAAAATTCATCAATTGAAAATACTAAAGACAAAATTCATCAATTTACCACAACAAGCCCCTTGCAAGCTGTAATATTAGCTGTTGTTCTTCCCAACAGCCACCATTGTTCTTGCATTGGTATCTACATATGTAGTTCAAAAGCAACAACTCTGAGTTGATGGGTGGGCATTGCCTTTCCTATTTGCTTCACAATTCTCTTAGAATTGTCATAAACACATTTCTCGTCTCCCAAGGCATCTTTAGAAATACGTTGCGGTAATCGACAAAATAGCGTAGAAGTTAGCCCTGTAACACAAGCTTCATTTATAAAATTTTCGCAACGAAATTCTATGCAGCAACAGAACTAGCAAGAGGCAGAATTCCGGTTGCAGCAGAATTAGAATTCTGCAATTGTGCTAATTCTGCTGCAGCAGAATTCAGTTCTGCTTCAGAATTAATTTACACATCACACAAGCACAGGAGAAACATAAAATTTGCAAAGTTCATACTTTAATTTGTTTACACTGGTTCCTCTTCCCTAGGATTACCAATGCATTTGGCCATTTGCTGCAACATTTAACGGAAATTCAGTCTCCCATGCAACCCATTTCTCTAAGGCACCATAAACAACATCTTTCCCATTTGGAAGACTAGCAACCTGCCAGATTAGACAATTTCCTTTCAATGGATCATATCATGTTATTGAATAACGTAATAAGTTTAACAAAGAATCTCTAACGAGTAAATGCAAACTAAACATATAGTTCCGAACAAGATTCAGTACCTTTTTGTCCTAAACCAACTCAATCTCTCTTACACAAGTTCTTTTTTTTTACTTTTTTTCTAAATTTTTTTTATACACCACAGTGGTGGTCCTTCGTTCCCCAATTCTGAATAAGTTTCCTGCACCCACATGAAGAGGATGTTCATGAGATTCTCCATAGACAAGAAACAAAAGCAATTCCACAGATATAGAATGAACTGACTTTCTTATCATCAAATAATCATTAAAGTTACATATGCAAAGAGCAACCAATATATGTAGAGAGAAATTGATTCACATGATCAAATTTAAGCTGCATTCAAGCAGCTTTACTTTCTGCAGGATCAACTTCATTCTGCAGCAGAATCAGCACAATTCTGCTGCAGAATACGACTTATTCTGCCGCAACAATTATCTAGAAGTCTGCTGCAGAATCAACTGCAGGAAAATAAGGTGAATTTTGCTGCAAAATTCTTCTGCAGAATTCTTGGAATAGTAAACAACAAGGACTTGAAAATGTATTTCCATTGACGAATGAGTTACAGAGCAGTTTAACTGAGCACCTATCTCTTGCTCAGTAAAGCTCTATCCAGCTCTTTTTAATAGTAATATAATGTGCTTATATGTCTATATTGTTCAGCAATATTGACGCTGCAAATACATGTCGCCTCAAACATATATTATTGTTGAACTTTTTTAATTAAAAAGGAAGCATTTCGTTATCATGAAAAAAGGGAAATGGAGAGAAAAATTGCAAATTACATAATTACAAAATATATTGAAGAATTTTGACATACAAGAAATAATGCACGATAGGTGATGGCAAGACAGTTGACATGACAGAATGCATTGCGATTATTAAAATCATATACAAAAGATCAAATAACATTAAGTTTTAATTATATAGATTAAATAAAGGCCATTTCATTACATGAAAAAAAAATTACAAAGAAGAACTTAAATATGATTTTGGTAACAAACTAATATAATTTTTTAAAATTGACACATTAAATGGAATAGGCATAGTATCCATCTAAAATGCAGATCATCCTTCGATGACTCTACGATGTAAAAGTGTGATACATCAAATGAAGAAAGTTGTTTTACCTTCACCAACTTTTGACACCGTCACCTCAAAATCTTGGAGGTCATTATCCCTCTGGACAAAAATATAAAAATTGTCATTCAATCAATTCACTTCAAAAGATACTAAGCCATTTCTAAAATTAACCAACCACACATGCAGAAAGTGATTCCATTTTTGTTTGAAATTCTATTATGATTCAAGCATAATGAGTTTATGTGAGGTGATAAAGGACTTCCAGCAAGTAGTTGTTTCCAATGACCACTTTCAAGATGATTGATGGAAACTATTTGCTATACGGAAAACAAATCAACGTACAAACACAGGAGCTATAGCCATCTCAATAAACTGCACGTGTACAAACACAAGAGCTATAGCCATCTCAATAAACTGCACAAAATTTACTACAGGTCATTCACACACTATTCCTCTAAATGTACCCTGAATGTGCACACACATATGTTAGAAATTGAAAATGCTAAAGAAAAAAATATCATCAATTCACCACAAAAAAGGAATCTTATTTTATTACCATGATTCCCAACATCATACACCTGGATATACCGCATTCATCGGCCAGGAAAGATTAGCAGTGAAAATTTAAAATGCTTGTCTATATGCAGCTGTAAGTCTTAATACTCAAGCAAAACTTGTACATTTCTTTTTTTTTTTTTTTTTCCTTTTAAGTTTTACCTTTGGGACTTGGGGGGAGAAGGATCCTTGTAAAAAGCATCACTGCTATATACCGAACTTGCACCCTGCTGAGATGGCAATCTAAAATGAATTATTTATAAATTAATGGAAACTTGGAATAATTATTTTGTCACTTATATTTGTAAAATAATATAAAGGCCTTGATCTACCACCTCCCAACCAAAAGTAGTAGTGAGATAAAGCAAAGCATCTCTAAAGTACAGTTACTCAGAGAAGCTTTCATATAGCCACCAAGAAATGTTACAATGTTGCAATAAACCAAAATAGAAAGGAAGGACTGTTGCAATTTATTTGAAGTTATTGCCTTCCACAAATGAGCACGTTCTCATAGAACCCTCAACTGGAATTAAAGAAAAATCAATTCTCAGTTTAAGTGGCAAAATGTTTACGTTAATGACCAAATGCAGAGAACAAAATGGCTGCTGATTTTCATACATAAGAAGGACTAGAGATAACAAAGGAGCCCAGCTATATGAAATTACTATCGTTTCAGGAGAATCTAGCTATCGAAAATTACTATTGTTCAAGTATGACAGAATCCTAAACTTCAACCAGGGAGTTTGCGGAGTGCCTATTAGAGCTAGATTATGTTTCTTATTTGAAGTTTGGAGTGTGGCTCCTCAAACAAGATGCAGGTATCCTTATTAACCAGTCAAATCTCTTTTCAAGGATGATAATGATCCTTTCGGGGATGATAATGATCCTTCTAGAGATGATAGAGTGGGCAGATATCATAGAAGACTGACTATTTGGAGAAATAGCTCTCTCATTGTATGCAACTATTACATGATAAGAATTTTGAAGGCACAGAAATTGGGAATTCACATAATAATATATGCTTCTCGTAAAGTAAAGCAAGAAAATTGTTTCAAAGTTTCAGATCCTTTAGCATGTTCAGAAAATATAAATGCGAGTCGCATTATTTTCGAGAGCAAATGCTATAAGAAGGGTTCTGGTGTAGCTTATCATAAACCCATGATCAAGCAGCATAATCATTCATGATTCATCTACTCATTGAGCTGTACAACCCAATAAATTACCAAATGAAACAATACTTGAGGAGAAGCTCATCACTGTCAATTTTAACCAAACTGACAAAGCTTCATACAGGAATATCACGAGATGCGTCTACATATGACCAAACAACAGGTTATCCTGAATATCTAAGATCCCATCCCACAGCAACTGACTAGAGAAGCTCACTCATTTGTCCTAATAGTTAGATGCCAACATCCCAAAGATTGCAATTGGAATTGCCTACACATGTACATATTTTCAATATTTTACATATCACCTGAAAATATCATGTTTTGAGAAGGGAATATTAAAAGCATATGAGGACAGTAAATCTAATGTTGTAATTTCAGCATATTGCCGCTATTGTACTCAGAACATCAAAGCATCAAGCATCCTCTAAAATGCTTTGATACTTTATGATCTAGAGATATCCGCCAAATTATCCTACATTCAGCTCCAACATGCAGCATTCTACTGCATAGAACTAAAAAGGAAAATGAAAACACAACCAACCGTGCCCTAGTTTTTAAACAAGCGAAGATATCTCAAGATTAAGGAGCACCAAACACATGTACATATTTGTAATTCCTTATGCATAAAGGATGAGAGAAAACTAGTAAAGTATGATGAAGATGCAATTATCAATATAACTAGCAAAAAGCAATTGGACAAGACCAGATTCGATAAGTGTGCTGAGAATGTACCGTGCTTTATCACTATCAACATCCATATGAACCCCTTCATATATCTCTTCAAGCTCAGATTGCCTCTTAAAAATAAGCTCTTTCTTCTTACTGGCTTTCAGAACATTCGAACATTCAACTTCAGTTTCAGCCTAAATGTTCAGAATTGCAACAGTAAGAAATTGTAAGATGGTATTTACAACATAACTTCACGATCATCTAAAACTAGTAAGCTGATTGACCTGCTTGATGGCATCAATAGATAGAGATAAAGGACTTGAAACTTCATCGGCGGTCAAAGTGATTAAGCAAGTGACATGATCAAATCTTCTTTGCTCCTCAATAGGCATATCCATGAGACTCCAGAGTTGTATAAGAGTTGTGCCAAGATCTTGTGCCTGCATGCGAACAAAGCATTAAGCAGGTTAAAAGTAAAAACTCAGAGCACATACCAATCTCCAGTTGTCAATACTAACAAGGTGAAGATAAATACGCTCAGTGTTGAATCCAATGATATGAAGAAAAGAGGAATTCAAGGCATCAAGACAGAAGTAGACACTACTATTAAAGACTAAAAAAGTCATAAAGAAAGATTTCAGGTACCTGCCATGGTCTATGCTGATGACACCAAAAGTTGCGGCAAAATCGACAAGTAATTGTAATGTAAAAACTGTTAGATTTGGTAAAATGCAAAAGATGGATAGATGAAATGGCAGTATGTATTATTAAAAAGCATATAATGAACAATCTTTTCTAATCCTGTCTTCACAAGAGGGTAATTATGACTACGCACACATAGAGCAGAAATTGTTCACCAAAGGCATCTTGTTTTATTCTCACATATAATAAAACCAAATAGAATATAACAAGCTTGTAAAGTAAGAACTTCACAGTTGCTCTAGCAAAAAGGTCTTAGAAACAAAAAGTTAAGTTAAACTTCTTCTATATCAGAAAACGGGCTATGCCAACATATAATTCAGGCGCTTAATCACCAATTTGTTGGTGAAACTCGACCTACCAAACTATGTGAAAAGCTATGAATGATGGACCAATTTCTCCACAATACTACTAAGCAATGGAGTAAGGCATAGTTATAGGGTTTTAATCACTATGGTTTTTGCACTTATGAAAACATACAAAAAAAAAAGAAGTAGACAAAGGAAAGGAGAAATGAAGGTGAGAGGGTGAAAACATGTCAGTGGAGTTTTGATGGTGACCTCGGGTAAAATGGTGGGAAGAAAAGGATGATTTTGAGGGTTTTTACCAGCTGGGTTTCTCGTTCTTCTCTCGCGGGTTCTGTCTTGCACAGGAGCACCCTCAGGCCCCGTCACGTTCGCCGCCTTGAGTCCGCCATCCTCGGCGCACTCCAACCACGAACTCGACCGTCTCTCCTTCACAAACCCTTCAAATTCTACCGCTGATTCATGAGATTTGTTCTTGATTTTTTTGCCTCTGTTATTCAGACCAAGAGCAGAATCAGAGTGCCAGAATCGGTGATACATAAGTCACAAACACAAACGAGAAGCGAACAGAAGGAGGGGGGGAAATGAAGGGGAAGAAGACGGTGATTTGAGGGTTTTTACAAACTGGTGTATGAAATGATGCTTGATTTTGTGGTTTTTACAAACTAGGAAAAAGAAAATAGTCAAAAGAGAAACGTGTTTTTTTGTCATCAAATAGTAGAAAAACGTTTGTGGAATAAACTACGTTTCTGTCAAATGTGTTTTTACAAATGTTTCTGTCAAATAGTAGAAAAACGTATGTGGAATACAACACGTTTCTGTCAAATGTTTCTCTCAAAAAGAAATTTATGCTTGTGGGCAAAATTTTGTTCTTGAATACAATAAAAAAAAATGAGAAAACAAGCTTTGAGTATTATTGTTTTAGTAAAGATGGGAGAAATACGGGGATGAGTATTTTATTTATATTTTCTTTTATTATTTTTTTTTCTCCTAAGTTTGGGTTTATTATCATCTAGGTGGTGTTGAGAAATATTGCAACTTTGATTACCAATTAATTGAAAATTTATGCTTTAAGTGTTCGTTTAGTCGTCCTGTGATTAAATAGGCCAAATCTTGTTTCTAGTGCAAACGCCACTCCTTTTGCCGTTTGCTCATTTTTCAATAATTGCTTTTGAGATTGAATTATATCAAAACCACACTTTGATAAAAGTTATAGTTTTTAGCTTTTAATACCACTCCAATTATTTTTCATCTAATTTCTCATTATGCGCACTAAGTAATTTCTTTTAATTCCTTCATTAACTTTATAAATGAGATTAATTTTGTAATTTAACTACCATATGCAAATTGTATAATTAATTATGAAATTAAGATCCATGTCTCATAATAATTCTTTTGAAAATTAATTCTCTCCTAATCAATTATCTATGCTATTATATAAAAAATAAAAATAAAAATAAAAAACATTTTTTACTCACAAATGAAGATTATTGACACCGTCGCACCACTTTTTTGTAATGCAAAAAATAACCCTCAACTAATATGATAACTACTATATTCAACTTTCCAAATTTTAGATTAATTGATAAATTAGTTTTTCCTTCTTTCCTTCTTTTTTTTAATGTGATGTATTAGTTTATATATTATATTTTTATTTATAATATATTTCAAAGCCTAAAAAATTATTTATTATATGCACGCAGGAACGGCGTGCCACAACGGCTAGTATAGTATAATTCTCTCATGAACATGTCGCGCAACGCAATAGGCAATAATAATACCAGAATGGAATTATAGAGTTAATAATAATCTATATTTCTATACTGTTATATAAAAGAAACCCCTTTTCTACTCACAAATGGCGGTTAATGACACCACCGCACCATTTTTTTGCAATGTCAAAACTAACCCTCAATTGATATGATAACTACTTTATTAAAGTTTGGGCTTAATTTTTTGTGTGTGTTTTGACTTTTTTTTTTGTCCGTAATTGTCTAGAATACCCCTATATTGTATATAAAATTACCATGGTCCAAATAGGCTATTTTTGAAGGATTTTTTTTGCATTTTCATATATCTTAAAAATATAAATAATTTTGTTTTTAACATATTTATATTTAATATTAAAATATGACAGAATAGAAAAAATACATTACCAAGATTAATATACTAAATTTTTATTTTTGAATTTTAAACATCTACATGTATATAAATATTAAACAATTATAATAATTCAATTTAAAATGAATTTAAATTATTATTTAATTTAAATATTTTTATTCATTATACCAAATATATTGTAGACCACATTTAAGTAAATATTTAATAATTATTATAATTATTTAAAATTACTCTTAATTAAAGTTAATTAAAAAATATATTTTCTTTTTAACTGGGGTGACGGCGACCGCCGCCGCCCCGGAGGGCGTCTTTCTTCCACGCATAGGAGGGCAATAGCGACGCCGTTCGCCGTCACTGTCGCCCTCTTGACGTCGCCAAATTTGTCTGACGCCATCGCCTTCATTTCTTTTACCTGGGTGACGTCGCCATTGCCCAAATTTAATCTGGGCGCCGGCGACATCACCAGATTTTTCTGACGCCGTCGCCCTCCTTTCTTTTACCCAGGCGACGTCGTCGTCGCTCAAATCTGATCTGGGTGCCAGCGACGTCGCAAGCTTTGTCTGTAGGGGTGGGGGTGGGAGTGACGGGGAGGGGGGGGGGAGGTTGGGGGTAGGGTCTTTTTTAAAGCTTTATATATATAAAATAATAATTTATTTTTTATAATTCTAATTTTTTGTATATAATATAAATTAAATAATTTGTTGAATCCTGACCCTTCATTTTTTCTAAGATCTCACAGGTGAGATTAATTGATCAGATCAACGATTATTATATAAACAAAGACGATCAAACGGTTAGTAAAATAAGGAATAATATATAACAAAAAGGGCATAACGGTCATATAGCTAAAAAGTTAATGTCGTTAAGTCAATTTAACGGAGTGGGGCGATTGAGCTACATTTAATAAAATAGAAGAGGATTTTTAGCCTATTTTTAAAACACGAAGGGATTTTAGCTGAGTTTTTAAAACACAGAGGGGTTTTATGCAATTAACCCTAATAATAAAGTGAATTACTATCCATATATATGGTAATGGGACAATCTTGGAAGAGAAACAAAGAAAATTTAACAACACAATAAATCAATTCTGCAATCATAAAGAAAGAACTCTGTATTCAGGAAAAGCAAATCACATCCACCAACATATTAAAACTCCCCACCAATTTAAATTTTCATTCTTTAAAAATTAAAAAAAAAAAAGGAAAAGGCAAATCATAGACAGGTTTTTCAAGTATTGAAGAAACGTATATATATATATATATATATATATTTTTTTTTTTTTACCTTGTACTCATTATTTGAGGATAGATGGAGAAATTATTTGTTCAACTATGAAAATAGTAGTTTAGAACTTATTTGTTTTACTACTCATTCTCACAATAAATTCACAAAAATTAAAATAACATAAATATCATTTTCAACGACTTCAGTAGTGATAATTTATATACAAATTTTATATTAATAATATATTAAGCTTATATTATGTACTATTAATCATACATTTAATTGAATAGGTATCTTTGATAATTAAGAAATATAAAAATTAAAAATATTTTATTTCCCAAGAAAATCTAAAGCTTATTCCATGTTTGGATCCATAGATTAAAGTTTTGTCTCGAATACATGTTTTGAGTTAATAAATATTAGAAACTTTTCGAAAACGTTTCGAAAACGCTACAGAAAAATTATAAAATCAAATAAACATACATAATAGTCATAGAAGAAATTAAAAATATTACTTTTCTCCTATTAGAAAGAACATATCTATTTAATTTTTTATCATTTAGCCAATTAAAATTATTTTTATGTAGTATATTATATATTTGGAGTTATTATTTGATGTAGTTGCTATTGAAACTAAATAATAATATAATATTTATTATTAACTATGTGTTATAAAATATCTATGTTACATTGATATTTGTACATATAACATCACTAATTTAGCTTAATATTAAATATGTTATCATTAAATAAAATACTCATGCATAACACAAGAATTTATATTTTGTAGCTGAAAGTACGAAATAAATATTTCGTTGAAAAATTAGGAAAAATAAAAATCCTTTTGAGTTTTCGAAGGAAAATTAAGAAAAATGAAGTGCTTCGAAGAAAACTAGATAATTTCAAAACTACCATGTATTTTTGTTTTCATAACATCGAATTTTCACAGCATGGAAATTTTAAACCATGGTTTAAAGTTTCATACCATGGAAATTTTAAACCATGGTTGGGTCCAACAAGAAATTTTCACAGCATATCTTCACTTAATTTCTATATATAAAACCCTCAACCCCATTATCACCCACCCTTAACCCTTAAATCTTTTAGCTCTTCCCATTTTTTTTCATACTTGTTGTTTTCTATATAGCATATGTAAGGTAAATATAAGGCCCAAATAAATGAAGAAGAATCCTGCATGGGAAGTAGCCCTCATAGCAGGCATATAAAAATTGTAGTTTTGTTCACGGCGATAAAAAATGATAAGCATCCATGCATTTACGTAGCTATGCCTGCTTGTAAACCTGCTTGTAAATGTTACATTCCATTGTGAATTTGTTGACGGTGAGATCAGCAATGGTCACCTACCCCTGTCTGTATCGTCATTTATAGTGTAGCAAAATATCTATTTTCTTGTATTTATATGAGATATTAATTACAATGTGTACAAAATAAACACTTATACATGGTTATATATTTATTATAGCAAAATACAAATAAATATAAAAAAAAACCTACCAATGTTTTTACCAATAAGATTGTGAACAAAGTTCTTATTTCGAATTAAACAATATTATAAACTAATCATAATAATATATAAATATTAAATAAACATTATTTGAAATAAAATAAGATGCTTATGAAAACGTATTTTAATAAAATGATGATATCATCTATTCCAAGTTCTTGTATTTATCAATGGCAAAAATTACTTATAATCAATAATTAGTTAATTAGTTGACTCACTTACATGTTTATTAATGCCCCTAAATATCCATCTTATAAGCCCAAAAGCAAGGAGTGGGCTCTCGAGCAGAATAGCCCAGCAGGCCATGCTTGCCTAGGCCAAAATAGTAAGGCATTCACCTATCACCCCACTCTGTAACCACTAACCTGGCAGGCCCAAGAAAAAGCCTCGTACAACAAGCCTAGTCATCATAAAACAAGGATTTCATGACGTACAGGGGGGCTAACACATTGGGACGCGTCATGTTAAAAGATCTCATCCAAATTCTCAAAGGGCCACCTGGAATCCGGATTTTCCTCAGCAGGTAACTATTTCCCTGAAAATGTGGCAGACCTGGCAAGGTTACCAAATGGTCTTATCTCCTTCAATTCTTATCCAAATCTCATGTTGTTTATTAGAGAAGATAGCTGACTCTTCAGGCTTTCCAACAACGTACAGCTCTCGATAAACTCCCCCAAAATCGGACATACGAGCCCTTTATTAAATGGCTAATTGTGCAGTTATTTTGCAAGCAACATTTCTTCCACATCACAACTTCACTCTCACTCAATCTCTCTGCATTTCCAGGCTATTTTTAGCTTAGGCTCACACGATTGAGTACTACATAATCACACTTTACCATTTTCTCACTTAGATCCAAGTTTTCCATTATTTTTATCAGTAAGAACATTACTTAAGCATTAGAGTGCTAACCCCTATTTGCAGGTTAGTACCCCTCAATCTTGGAATTTTCGTGAAGGTCCCTCGATATTTTGTGGTGCTGCTGGACCTCGGTAGGCATCATTGGCGCCGTCTATGGGAACACTTGAGCTTTTACGTGAGAAATGGCAAGTTTAGATAACGGTGGTGATAATAGTTCTTTTGAAGGAAACACGTCTCTCCATGCTGCAACAGGATCTGTTGGTCCATCCCAGGAGCAAGCACTGGAAGGACTCAAAGTCCCAGCTCCTGCCTTCGACCCAACAACCCTGCCTGGTACTGCCAACCCACTCTTCTGTGAGCAAGTCCTATGATTTATCATGGAGACCATTCAATCAGTGCTCTAAGGCACCCTAGCCAGCAGAGCAGGACAACCTTCTCAGCAGGAGTCGGGAGCTGATTCGCTAGTCTCTGCTGCACTGCAGCAAAGTGATCCCGCACCTGTTGATCTCATCAACAAAGAACCAGCACCTTATGAGCCCCCCGAGTACTGACATTCTCTCAGGAAGAATGTGGTGGAACTCCGCCAAAAAGTAAGGAAGGAGGCCTTGCCTGCTCAACGAGGCATTCCCTTCAACACTGACATCATGGCCGAATAGCTCCCTACTCACTTCAGGCCACCTTCGCACCTACTTGCTTACAATGACACTACCGACCCAACTGAGCATATGCGAGTTCAAAAATGTAGCCTTGCCACAGGTATACTAATGGTATTAAATGTTGTGTTTTTCTTACTACGCTAACCGATTCCGCTCAACAATGGTTCGACCAACTTCCAGCTGGATCAATAGTATCTTTTACAGAGTTTAGTTCCCTTTTCTAGTACCAGTTTGCCAGCAGTAAGAAGTACCGAAAATTGGCCATACGGGACCAAGCAGGAGGAAAAGAAAACCTTGAGGACATATGTCCAGTGCCTGCACAATTCAAACCAGCTCGATTTCAGCAAGGCTTCAACAATGCAATCCTAAAAGTCGCTACCGCCCACCAAGAGGTACTGGTCAACGTTTTCACCCAAGACCTCTAGGTAGGACCCCTATTTGGATCTTTAGCGAAGAAACCTACAACTAATTTCCATGAAGTACCAACTCGAGTAGAGAAGTACATGAATCTCGAGGATGCCCGGTTGGTGAATAAGGGGGACAATAAGGACAAGGGGAGGGATAGAGACACCTCCTTCACCTGTAGGAGCAAGGGAGAACCTAGAGGACGATTCAACCCCCTCAGTCCAAAGAACGAGCATTACACCCTGCTGATCACCAGCCCAACTTGGATGCTAATGGCCATAGATCACCATCCTCTACAGTGGCCTAAGGGCGCTGAGGAAAATCTCCAACTTCCTAAATTTAAATACTTCCTAAATCTAAATACTTCCTAAATCTCTTATATATATATATATATGTTTTAATACTATTTATCAAGGCTTTGTCAGTAAACTTTTGTTCGTGCTGATTTAAATTAAAACTTACTAGTTTCAATTAGTTCATGATGAGTTAATTTAATTAATGATGATTTGTTGTTATGCATGATAACATTTTCAATTTTTTCAATAATATTAGAGTTAACATTTCTATTTTTTATATTTGATCTCACAAAATTTGTGCCCTTCCCGAGCGTTTCGTCATTTAAGTAAATACAAAGTTTCACTTAATCTCATGTTGCTTATAGGAATTTAAAATTATTTTATAATTATGTTTATAAAGATAAGAATTGAATATGAAATTTAAAGGATATATATATTGCATGTTTTAATGTTATGATAAAATATGTGGAGTTGTAAATAATTGAATAATTTTATTATTAGTATTACTATTATTATTATTATTATTATTATTATTATTATTATTATTATTATTATTGTTATAAGAATTGGAAATTATTTAGGATCAAAAGTCCATATTAAAAAATAATGCATTTATATTTTTATACTATTTTTTTAATATGAATATAGCAATCCCCACCTTCACTTACACCTCACTCGAAAATTTTTCGTTTAAAGCTAACTCTCATATATTAGAATTTGAATGAAAAATATTTATGTTAATAAAAATAATTACATAAATTTTCAACTTTGTCACTTAGAGAATGAGAATTTTCAATTTTGTCACTCGGGGTCGCAGGTGTGACGGTGGCGATTGCTATATCTATATCTATATTAAAAAATAGTATAAAAATATAAATTCATTATTTTTAATATGGACTTTTGATCCTAAAAAATTTCCAATTCTTATAATTATTATAATTTATTTATTTTATATTATTTAAATATAATATTAGAATTTTAAAAGCTTAAAATATGGATAATTGATTCTTAAAATTAAAATTCCAGTGAGAAAAATTTATGTAACTCGAAAGTTAACTCTGCTGCTAGTGTAATTTAACTAACAAGGGTAAGAAAACTAATTTTTGCATTTTATCCTATAAAAAAGTATGATGTTATATGCACATAAATAAACATTAATTTTAGTGTCTAGAAAAAAGAAATAAAACTTTTTTATTTAATTTATGACTGCTAACCCATTTAACTTTAAACATAATAAATAATCATAAAAAAATAAGTATTTATGTATATAAAATATTAATTATTAAATTATAAATACTTGAATTTTATAGAGAACTTTATCGCTAACCTTTGTTCTTGATTATAGAGAGCTTTTTTTTTTTTTTTTTTTTTTTCATATTTGTCTATATAAGTAACGCAAATGGCATGTAACTTTAACAGACTTTTTTAAATTTTATTATAATTACTTAAAAATAAAATATATTTTTATTGTCATACTATTATTTCAGTAAATTAGTAAAAGTATCATTAAAAAATAAATATTTGTGTATATAAAATATTAATTGTTAAATTATAAATACTTTTTAAATAAAAATTTAAAGTACTTTTTTCAGCGGAGCGATTTGGGTGACGATGGGAAGGGGTCGCAAATGTCATGGCGAAATTTATGATATTTTATATGGCTATAAAAATTATGGGTGACGATGAGAAGGGGTCATATGTATCAGTCGAAATTACTTAACATAGATTAAACTGTTGTAAGAAATAAGGGCATGAGAGTCCAATCAATACTTTAAAGTTAATGGTGTTTGTAATTTAAGAAACTATTAATTTTTTACATTTTACCCTTACTGTGTCTAGAATATGGACATACTATTTGTTTTAGAACTTTTGATTTAATTTATGATCGCTATTATTTTTTGTACTTCGAAGTTGTCAACTAGAGACATTTTTTTTCCAAATAAACATTAAGTTCAAGTTACTTTAATTTAAAAAATTATTTTTTTATTTGGATCAACTATTAATGTTATATATTATATATACTCATATTTACTTATGTCGAATATGAAATATAAAAAAAGGCAAAAAGTGTTTTTTTTTAAAATAAATACTATGATATGCTACTTTTGAATTGAAACACTATGGCCATATTTTATATTTTAAAATGCTAGAATTTTTAAATTAAAAGCATTTCACATAGTTATTTTAATTTATAAAAAAAAAATATTTGAGCTGTTATACCAATACCAGTTTGCTTTCCTTGCCCTTCTAGTCTTCCCGTATGGAGTCATTGTTTCTTTCATTGCGTTTCCGTAAGCCACCCAAGACCGCTAATGGATATGGAATACATCCACCGTAAAGTGTATTCGGGAATCTCTATGCAATATCCTTGCTCTGAGTTGACCTATTTTAGAGGTGCCCGCCCGATAATACATTTCTATGGCTCCATACCGGATAAAAGGATAGGCACATAAGAGAAAGGAGCTGAAGTAGATCCCGTCTTAAGAAGTATGGGGGGGCATTTCATTCTTTTGAGTGTGTCTACCCTGTATGTATTATATAATTTTAACACTAAAAGCACAAGCACATAAAGTTTATTTATAAATAAAAATAAGCATTCTGGCTAGAATTTTTAAATTCAAAGCATGATCAATTTCATATAGATACTTTATAATAAAAGGATAGGCGCGGAAGAGAAAGGAGATGAAGTAGATCCCGTCTTAAGAAGTATGGGGGGGGGGGGGGGGGGGGGGAGGGGGGCATTTCGTTCTTTTGAGTAAGTCTACGCTGTATGTATTATATAATTTTAACACTAAAAGCACAAGCACATAAAGTTTATTTATAAATAAAATAAGCATTATGGCTAGAATTTTTAAATTCAAAGCATGATCAATTTCATATAGATACTTTATATATATATATATATATATATTTTACATATTTCAAAATGCTATGAATTTTTAAATTATAAGCATGATTTATTTCACATGATTACTTTAATTTATAAAAAATTTATTTGTATTACGTATATTTATATGATAGAATTATGATGATATATTCATACATAGTTCTATTTATATGCCGTATAAAATTTATTCATGTATTCTAGGCATAATTTATACCTTAAAACGCTATCATAAAAATTTATTTATATCATGCATGTATTTATATGCCATATAAAAAATACATATCTATATACAAATTTAAATATTTTTATCTGGCATATAAAATATTATTTATAAATTAAGGTAACTATATGAATAGATCATGCTTCTAAAATATGCTTTTAGTATTAAATATTAAAGTATGAAACATGTTAATTTGTATTTTATATATAATATATAATTTAATAAATTATTTAAATCAAAGTAAACTAAATCTTACTTTTTATTATATTTAAATAAATCAAAGTAAATTAAATCTTCTTTTTGATTATATTCAAATTAAAGTAATAATAAACATTATTTTGCATTTAAGTAATAAATAATTTAATTTTAATAATTTTAAATTTGATTTCAAATAATTTTTTGCCTTTTTTTTATATTTCATATACAACTTATAACATTATGTTATGTTACTTTCTAATTTTGATTTTTTATGAAAAATATTAAGAAAATAACATTGTTCGAATTATGTAGGTTGTAGTAAATTATATATGAATTTTGCAATAAAACTTATCATCTTTTTTTTTTCTTTGGGGGGGGGGGGGGGGTTGGATTACTTCTAGTAGCTAAATAATAAACGAACTTCAAAACACTAATTTTCTTTTAATCTTAATCTCGAATTAAAGTTCAAAATATTAATATTCTCATAATTTTAATCTATTAAAATATGTTCACTTAAAGAACGCTCTTTGAATATAAATATGTACGTCATATATATTTACATTGTATATGAACATGTTACATAATATGCTGAACTTTTAAATTATCTTTTACTTTTAATATAAAAAACACAAGCACATAAAATTTATTCTCAAGTAAAATTAACATTATGACATATTGTATACTTTATTTTAGAATTACTTATTTATACACATTTAGAATATATAATTATAAATACCCATTTTCAATCTATAATACTTAATAATATGATATATGTATGCAGATAGGATATAAACAAATTAATATGATACAGAAAAGCAATACACTTATAAATTAAGGTAACAATACTATATTTTTTGTGTGTATAATATTTCAAAGCATGAAACACACAACATTTTTTGGGATCCATATTATCATATAAAAAACACTTTTAAGACCAATTCACTACAACATTAATATATAACAACCAAAATCGTGACAATTGAAAAATTACAGGACCTTTTTGGAACCCTAAAAAGATAAAAGACTAAAACAAGAATGGGGTATAGTTACAGGACCAAAAATGTCTTTAATCCTAATAGTAAATTAATGTAGTTATACTTATAGTAGGTGATTAATATAAATTATTATAGTTATTCGTAAATCATTAGATATAAGATATTTGATTTGAATGATTGTAATCAATTTATTCGAAATAAATAATAGTTTATCGCTTCACTTAAAAGAAAAAAAAAAAAAAAACAACAACTATGCTCCATCCAGTATAAGATCAAACTAATTATTTGTATTTTAAACAAATTTTCTGTAAGATCATATGAGAAAAACATAATTTAATTGATTATCAACATTAACATATTTATGGATCACTTTCTTAATCATTGAAAGCTACGTAGAAAATACATATCACACCATATGCCACATATGGAGTTGGAAACTCTTCTTAATTCTAGTTGATGTGAGTAACCTCAACCATATGCAACAACCTTATTGTCCTCAACATAGGGACCACATAATAAAATGACCAATTTGCCCTTCAAGAGTAGTAAAATGACCAAATTGTCCTTGTCAGCTAATAAAATGACCAAATTTGCCCTTCAAGAGTAGTGAAAAATGACAAAATACTCCAAGAATCGACCCACAACTTACCCACTGATCAGTTCATCTCTCATCTAGACCACTTGATCCATTTCTGATCTTCAATGTTAACAATCCATGTTGTGATTGGTCCAGGTGGACTAAGGTTATAAACACTGGAGCCCTCCATTGCCAAGTATGTTGCATTTGTTGCAATCCGTATTGCTCTCAAACATACTTATTCAACTTATAATGGGGCCTATTCAGTGTTTTTTCTAATTTTGCTCTTTTTTGAGTGTAAGTTCTAAAAATCAACAATACGACCTACGGCCAGACGAGAAAGAATTATAATTTTGGTCCCTCTATAATACCATTAAAACAGTTTTGGTCCTCCTTCATTTGCGAGTTATACTTTTGGTTCCAATTAGATACATTTTTGAACACTTTTGGTCCTACCGTCAACTCTACGTTAAGAGTTAACGAAAAACGCACGTGTTGCGCATGTGAGGCTGATTTTGGGGGAAATTTGTTGTATTTTGGCATTTAAATTGGTTGGCTTGACTATAAAGCCATTTTGGCACCAAATCCTCCCTAAAAAAATTACAACCCCATCCCTATTCTCACTTTCATAATTTGACCGAAATTTTGTGGTTCAATAACTTCAAAATCAGATTTTTAGCCATGAGTAGAAGTTATTCAAATAATAATTTGGCCGATTTGATAATATAGTGTAATGTTGATTTTTGTGAGTTTCATTTTCTGTAAACTATTGTGGACGATGATAATGTAATGTTGTTGATTTTCTGTACTAGTAATTTGATATTATTGGATGGTTGTGAAGTTCTGATTTGTAATATTGTTTGTTGGTTTTTCTGGTATTTGCGTTTTTTTTGATATAAATTAACTTCTACTCATGGCTAGAAATCGGTAAAATATCATTATTTAAATAACTTCTACTCATGGCTAGAAATCTGATTTTGAAGTTATTGAACAACAAAATTTCGGTCAAATTATGAAAGTGAGAATAGCGATGGTGTTGTAATTTTTAGAGAGGATTTGGTGCCAAAATGGCTTTGTAGTTAAGGCCAACCAATTTAGGCGCCAAAATGCAACAAATTTTCCCCCAAAATCAGCCTCACATGCGCAGCACATGCGTTTTTTCGTTAACTCTTAACCGGGAGTTGACGATAGGACAAAAAGTGTTCAAAAATGTATCTAATTGGGACCAAAAGTGTAACTCACAAATGAAGGGGGACCAAAACTGTTTTAGTGGTATTATGGATGGACCGAAAGTGTAATTCTCCTGCCAGATGACTTTGACCAAGACAACCTCATTATCGGTCTCAGATCAATTCTCCCCATTAAAATAAAACCTCAAATACTCTAGGAGATTCTCGTACTTTTGAAAAGGGTAGATTCACATCTTAATTAACCATCAAATAAAAGACTCACCTCTTGATTGACATGCCATAACAAATCCTAGATCGTTTGTTTTGGCTATTGGCGTTTAGTGGTGGCAATATAGATGGAAACTTATGATTTTAATCCAATCCATCTAGTTTTGGGTTGGATTGGGTATAATATTTGTTAATGTAGGTCCAATATATTTTTTTGGGTAAATTACATTGACACTCCCTGAGGTTAGGTCCAATTATACAAATATTTTATATCTTTTGCATAATTACGGCTACACCCCCTGAGGGGCGTTAGTGTAATATTTTTCAGAGGGTATTAGTGTGAGTTTTGCCTTTGAATAGGGAGTGTAGTAGTAATACAGTTATAATCTCAGGGGGTGTAGCTGTAATTTAGGAAAAGACAGAGGGTGTTTGTGTATTTTGGTTTAATATCAAGGGGAGTCACTGTAATTTACCCTATTTTTTTAAAGCAAATTTAAATAGATATCGATTTTATATGGGTTCTAATGGGTTTTATATGGGCTCCAATTGGTCATAAATGAGTTTTTTCATAGTTAATATTCAATTCGTCAATCAAAAGTCATTTTTTAATAATATAATAGAATTGATAAAAGATATTAGTATAACAGTGAGTCAATATGGAATTGTATTTTATTAAGTGGGTTGAATTTAATTAAACTATATTATATTATGGGTCATATATGGGTTGATAATGTGTTTTATGTGGATCAAGTTGACTACATACTACCATTTTTTTAAGAAAAAACTTATTTACATTTTTTTACAAGAAATAAATTTACCAAACCTGTTAAGTATGTTTTGGTTTGATTTAATTAAAATTTTATTGCAACATGGGTCTTATATGGGTTGATGATAAATTTTAAATAGATTCAATCTATGGTTTAATTACTCAAATTCATTGTTGATAGTTGTATTATATATCACTAACTACTTCTGCATTTTTAACTTTTTGTGTTTTTTTATGAGAAATAAATTTTTCAATATATATTTAGTAAACTAATAATCTTTAAAGAAAAGTGAAGAATTTTATATAATAGTCAAAACTTGCATTTCATATGTGATCATGTTAAATTCTTTTTTTTTTTTGAATAAATCGACATTACACAATTATATTACGGGCATATCAAATATCAATATATAATAATAATAATTTATAATGACCTAAAATGTATTATTAATATAGAGAAATAACTATTATTATTACGACTAAAAATCTACAATTCAATTTTTTGAAACAATTATGGAGAAGTTGATGCACAACTACGCATGTCACGATTTATTTTGAAAAATGCAGTATTTTGTATACGTCAGGATTTTTTCACCTTATAATATAATAACTTAATCTTTAATGTACATGGTTATTTTTATAGAAATAATGAATAATACAAATTTAGTCGTATTATAGTTGTATTGAAAATATTGTCGTTTTATTATTATCTAAAATTTTAAATTTTTTAAGCATTAAATATAAGAGAAATGGGTCCTACCAACCTGATCTAACTGGTTTGCAACCCAACCCATTTCGAACTTATTAATTTAAACTCATTTTGAACACATTAATTAGCGCGAGCTAATTAGTAAGAAAAATTTGTGTTTCTAATCCACATGGTTTATAGAACAAATTTAGTTGCTAAAAACTTAGCAATAAAAATTACTTGTAAACGAATTTAGCAACAAATTGCTTAATATATATATATATATATTAATAATGTTGATTAGCACTGAGAATTTTATTATACTAATTAGTTCGATGCTTATTTTAGCATCCATTTGTTTTTTGTAACTATTAAGATATTTTCTTGTAGTATTTGGACTCGAACCAAACCCAACCTAACCCGCCCATTTACCACCCATACTCCGTCATAAGATCTCGCCTTGGGCTCCTTAAGTGGTTAGTTCATGTTATCAATACGATAAATATATATTTACTCAAGTACCATACAAACACAAATCTTTTAATGCACTACACGAAAATATACCAATAGCTAGGAAAATTAAAAAAGAAAGTAAACGTGTTGCTTAGCAAGGCATATAGCAAGGGATAAGAATTTTAAATTATTGTGATTTTAAAATTAATTTTAGAAACGAAAATTTTCTTGCTATAATTAGAAAAGAATTTTAATATTGCAAAACTTCGTAGTTGGTCTTGGTAATAAATTTGAAAAATTGTCCCCAAAATCTTACTAACAAATATTCGTTTGTAAAATGTCCAGCAAAATCAGTAATAAAAAAAATTCGATGCTGAATTCAATGACGAACTAGTCACTAAATAAATATGTTTCTTACTAAATTTGTTGCTAACGTAAATTAGCAATAAATATCATTGATGGGGTGAAAATTGGGCAGCGTTCGATCAAATCACAATCACACACCACAAGCCTAGAACTCAAGAACTTGAGAGTTCTTCTCAAGAGTATTATTTCTCAAAAGTAGAGAAGTGAAGTTTACAATGGACTTAGTTTCCTATTTATAGTAAATGAGGGAGGGCAAAAAGACGATTTTACCCTCCAACCGCCTCTAATTTAACAACAACAATTTAATCTTCAGGGGCGCTTTGGTAATTGGCTCAACCCCACTAACTTCTACAAATAACCACCTCTAATGGCACTTCGGTAAATACTCATATATTCGAGGGTATTTTGATAATTTTGCTAGAAATGCATTCTATCTCCATCAGTAGCCCCCCCCAACTTCCAAATGTGTCAGGAAAATTTGGAAGTTCTGACGAACAGTCTATACTTGATGCAACTTCTTCTTTTGGTAATCCTCTTCTACTATGAACTCTTTTTCTCTTTGGACTCTTTTTTATTCAAATCCTTCATTTGCTAGGATTCTTTGTCTTCTATATATCAACTTGGTGCGATATTCTGACTTTCTTCATCTTGCTTTGTTTGGTCTGTTTTCTTGGTCTCAGCCACATTCCAGAAAAATGTCAAAACGTGTTGGTTCGGGTATATAGCTCTTCATCTCTTTTCTTGTAGTAACTTTCATTTTTAGACTTTCAAAGGTCATCCTTCGTCAATTCGGGGCTGGTCGAGGCGTTTCGCCTCGACTAGATTCTGGCCGTGGCCCCCCGCCTCGGCCGGATTCTGGCCGAGGGTGGCTCGTCCCCCCTCCTTCTGCCTCTCTTGCTCGTCCTGAAGTTGTCGATTTTCATCACGAAGTGATTTTGATTTAGGGCACCAAGAATTCACCCGAGCGTTCATCCGATTCGCTAGATTTTTTCAGAAATTGAACTTAGGAAAAAGTTGGAAACTCCTCAATTTCCTTCAATGGCAGAAGCCCCCATTTTAGACCTCTACGTCGCGCGTCAGCCACTCTGCTCCTAATTCTTTCGCGTACTTTGAAGGGTTTCTTCCAACGTTTCGGGATCTTGGTGTAACTTCCTCTCTTGAGGCTTTCGATATTTTGTTTATCCTTAGGAGAGTTGCTAAGGACTCATACTTCTAACTCTCAGCGGTTGTAAAAAACTTTTAGAGTGACCCGTTTTTCCAACAATCCTCGGAGCGAGAAGTTTTGTTAGGGCTTAGTGTGATTGCGAGCATGATTCACAAGTCTGTTCTCACCTTTCTTCAAGGGAGGAGGACGAGGTTGCTTGCTCTCTCATCCTCTACAACCTCGTATGTCGCCATGGGGGTGAGGGGGCCCTAGCCCATTTGATGGCTGTTGTAATTTGCGTTGCGTCACATTTGAATCACCTCGCGTCGCGACACGTCATGTTGAATTTGCCTCGCACCATGTTTGAAGCTAGGGGTGGCAACAAGTCGAGCTCGAGTTGAGCTCGAGCTCGATTTTGAAGGGTATGGCTCGAGCTCGACGATCTCGTACAGTTCGAGCTTGAGCTCGAGCTCGAACTCGAGCTCGATTGACGAGCTCGAGCTCGAGTCGAGTTCGAGCTTGTAGTTATTTGTATAATTTTTTTTTATATTTTTTAATTATTGGTATAATTTTTAATAAAATTATATTATTATAAATTATAATAGTATAGAATATGTATATATATAAATTAATTGTTAGGACTTGTTAATTTAAAAAATTAGAAGAGATTACAAATAAATATTAAAATATAACATAGAATTTTTATGTGTCATATTAAAAAAATATTAAAACTTACTAATTATTGATTAAGCTTGTTGATTTCATTATTATTATTATTATTATTATTATTATTATTATTATTATTATTATTATTATGATCGTCATCATCATCGTTGTCGTCATCATCATCTTTAGGTTAATTCATGGGAATCACTAAGTTTTAACATAAATTTATATGTGTCATATTAAATAATTATTTTTAAAAAATATTATAACTTACTAAATTATTGATTAATTTTATTTTTATATAAACTATAAAATTTAAATGTATAAATAAATGTATAAATGTATAAACATATAAAAATTCTAAAAATTAAAAATTAAAAAAAAAAGGAAAAGCTCGCGAACGGCTCGTGAGCTTAACAAACAATCTATATTGAGCTCGAGCTCGAGCTGGCTCGACTCGAGCTCAAAATCAAGCCGGCTCGCGAAGCTCGCGAGCCGGCTTGACTCGCCTGCCACCCCTATTTGAAGCACCTCGCGTCGCGATGCGTCATGTTGAATTCTTCGGAAGCTTTGTAGAAGTTCCCTTGGTTGGAACACTCTGGAACTTCGTGGGAGTTCTTTGTCATTTGGGGAACTTCTTAAGAGTTCATTTTGTCAAAATATTTTTGGAACTTCGCAGGGGTTCCTCGTCGTATGGGAACTTCGTAGGAGTTCTTTTTTACTATGTTATCAGACTTTGTTTCTCTATTGCTTATTATGTTAAGTTTCTTCTATATAAACTAAATATCAATATGAGGGGCAATCCCCCTCTTATAAGCAAAACATCAATGTGAGGGACAATCCCCCTCTTTTAAACAAAACATCAATGTGAGGGGCCGTCCCTCTCTTTTAGACAAAATATCAGTGTGAGAGGCAATCCCCCTCTTTTAAACACAATATTAATGTGAGGGGTCATCCCCCTCTTTTAGACAAAATATCAATGTGAGGGGCCATCCCCCTCTTTTAGACAAAATATCAATGTGAGGGGCCATCTCTCTCTTTTAGATAAAATATTAATGTGAGGGGTCATTCCCCTCTTTTAGATAAAACATTAAAGGTTAAATTCATTTTGACCCCCTGTGATATGGGAAAATATCAAAAAACTCCCTGTGAAAATTTTAATATAAAAAACCACCTATATGTTACGAACAATGTATCACACCGCCCCCTGGTCAACCTAAACACATATTTTTAGGAACAATGACTAAAATGCCCATCACATTTAAAATTTTATATTTATATAATATATTATATAAATTTCAATTAAAATATATTTATAAATTATAATATACCACAATATATATAATTAAAATTTTATACTTTATAAAATAACATTATTATTGAAAAAAAAACCCAACCCCTCCCCCCATCACCACCCCACGATCGCCTTCCCCACCCTCCCCCTTCCCCTACCCCCCGCAGAGGGAGGCAACGGCGATGGTGCCGTCGCCGTCGATGGCGTCGCCAAGATCTGGTCTGGGCGACGGTGTTACTCAAATTTCGAGGGCGACACGGTCGCCCTCGTAGCGATGGGCGACCGCGTCGCCCAGTGGTGAGGAGGGCGCGGCGACGACGCGTTGCCGTGCCCTCCTCCGCCGCAGCTCTCTCTCTCTTTAATTTTTTTTAATATTAAAAGAAACTATATTAAAAAATAATAATATTATTGTATATTTATATAAAATAATATTTTATTATTGATATATATTTCTATTATTTTAAGATTTATTAAATTATATATATTATATATTATATGTAATATAAGGAGAGAGGGGGGGCAAAATTGTCCAAAAAATGCACTTTTTACATGTCCAAGCGCAGTCAATGCGCGTGCATAACAAAACCTGGCCACAAGGTGTTTTTTGAACTTTATTTTATAACACAGGGGGTGTAAATGATACTTTAATTTTCACAGGGGTTTTTTTGAACATTCCCTATATCACAGGGGGGTCCTTTTATTTTTCCCAAAATATTAATGTGAGGGGCAATCCCCTTCCTTAGATAAAATATTAATGCGAGGGGCCATCGCCCTCTCTTAGATAAAATATTAATGTGAGGGGCTATCCCTCTCTTTTAGACAATATATTGATGCGATGGGTCATCTCCTTCTCTTAGATAAAATATTAATGTGAAGGGTCATCTCCCTCTTTTAGATAAAATATTAATGTTAGGGGCAGTCCCCCTATTTTACTAAATAAAGTGTTAATGTGAGGGGAGGGGCCATCCCCCCCCCCCTCCCCCCAAACTAACTAAAGAGTTAATGTGAGCCCACAAAAAGTAGGTAAAAAGGTGGATATTTCATTACCGTAATTCTGGATTACTAGGCGTTTGAAAAGAAATACGAAGCATTAAGTAAAATATTTTCTAAGGCTAGCAATATTCTACGTGTGTGGGATTTAGATCTAGAATGGACTTAGAGTGGCAATGTTTCCTGTCGCGTTAGCTTTCCTTAATACCAGATCTCTAACTTGGAATTCACGATGCCGTACTTTGTCATTGCGGGCCTAGGCTATTAATGCCCTGTAGGCTCCCCTCTTTGCATTCGCGCCACTCCTAAGCCCTTCCTGAAATCCAGTTTGGCTCGCCTTTCTTCGTCATTGCTGAATTGTTCCTATTGCCGCGTACTGAGTGTTTCCTCCCTTATGTCCACCGGGACGACCGCTTCTGTCCCATTGACTAGATTGAATGGGGGCTCTCCCGTGCCTCGTCGCGGGGTTGTTCGGTATGCCCTTAGGAATCCCGGGCGTCCTTTCACCCAACTTCCTTTAGCTTCCTCCAGTCTCGTCCTCAAATTTTAGAAGACTATCCTGTTGGTTACTTCCGCCTGCCCATCAGAATAGGGTGTCGCGATGGTCCCTTATTTACCGCTGGGGCGTGAATGACGTTGGCATGCTCTTGGCACTCTCGGATTTTATTCACTAGGTTCCAAGCATTCTTAACATTGTAGGCCAGAGGTGTCCTCGCTGCGGGGCCTTGCATGCCAACACTCTACCTCCAGAATGATCACGCAACCTCTCTTATGGATCTCTCGTAGAACATACTCTGCTTTGCCCCCGCCAATGTATCCGAGATGTGGTTTGTAAAAAAGCTCTCTTGTACAACTTACCTCCAATTATCGTGAACTTAGATGACCTAGCTCAAATTACCCTTGGTTCCTTGGGGTCTTGAGGCAAAATCTCAAATTTTCAGCATTAATGCCTCCAGACCTTCTTTCCAGCTGGGTGAAGTCTCTTCGCCGTCAAGACTTCTCACCCCACAACATCCGCTTCGGGTCGCTCTTGCGTTAGTAGGGTTATTCTCATGCTCTCCAAAGGATCCAATGAGCTAGCCAACTTTGTGAGTTAGTTTGCTTCTTCCTTGTATGACCGTCGGAATTTCTTCTAGGGCGAACTCGTTGAACTTCCTTCTTAACGCTCGAATGTTTGCTAGGTACTTGGTCATCCACTCCTCCAGCTTCGTAATCTCCATTCTCTTGCTTGACCACAAGTTGGAAGTCGCTATCCGCCCTCGCATACGTCGCTTCCGCAGCGTAAGCCAGCTTTCCCCCCTTGCTTAGTGCCTCACACTCCCACGCATTCTTGGATCTGCTAGTGACACTGCTGCAATCTCACTAAAGATGACACTGTGACGTCCGTAGATTTTATACTTAATTGAGAGACTAATTAGTGATTATTAAGGATATATAAATTTAATTACAAGTTATAGGTTGAAATTTTATATATATTAAAACTTGAAGGGACTAAATTGAAGCTTTATAAAATATTTGTGGTCAAATTATATGTATAATAAAGTTGAGGACTAAATTATAATTTTAATAAAAAAATAATAAAAAAAGGGGTGAGGATGGGATTGTGAGGACCGCCCTCCCAACATTTATCTATATACGTATTATATTACAAAAAGAAAAAGAAAACACAAACACACACTAAAGAAAAAAAAGACAAGCAACATTCGGCGATGAGAGGTAAAAATTTTATTTTCTAAAATGACTATTAATTTATATAATTATATTATTTGATTAGTGCATTTATTAAATATGCTTTATACTATTCGATTTACCATTTAATCGGAAGATTTAATGAAGTTGAGCAATTATATAAATTAGTGTTTGGGTATATGTTTAATTGAAATGGGGATATTATTATTATTATCAATAATTACTATTATTTAATCTATTAGATTGAGCCGTTGTTATAATTGATTTACTCAAATGAGTCGAGGTTATTAACCAAAGACATAATTATATGTACTAGTGTCTGAATAATTATTATAATAGTGAAAGATTGACATAAATTAATAGGAATAGTTGAAAATTTGTTTGAGAAGTATTAGGAAATTATATCCGATAAATATTGTTTATATGAGATTTTTGTAATAATTTTATTTAGGAATGTTATAGAAAACGATAGTTATAAAAATATGGGGGTTTGATGAAATAAGCTCTTAGGAGTTAGTTGATAAATTAGATATATACCGGGGAAAGCTTATAATATCTAGTTATTTAAACGATGAATGAAAGGGGGTTTGAATTTCAATATAAATGAAATATTAAAAGATTTGACAAAAAAATATACAAATATTATTTAATGATTTCATTCGAAATTTATAATATTTTCGATATATTGATTATACATATTATAACCTATTATAGGACACGAGGATAAAGTAGAGGATTGGTCATCTCCTTTTACTAATGTAATCGTTGGGAGTTGAGGTAAGTATAGTTAATTGAACCTATATAAATTTATATGATTATACGTGTTTGTTATAAATCTGGCTGGTATTTGTAAATGCTTATTTGGATTACGTGGTTATTCTGTGAAGTTGTCTTTATGTGTTTATATGTGATTATTTATGTAATGTAAAGATTGACGGATGATTGCCTTTTATTATATTCTATTGTTGCATGGGGTTGAATGAAAAAGTTAATTATGAGTATATCGTTAAATTGAGATATATAGATGACTTACCTAGTTGGGGAACATAGTCAATGGTTTATGATGATGTGGTTGATGATGATGTGAGATGAGAAAAACGAATATAAGCTAGGTACCATGGCACGTAGGGTACCAGGGTATTCCGGGTAGGGGGAATATCCTGTGCTGATAGCTACACACTGGGGTGGTGTGGGGATGCCATGTTCGTTGTGATGTCCTGTGCTGATATTGCTATACACTCAGATAGTATGGGGATATCACATTCGACGGGTATCCTATGCTGTATATGACGTGACATTGATTGAGATGATGATGACTGGCAAAATCATTGACTGATGTACTCTAATTAGAGTAAGCAGGGCCCTCAGAAATAAACTGAAATTTTGGATATACATATATATATATATATGTTGTTCTATGGATATATATATATATGTTATTCTATGGATTAATGTGTAATTATGATGTTGATTACCTTATGACTTTGTGGTGATTGTACACTGATTATTTATTGGGTTGTTTCATGGCATGTCTCTATCGATGTATATAGGCTGATTAGCTATACTTATTGAGTAGGCAGCCCATTCCTTGCCATGTATTTTTTTTTCAGGATATAAGTCACAGTGACTAATTGAATTGGATCATAAGCCGTGCTGCCAGTCTTATTAGGTGGTCAGCAGTGATACCTTAGGTTGAGGTCTCTAGCTATATAACTACATAAATATTAGATTTTTATTTGAATTTGTATTTCACGATTTATTGGATTTAATAGAAATTTCTTGTAAAACGGGTTTAATTATGGAGGATGGATTATAATTAGTGGTATTAAAGTGTAATGCTGTTGGGGGTGCTACATTGGGTGGTATCAGAGCCGGGATTAGACTATTTGGGATAATTGGTGAAGAATTGTATTATTGAATACTTAAACATATATTATGAACCTAAGAGTAAATGAGAGCTTTGTATAGGCTGAAATGTCAGGTGAGCACACTGCTAGCCCTAAAGAGTCATTCGAATTTGTATATGGTAATATAGAACCACTAAAGTATGATAGATGCATATATGCACTTGCTTGGTAGGGTTATGCTAGTTAATATTGTAGTAAGATATGGTCTAGTGGTAGTGGATGGTGTTACGCTACATGCGAAACTAGTTATGATAAACATTAGAGATTTTGACGTTATTTTATGAATGAAATGATTATCTCATAGACACGCTATTGTTGACTATTAAACAAAGAAAGTGGTAGTAGAAGTTAATAGGCAAAGGTGTACGGTTATTGTGGAGAAGAGAAAGTTATATCGAACTGTTTAATATATGTGTGATTGTTTTAAATTTAGCTAAATAAAAGTGTGAGGCATATCTAACTAATTTACATGATAATATGACAGTTAGTTCTGTTGTATCAGATGTTCTAATAGTTAAAGGAATCCTTGATATTTCCTGAATAACTACTTGGGTTACCTCTTTATCGGGAACTAGATTCTGAAATAGACCATATTCTTGGAGCATCACCTATTTCGATTGCGCCATATAAAATAACTCTAGCAGAATTATAAGAGTTAAAATAAAAAACAAATAGGGGAAATATTAGAGATGAATAACTCATTAGACAAAGTACTTTACTGTGTGGAGCATTAGTGTCGTTTATGAAAAATAAGAATGATAGTATGAGAGAGTGTTCTGATTATAGGTAATTGAATTGAGTGACAGTGAAAACTAAGTACCCAGTACAAAGAATTAGTGATTTGTTAGGTTAGTTGAAAAGAGATTAAATATTTTGTAAGATCGATTTGAGGTCTAGCTACGGCCAATTGAGGATAGCGGAGAAGGTTATGCTTTAAACAACTTTTCGCACTCGTTAGGGTCATTTATGAGTTTAGTAATGCCTTTCAGATTAAACAATGCATACGATATTCAGGAGTCGATCATTAACGTTAAGAGAGCTTGGGTCGATTTCCGATAGTTATTATAGATGACATCATTGTGTATTCAAGGAATATGGGAGATATGAACAACATTTTGAATATACTGATTCGGATCTTGCAAGAGAAAGAGATTTATATTGATTTAAGTAAATCAGAGTTTTGGGTGAATTAGGTAGTTTTTCTTGGATATGTGATATCTAGAGATAAGGTTATGATTGACCCTATAAAGGTAAAAGTTAGTTGGAATGGGGAATACAAAAATAGGGGATTGAAGTTCGAAGTTTCTAGGACTTGTTGGGTATTACAGGATATTTGTTGATGGTTTTTATATAATTGCCGGTCCTTTGGTGGAGCTATTTAAGAAAGGGGTGGTGTTTCACTAGGCCGAACAATATCAACAAAGTTTTGATAAGCTAAAGAAAAGATTGAATTCGATTCCAATTTTAGTTTTACTATCTGGTAGTGGTGGATACGTGATGTACACAAATGCTTTGAAACAAGATTTAGTATGTGTATTAATATAAAATAAGAAGGTGATTTTGTATGCATTTCGTCAATTAAGGAACAACTAGTTAAGTTACCTATGCAAGATTCGGGGCTAGCAACAATTGTCCATGGATTGAAGATTTGGAGACACTATTTGTTTGGGAAAGATTCTAGATTTTCAATGATTATAAGAGTTTAAAATATATTTTGATGTATAAGAAGGAATTTAAGAGAAATGATATGAATAGGATTGTTACATAATTATGATTGTACTACCGATTATCATCTTTGGAAGACGAATGTAGTAGCCGACGCCTTGAGTAGGAAAACTCAATCACTTTTTAGCTAATTTGGGAAGTCTTAATGTGATGTTATTACTAGAAATTATACCAATGAATGTGAAGTTAGAGATTGATTATGGAGCGGATTTATTAGCAACTTTACAATTTAAGTCAACTACCATCTTACCGACATTAGGATAAGATCTTTGGCACTAATGTGCAAATTAACAATTGAATTGAATCAGAGTAGCGGTTTAAAAACTTCAGTTATTTTGGGATTTTTTTGGGTCTATTCAATGCTAAATTGTGATGAACCACTGTTGGTTGATCGATTAATATATGATTTACTATAATTGGAGTACTAATCCGAGAAATTAAGTCACTGATCTTGTCGTAGTAGTTTTCTTAGGATTGTGGCAGTATTAAAAGACTGGTTCGCTATTGGTTCTCAATTTGATAAGGAATCTTGGAGACATACTATATTTGGCATTTTAAAAGGAACTTATGTGATAAGCCTGGTATTGATTGCCTGACGAAATTTAGATATTAGCGATCATCATTGGTCAATTGTAATGGGTGTCTTGGGATTAACAACTACCAACTAAAATTTGCATAAGTATTATTATTATTATCAAAATGCCTTAAAAAAAATTATTTGGACTTTTATAGCATCTATTAAATAGATGAGAAGATTGGTGCCCAATAAATTTTGTAATGCCAATATACAATAGATATTTGGATTACAGACACGGTTAGCATTGCGTCCCATTGCTCTCATTGAGACTCTTCCAACTTGCCTCGAGTCTCTTCCTACTGGGCCTCCTGAGCTAACCCTCACAACTCCAGCAGTTGGGAGGTTGTCCTTGCTAGTTCGTTTCGCTTCCTGCTTTACTCCCACGTGCCATGTGCTTGCCTCCAAAGGCGGTTTCCTGGAACTCTTGTTTCCTTTGCCCCAAAAATTCTTGTAAGTAACCTCTTCGGATCAACTCCTCGACCTCATTCTTCAAGTGGTGGCATTCCTTCGTGCTGTGGCCTCGATCCCAACCCATGTCGCTTGGCTGCATCGAGCGTTTGAGTTCGCGAGGCGTTCAGAGGGTGTACTGAGCCAAATCCCTCGGGAGCACATGTCTGCGTTCACGCTTACTTCCTTCTGTCCTAAGGGGAACCCCTTTCTCCTCCTCAGTGGCCCTCCATTTTAATGGATTGGTTGGTCGCGAAATTGCTAACTCCTCAATTCTTGTATACTTCTCGGCTCTTAGCAATAACTCCTCTTGGGAGGAGGGGGCTTTCCAGCAATCGACTCCTTGAATCGACCTCTTCCTTAATTCTGCTGCATGATGCTTGCCAAAAGTTCTGGGTTTATGTGGGGGACTTCCAAAACAGCCTCCGAGAAGCGCCGTACGTACTCCCTCAGGCTCTCGTTCTCTTGCTGGATTATTGTAAAGAAGTACGATGCGGTTCTGGGACATCGCCTATTAATTGCGAAATAGTGTAAGAAGCACTAGGAAAGCTGCTCGAATGACTCGATGGTTCCTGGGGGTAGCTGGTTAAACCACCCATCGCCTTTCTGGAGAGGGTGGTCCGAAGCAACTTGCAATAAGCCGCGTCGCTAATGTCTAACAAGTTGGCTTTGGCCAGGAAACAGTCCAAGTGGTCTTGAGGATCCCCTACTCTGTTGAACTCGCTGAGGCTTGGGATCTTGATCCCCGAATGAATGGCTTCTGCTAAAATGTGAAGGGCGAATGGACTCCAACGCGGGGGCTCTACTACCAAGGGTCGCGCTGGGCACCCAGGGGGCCCCATGGGATTCGAGAACCTGGGTGGATGAGGCGTATGGTCGCCTATCTCTTGATACACTGCTTCCTACACTGGTGGTACCTGCGGAGGGGGGAAACAATTGTCTTCTTGTCTTCCCCGGGGAGCAGGTGGGAAGTAGTCCTCTTCTCCTACGTATCTTCGAGGAGGACAAGGGTAATAGTTTTCCTCTGGCTGCGTGGCCCTGTTGTTGACTTCCTCCTCGCAGTTCAAACTTTCATGGGCGTCCCCAGGCCTCTGCTCGCGACCCTCGGGGGCCAAGGGAGTGTTTTGGCCTCTACGAGGATTGCGAGGGGGTCGTGGGGGTAACGTGTGTCCTGCTATGAACTGGGCCACCACATTCTCTGCTGCTTCGACGGGCGCATCTTCCACCAATTGACAAAGTGCCTCTGGAGTTATCTAAATGACTGGGGGCAGAGGCGGAGCCTCGGCTTCTTCCTGCCTCTCATTCTGAAGGTCGTGAGCGGGCAGATTCTTTGGGACGTGATCTTGCACGTGACTCTCTTTTCCTCTTTCGGGTTCTTCTCGCCCCCCATTGCCGTTCCTAACTCTTGACCTGGTGCTCATCCTCAATGCTCTGATCAGGTTCCCACAAACGACGCCAAGCTGATGGGGTGGAAATCGGGAAGCGTTCGATCAAAGCACAATCACACGCCACAAACGAAGAACTCAAGAACTTGAGAGTTCTTCTCAACAGTATTATTTCTCAAAAGTAGAGAAGTGAAGTTTACAATGGACTTAGTGTCCTATTTATAGTAAATGAGGGAGGGCAAAAAGATGATTTTACCCTCCAACCGCCTCTAATTTAACGGCTACAATTTAATCTTAAGGGGCGCTTTGGTAATTGGCTTACCCCCACTAACTTCTACAAATAATTACCTCTAATGGCACTTTGGTAAATACTCTTACATTTGAGGGTATTTTGATAATTTTGACAAAAATGCATTCTATCTCCATCAATCACTATTTTGAAAGGAATTTGTTTTGTTGCTAACTACATTAGGCTTAAATGCATTTTTTTGTCCTGTAACTTAATCCAATTGATATTTTCGTCCTTTAACTTTCTAAAGATAGCATTTTGGTCTTACTTTTTTTTATTTTCGAGATTTTAGTCATTTATTTACCGAAGTTAACCCTTTTGGCCGAAAAAAATGCATGTGCATCTCACGTGACCTTTTGAAATTAGGGTTACTGTTCCTATTGGCTTATTTTTGCCAATATTTTTATCCTATTAACCTTTACGGTAGCATTTTGATCCTAGATCTTTTTAACTTTTGCGATTTAAGTCATATTTTCTGTCGGAGTTCACTGTTCTCGCTAGTGGCATTTTGGTCCTATAAAATTAAAGGACGAAAACATCATATAACCTAAGTTATGAGATAAAAAAATACTTTAAGCCAATGACGTTATTTTTTGTAGTGATGATTACTAAATTGAAAATGGAAAAGGAAGGGCAAAAACAAAACCAAACACCCCCTACGCGGAGGATCATTGGACTCATGAGCTAGAACGGTAGACCACAACAACACTTCATCTACAGTTCAGAATTCAGGCACAGGCTGATCCTCATCAGGCGCCGGCCAGGTCCACTCGCCATTCTCATCACGAACCAACCCTTTGTTCTTCTCAACCCACCACGAACCTGGAATCAGATACTCATCTTTCAGAATTGAACTCGACTTGTTCACCAGCGCCAGGCTCCTTTTCACCTTCAACTCAAACTTCCCGTGAGGCCCGTTCCAGCCCGCAACGACGTGCAGCATCGCCTGCAGATTATGCCAGTCGCTCGGATTCTTGGAGTCTTTCAGACTTGGGGATTTCCTGTTATCAATTTCTAGCTGAATCCCAGTGTTTCTGTACCCCAAGAATTCGCTGGGGTAAAGAGGAATCAGATCGATTCTGTTCCTCACGTGCAGAATTTTCAGGTTCGGAAACGAAAGCACTCTCTCGTTGAAAACCTTGTCTCCCACCTGTGGGCTGCCGAAGACGATTGCAGAAACAGGGATATCATCGACCCCGTTTTCCACGAGATCGAATGCTGATAATATTGCCAGACAGGCACCAAGACTGTGCCCCGTCAGGGTAATGCTCACGCTTTCGTCTTTGTACATGTTTCTCAGTTCTTTGATCTTCTTCAGGAGCTGCGTTCTCGCGCTAAATTTGGTGAACGGCGAATTGGGATCGGAGGAAACGTAGAGTTTGAGCCAACCATCCATAACTTTGGGCACTTTATCGTCGTCGTCGTCTTCTTCCCCGCCGGACCGCAGCAGTTCTTTAGCAGAATCAGGCCTGGCGCCGAACACGTCGATCCACTCGTAGTCCCTCGTCGTCCCACGCCACACGACGTAGATTTCACGGCGGCCCAGGGTCTGGCTGACTTCGTCGGTGGTGGTAGCAATGTAGCCGATCCAATTGGATTCCCTGTCCCAGGACTCGCGCGACCGCGAGTGCAAGAAGATGGCTTCGACGATGCCGACTTTGGCGGTGGCGTAGAGGAAGCACTGGACCTGGTAATCGGACGCCGACTCGAGCATAACTTTGCTGAAGAAGGACTTCTTGCCGTAGCGGCTGCTGCCTGCGTACTTGGAGTTCTCGTCGTTGTTGAAGGCGTCGTAGGTGGCCTGGCAGAAGTCGCCGCAGCGGAGGATGAGGCGGCGGAGACTCAAGTCTAATGGGTCAAGCAGGCCTTCCCAGTTCTTGCTGCCCAGCAATTCCGGCCATGTGGGTTCCGCCACCGTTGTCGCCATGGCTAATTCTTGGTTAATTGCAGAGATTTTTCAAGCTATAAAATGGTTATTGGGTGGTGTAATATCAAAATCCTGTTGAAAACGATTAGTTAGCAGAGAATGTGGAAGAAAGATGGGAGTGGTTGTGCTTTTTGTGGGAACCATACAATTATGGATGAGAGAATGATTATGGGAAGGGGATGGTGGTGAAGTATATATATAGTGATAAAATGGTGTTATATATATATATATTTCAAAGAAATTTTTTAATATTTCAAAAATTAATTTTAGTGTAAAATTATTTTGAAAATTGTGTGTAAAGTTCTGAAATTTTAATTTTGGAAGTTTGTAGACTCACCACGTTAAACAAATTCAGGCTTTTATTGCAAATTTGCAGTTCGTTTTACATATTACTAGTCGTTGTAGCACGCGATCTTAACATATGAAGAATTGTGATGTGGGATAAAAAAAATAATAATCATGGTGTGAAGGGATGAGAAAAAAAGAAGTGCATGAGAAGAAAAAAACATTGATTTAGGTGAGAAAGAAAAAATAAATTATAATTATGAATTTGTTAAAAATATTGAAAATTGTGAGGAGAAAAAATAAGACGAAGTAATGTGAGAGAAAAATATAAAAGAGTTGTTTTTTTCGCTTAAAAAAGGACTAATTGATAATTTTACAAACTTAAGAGATTATAAAGTCAGAAAATAAAATTAATTAAATTGATCATTTTACTCTCTAAAAAATAAAAAATCAGCCACATTTTCGCTGGAAAATGGTCAGAGGAACCAAAACGAGACAATAACCAAAGTTTAGAGATGCTAGGGACTAAAAGTGATTTTAAACGACAACTTAAGGGACCAAATATAGCATTTACCCATTTTTTTTAATCAGATTTCCAGATTAGATAAGTTTTACAAAATTTAGTAATAAATTTTAATATTTTTTTGGAAACTTTTGAAAATGAAAAAACTAAAAAGAAGAGACAATTTATTTTAAGTTAACCAATATTTATTATTATATTGACAAGAATTCAAAATTTTCATTATTCACATAAGATAATTACATCATTTTTTAGCATACAAAAATATGGAAAAGTTCCTTTCCCGCAAAAAAAATAAAAAAAAAGAAAAAAAGAAAAAAACAAATAATTTAACAATTTTATAAATTTAAGGGATTAAAGTTAGAAAACAACTTAAATTGACTAGTTTACCCTCCAAAAGTCCAAATTTGACCATATTTTCTTCAGAAAATAGATAAAGTACTGACCAAATTGAGAAAAAAACTAAATTAATTTATGAACACTAAAGTCAAGAAATGAACTTAAGTGACTAAAATGATTCTAAATGCATACTTAAGGGTTTGGTTGGTTGGGGTGATTGGTGAAAAGTGGGTCTATAAGAGAAGTGGAAGTAAAAATGATGTGGCATTTGGTTAAGGAGAATAATTGGAGGGTAATAAAACTTGATATGTATGAAACTCCTCCGAAGTCCAATTCCATTTTCATCCAAAATTATTCGCAAAAGTGAAAGTATAAGACCAAAAGGACAATATATATATATATATATATTATATTTTTATTTACTTTATTACCATATATATAATTTTTCTCCAATTCTTTTTTTCTTTCCGCTGATAATACTGCTACATAATTTTTTAAGAAAAGATAACCAGATTGCTGAAAAAACTATTACGTCGTCGATCATTGATAGTAATTTTTATTTTATTTAAACTGAATAATTTAGAATAAATGTACAATACTCATTTTAATGAATATTTTATATATATTTCTTTTCTTTACATGAATATTTTTACTAATAAGATTTTTATTTTTTTTATACTAACATTATTTTAGTGTGATATTAGCTTGTTTATTTTCGAATATAAAATAAAGAGAAAGGGTTATTCAGTAAAATTACACAAATTAGTCTTTCTCTTCTTAATCTATTTTTTTTTTTTGGGTACAAAATAAGTGAAAATATTTGAGATTTACTCATATTTCAATTATACCAAACAACTTAAAAAAACTATTAGTCTTTCCCTCCCCTTTTCCTTTCACTTTCTCCTTCCTCTCACTTGAACCAAATAATTCCTAAGGACCAATTATAGTACTATTTATTCTAAGTAATACTAATTGACCAATAAAGAAAAGGGATAATTACACCACCCTCCCCTGAGGTTTGAATAATTACTCATAAACTCTTTGTGATTTGAAAAATTACATCTTGTACCATTGGGGTTTGCTTCCGTCTAACAAATAGGTCCCTCCGTTGGTTAAAATTCATCGAGTTTGATGATATTAACAAAAAAAAAAAAAAAAAAAACTTAATGAAAGTCGATATTTACCATTGGTTGACTTCTTATTGACTTAGTGCAGGTCAAGTAAATCTAATCTAACTAAACTATACTTATACAGGTGAAGTTATAACCCCTCACATGCATTAATGTCTAAAGATGTATAAGGGTAATTTAATTATAAATAGATTTATATGACCTATAATAAATCAGTAATAAGTCAATCGGAGGGTAAATATGGATCTTCATCCAGTTCTCTTATAAATATTGGCAAATTCAGTGAATTTTGGCAATGTGGAGACTTATTTATTAGACGGAGAAAACATTAAGAGTCCTAAATATAATTCTTTAAATCGTTGAAGATTTATGTATGATTACACAAAATCTCAAACGAGACGGTATAATTATTTCTAAAGAAAATGAAGTGCCCATATAGTACAAATGTAACTAAAGTCATATATAAATTCATAAATACATATATTTATAGTCATACATATATATGTTCATCAGCTATCCTGTAGTTTTAATAGAACATTGTGATTACGTGATTTCAATGAATCTAAAAAGAATCAAATATCGAGCAAGAAAAAAAAAAGAAAAAAAAAGGAGTGGTTCATAGGCCCTCTTCCGACCACAAGGTTTAAAAATCTTCTTGTCACTATATCTATAGATATCTATATATATATATATATATATCTAATTGAAAAGGGAGTTTTCTATTTTTCCTCATTTATTTATTTTTTATCTTTCAAGATTATGCTGTTAACTTTTTTATCAATAATTTTTTAAAAATTAAAGAGTTTTATTTTTATTATTATATATATATTTATATATATATTATCTACAACTGCAAGAATCGGACAAGAACAATACTCTATAGTTATCGCAACACGTTTAAATGGTGCGTCGTGATTCGAACTGTTTGTGCATTATCAAATTTTTGTTCTTTTGTTGTTTTGTCATATATATTAATTGTTGTTTTGTCTGAAGACAATTAGACGATGTTGTCCTGTTTGTTTGAAAAACAATTCCATGTTTTAAATACAAGAACTTTCTCATAAATTCATTGTGGAAAGAGATCGAATAGTTATTAGTTTTTTCCTTAAAAGTTAATTCATTTAAAATATACATCATATCTTATTCCCTATGATGATGCAATTGGTGTTCTGTTACAGTCCACCAGTACGTCATCTACAATATCATAAAAAAGAAAAAAATTGTTAAGATTTATAAAAAAAATTATACGATAATATATATATATATATTTAAAAATTTACCTTCAGGCTCTCAAACCAGAACTGTCGGAGCTCTGGCGATACCTGCCGCAAACAATTACAGAAATTGTTTAAATTTACAAAAAAATTTACATATATTCATCAAAAACCCAAAAAAAGTATTCACCAAAAAATCAATTTTTTTACATATATCCCAAAAACCCAACATATATATTTTTAGAAATTACCAGAAAATTTATGTAATATCATATATTCACCAAAAACCCAATATATATATATATATATATATCAATACATATATTCATCATAAAGTAAAGGGATAATTACACTTCCCTCCCTCGATGTTTGGTGTAATTATACGTACACCCCCTGTAGTTTGGGAAATTACACATAGTAATCTTACTTTTATTTTTATCCAACAAATAGATTATTCAATTAATAAAATTGACAAGATTCGCTGACATCAGCAAAAAGAGTTGAATAAAAATCTATGTTTGCCCTTGATTGATTTATTGCAGGTTAAATAAATATTTTTTTAACCAAACTATCCTTATACATTTCACACACTTATGCATGTAAGTTTGTACTTATATATAATTAAATTAAAGAATAAATTACAGTGACAACCCCTGAGGTTAGGCCTAATTACACAAACACCCCATGTCTTTTGTAAAATTACAGTTACACCCCCTGAGTTTGTAATTGCATTACAACTACACCCCCTAAGGTTGTAATTGTATTACAACTACACCCCATATTCAAAGACAAAGCTTACACTAATACCCTCTGAAAAATATTACACTAACACCCCTCAGGGGGTGTAGCTGTAATTTCGCAAAAAGATAAGGGGTGTTTGTGTAATTGGCCTAACCTCGGGGGGTGTTAATGTAATTTACCCATTATTAAAATATAAGAGTAAATAGTGTAATATATCAATAAATTGCTACTTTTACCATTAAAGTGTTATTATATCATAATTATTAATTAATAAATAAATTAATTCGGTAAAAATAAAGTTAGCTCTTAATATATACGCAACGAGAATTAAGATTTTAATTACAAAATATTATTATAATTAGCGATCAAATCGTCCGTCTTTTCGTTATTACGATGTGGATCTCATGCATAAATGATGTCAATTGAATGGTTAAGAGAAACCAACTTTTCTTGCTCTCCGGTTGATGTTAATTACTTGAACTTTCTCAAGAACGGCCTTACCTTAAAAACGGTGGAACGTCAAAATGGAACCGCTTTTGATTATTGTTCACGGTGGGAACACAAGTGTCTTCCCTCTAAAGTTAGTCCACACCACCTATGATGGAATCACCCTCAAACCTATACTAGTAGGTATTGGAGGATTAAGGTAGATAAACTATTGATCTATGGAGAAATCAAGGGAATTATTCTCTTTTGGAGATGAGAAATGAACATAAGACCAATGCTAAAGTGAAAGCTAGACCTTATAGTTTTGAAGGAGAGAAAGTCTAAGAGCTAGAGAGCAAAAGGAAAGCAAGAATTTTTGTATCTTTGTATGTAAAATATGGTATATGGATCTCTTGCATTCTACCCCTTTTTATAGGCATTTCTTTGCACTAGATACAATGAATGTAGCCAAGGCATTTTGTCTTACTCTTAGAACACTTGTCTACTTCATAGACAAGTTCTAGCATGACTCATATTTTCTCCTTTACACTTGTCTTCTTTATGGACAAGCTTCCGCATGACTCATATTTGCTTCTTCATCTAAAGATGAAAACAAGTCATGTGTATGTTCAATGAATCTTGTCTTATGGGTTTGGACTAAGGCCTTGGGCTTTATGGTAATTCTCAATTGGACTAAGTCCAATTTTAATTAATTCCCAACTAATTATTTAGCCCATGATATTTAATTGTTTAATTAAATATAAGCCAAAATTAATTAATCTAATTAATTGATTTTTAAGCTCAAATAGATTAATCTTAATTAATCTATCACAAGTCTTACTTAATTAAATTAATGCTTGTGAAGTTAGACTCCAAATTAAATAATCATATTATTTAATATTCCCATGAAATGATTTCATAAATCATTTCAACCAATTAATTTAACTCCTTAAATTAATTGATTTATTCTCCATAATTAATTGTATAAATTAATTCCAATAATTCACTAGACTTGGGTTTGTATCACATATACAATTTAATTAGCAACTTACTTGTATTAGATTAATTAGATCTTATCATAATTAATCACCCTCAATTAACTCCTTAATTGGAGGGCACCCGTCACCATGGGTGGCCATTTAGCAATGGTCCATGGCACTAGAGAATAGGTGAATTATTGTATGAACCTGTGAGCTACGCATACCATGCAGATACGGTCCCTCTACTACTAACCTCCCGATCAAAGTTTAGGGCATGGAATTAGTTACCGGTTCCCATTATCGACTTTGATCTCTATGTATCAACTCTTCAAGTTATGCTTCAAATTTATCAATATAGGAAAAATCCTTTCTCCTATTTGATCAATAGCCATGGCCATGGGCTTCGAGGAACGCATACTATAGAGAACATAGGAGGTATCATCTCATGATAAGTAGCAGATCCTATCTTGGAACTCACCAACCTCCATGAATGCTTCAACTATGTCTGAAACATGACCGTATGGTGATCCAAGATGAAACCTAGGACAATACTGGACATGATCAAGTCATAGTCGTCCTACGCACAAGGTTACTATGGAACCTCAAGTCAAAGGACTAGTTAGTGCACTATCGTAGCCTAGGAGTTCTAGTCATACCGATCATGCCATATAGGGCTTCCATATGACAACTCCTGCAAGTCAATTCAGTGAACTTGATAACTCTTTATCAAGCACCCACTAAAGTGCGCATACGTCATATGTCTCTGTCTATGAAACTCGACATTCATCATATGAACGCATCACTTAGTGCAAGTCTTTAAGGAATGGTCGATGCCTTGTCTCGACCGATTCATCGACTTGGAATATTTTAGATCAAACCATAGAGGTTGGTTTCATGGTCGCCATCATATGCGCGAGCCAACCCCGTAGCGTAATTGATCTAAGGGCTTCAAACAAATGCTCATATAAATATATTTTTTAAAGCATATGATGAAGATGGCCAAAGAAAATTTCTTAAATTAACATATTATTGAAAAAGATCGTCTAGAATAGTTTACAAAGAGCCAATGAATTGGCTTGACGGTCACCTATTCTAACAATCTCTCACTTGACCTAAAGCCAATTGCCCATGTTTTTTAATCCCATCTTCTCAATATGTTGAGAATGAGCAATTTGTGATATCGGCTTTGTAAGCGGGTCTGCTATGTTCTCCGTTGATGCAACGCGATCCACTCGCACGTCACCCCTTTCTACTTATGTGTTTGGCTTTGTGATGAGGTTTTGGCTCCTTTGCTTGCGCAATAGTCCCGTTGTCATCACAAAGTATAACTACAGGTTTGACAATGCTAGGCACCACACCCAACTCCTGGATGTAGTTTTTCATCCAAACAGCCTCCTTTGCAGCTTCTGAAGCTGTAATTTATTCGGCTTCTAATGTGGAATTCGTTGTCGTACCTTGCTCGAAACTTTTCCAACTGACAGCTCCTCCATTCAACCGGAATACATATCCATATTGAGACTTAGCGTCATGCAGATCTGATTGGAAGCTAGCATCAATATACCCTTCCAATATCAATTCTCCATCACCGTACACCAAAAATAAATCCCTAGTTCTTCTCAAGATTCTAAGGATATTTTTTACAGCAGTCCAGTGATCGTGGCTGGCACATGCCTAATAACGACTCGTAACACTTAGAGCGTAAGCTATATCAAGCCTCGTACATTGAACAACATATTGTATGCTTCCAACGACAGAAGCATAGGGAATTTCTGACATTTTCTTAACTTCCTTATCAGTCTTGGGAGACTGAGTCTTGGAGAGTTTAATTCCATGCCTAATGGGAAGAAACCCCCTTTTTGATTGATCCATCTTGAATCTTTTCAAGACTTTATCAATGTATGAGACTTGGGTCATTCCTAACATTCTTTTAGATCTATCTCTATAGATCTTTATCCCAAGAATATAAGAAGCTTCACCCATGTCCTTCATGGAGAATTGAGTAGATAATCATACATTAGTGTCACTTAACATTTTAACATCATTCCCGATGAGTAAAAAAGTCATCCACAAAAAAGCACAAGGAACACCTTAGAACTCCCACTAACCTTTTTATATACACAGGGATCATATTCGTTCTAGATGAAGTCATAACATTTTATAACCTCATCAAAATGAATGTTCCAACTTTGGGACGCCTGTTTAAGCCCATAAATGGACCTTTGGAGTTTGCAAACTTTTTGCTCTTCTCCTATGGATATAAAACCTTGTGGTTGATCCATATAGATTTCTTCCTCAATGAATCCATTAAGGAATGCAGTTTTCACATCCATTTGCCATATCTCATAGTCATAATACGCAGCTATGGCAAGTAAGATCCTTATGGACTTGGCTATAGCGACGGGCGAATAGGTCTTCTCAAAGTCCACATCAGGCTTTTCAGTGTAGCCTTTCGCTACCAATCGGGCCTTAATGGTCGATACGTCTCCATTGGCTCTAAGCTTTCGCTTGTAGACCCATTTGCACCCAACGGGCCTAACTCCCTTGGGTGGGTCCACCAAGGTCCAAACCTTGTCGGAGTTCATGGAGTCCACTTCGGATCTCATGGCCTCAAGCCATCTACCCGAATCGATGTCAGACATCGCCTCTTTGAACGTCTTTGGATCATTATCTAATGGACCAATCAAGGCTAGCATACCATATCTTTCAGGTTGTTTAGAGACTCTAGCCGACTTTCTCAGAGGATGTGTACAATCAAAAGGTTCATTAGGAGGCAGTATGGGCGTCATTTCTGCCATAGGCGATGTATCACTTGACTCGTCGAGTTGCACCTCTTTGTTTTGAGTATCCGAAGAAAAACCCTTTAAGAACACTGCATCTCGAAACAAACACGCTTTTTTCCAAGGGATCATAGAAGTAGTAACCTACAGTTTCTTTCGGATATCCAACAAATCTACATAAGATGGATATCATATCCAACTTATCTCCCACTAGTCTTTTGACATATGCGGGACACCCCATATTCTCAAATACTTATAAGAGGGTGGCTTACCATGCCATATTTCATATGGTATTTTGGGTACAACCTTAGATGGAACCATGTTTAATAACTTGGCCGATGTTTCTAACGCATAGCCCCAAAAAGAAAGAGGTAATGTAGTAGATTTCATCATGGAACGAACCATGTCCAACCAAAGTTTAGTTCCTCCTTTCAGCCACGCCATTAAGTTGTGGCGTTGTAGGAGGATTCCAGTGAGAGAGAATCTCATTCTCTTATAAGTAATTCAAGAATTCACCACCACGATCAGATCAAATGGTCTTAATTATTCGTCCAGTTTGATTTTCTGCTTCAAGTTTGAACTCTTTGAACATTTCAAATGTTTCAGACTTGTACTTCATTAAGTGCACATAACCAAACCATGAGTGATCATCGGTAAAGGTTATGAAATAAGAAAATCCTCCTCTAGCTGGAGTACTTAAAGGTCCACAAACATCCGTGTGGATTAAATCCAACAGTGTAGTGGCACTGCTACTTTGTCCAATAAATGGTGTTTTGGTCATTTTTCCCTTGAGACAAGATTCACAAGTTGAAAGATCATCTAAGTTCTCTATTTCTAGATTCTTAGAGTCAATCAACCTCTTCATCCTATCCTTGGAAATGTGACCTAACCTAGCGTGCCATGTTTATGCATTTTCTTGATCATCCAATTTTTGTTTATGTTGAACGTTCATAATCATATTATATTGTTGGATAGTATATAAACCATTTATTAAAGTGCCAAGTAAAATAGAAGAACCATTCATTAAGTAGAAATATTATTTTGATACACAAAAATTCATACCCCTCTTCATCAAGAGTAGGTATAGATACAATATTTCGTATCATACTTGGTACATAATAACAACTATTAAGTACTATCCTAACATCCTTGCTAATAGCTAAGTGAACAGTTCCAACGGCTTCAGCAGCAACCTGCTTGCCGTCTCCAATCCTGAGGATCACATTCCCTTCACCTAACTTTTTGCTTCTTCTCAAAATCATTGCAAATATGAGCTCCACAATCGGTATCTAATACCCAATAAGCATTATTAGTAATCATGTTAATTGAACAACGAAAATACCTTGGACTGTTGCAAGAAACTTCTTGCAATTCCTCTTCCAATGGCCTTTTTCGTGGCAGTGATGACACTCATCATTTGCTGGATTGGCCTTGATTATCTTCTTCCCTTTGCCCTTCCCTTGGCCGTCCTTATTGTTTTTCTTCCTCCCCTTTCCATTTCTTCTCCATTTCTTGACCCTTTTGGTCATGGAGGAAGATGTGGATGGGGTTGCTAACATTACTGGTGCAAGCTTCTTTATAGTAGCCTCGTATTGCATAAGTATATTGATCAATTCAGGAACGATCTTCTCAATACCGTTCATATTGTAATTAACAACAAATTGATCAAAAGACGGCGATAATGATTGTAAGATCACATCTATGTAGGAGTCATTATTCATGCATGGGTTCAAAGATTCTAACTTCTCAATGAGAGAAAGCATCTTGATGCCATGGTCATGAACAGACGACCCCTCAGTCATCTTTGACCGATAGAACTCCTCTGATGCTGCATATCTTATATGCCGATCTTGTACCGCAAACAACTCTTATAAGCGTACAAAGATCTCAAATGCATGCTTAAGGTGCTCGTGTTGCTTTTGCAGTTCATTGCACATAGATGCCATCATAAGGCAACGGACCTGAAGGTCATCATCGATCCAACGTTGGAACGTAACACGTTCTTCGTCAGTCGAATCCTCGGGAAGCTCAGTCGGAGGACGAGATTCCAACACATAAGAGCGTCTCTCGGAATCCAAAATAATTTTGAGATTACTAATCCAATCAGCATAGTTGGTTCCAACAAGTTTGTTTGTCTCAAGTATGGTAGTAAGTGGACTTTTAGACATTTTCGATCTACAAGAAGAAAAAAAGAAAACAATGGAGATTTTAGCATTCTTTCAATCAATGTTTAATTAAATTTACGATATGGTTTTTAATCATAAATTGCTCCCACTATTTCTTTCAAAAATTTCATAAACCCCAATATGGACTTTCAAGAAACATTTCTCCTAGTGGGCTTGAGGTCAATAGAACAAATTTTATACCCCGCTGTTACGATTCGCATGAAAATAATTCTATGGGAGGTGACTTTCACCATTCTCATCTTATGAGATCCCCAAGGTGTTTTACCTCATTTTTCACATAATTCCAAGGACTCTAAGTGAATTATGTTACTCCACGTTAAGCCCAACCCATTGACCAAAAGACCTCCCACTATCGCCCTCCACGACTCGTGAGACAGAGTGATAGTAGGTAATCTACTTGTTCATAGTGATAGTATAGCTTTTCACTACTCCCAAATCATTCCACGACTCGTGAGACAATGAATTGAAAGGTGATAGTATCTCATATTTGGTCATTATGGATGGAAGGTCTGGATTATCAAATCCAATTTGATTTTATGCATCACGGGCTTAATATTTTAACTTGGACACTCCAAGTGAGGGTTTAAACCATTTATTATGCAAGACCTCATCACAATGTTTTATTCTTGTTTGCTTGTTTATCATATACAATGTAAAGTATAGGTATGAAAGTCAAGCAAATCCATATAAACACATATAAAAGAAATAAAACCTAGCATGCACTTGTTGGATGATCATGAGCCCGTAGTCATCCCATGCATTTATTACATAAAGATATCACATATCATATATGCAAATAATATCATGTATATATATTTAGATCCAATAAAACAAAAGAATTTAATTTCTTATGTTAAATCACATGATGTTTTCCATGGAATGAAATTGAATTTAATTCATGGGCACTTGATTCATAATGTCCTAAGAGAATATGTTGAATTTTCCTAATGAAATTGAAAGTGAGAATCCAATTTTCTTTCTCAATTTATATCCTATATAAATTAGGAAAATAATATATATATATATATATTATCCTCAAATAAAACCAGAGTTGAGAATATACAAAAATTGCTATTAAATCCGACTATGTAGGCGAAAGATAAATCCGCCATGTAGGCGGAAGAATCCGACCATGTAGGCGGAAGATAAATCCGTCCATGTATGTGGAAGGTGAAACACAATAGAATTAAATTTCAACAATTGAAATATGCCCAAGAATTAAATTCAACACATCAAGAGATTAACACATAAAATTAAATCATTAAGCAATTTAATCCGATTAAATCACATCAAACCAAAATAAATTCAATTGACTTGCATGACCGGGCTCCGATACCACTGTTAGCTTTGCATAAACTCCGAGACGTTAAACGCGGCGGAAATTAAGATTTTAATTACAAAACAATATTATAATTGGCGATCAAATCGCCCGTCTCGTTGCTATTACGATGTGGATCTCATGCATAAAAGTATGTCAATTGAATGGTTAAGAGAAACCAACCTTTCTTGCTCTCCGGTTGACGTTGATTACTTGAACTTTCCTTCAAAATGGTGGAACGTAAAAATGGAACCGCTTTTGATTGTTGTTCACGGTAGGAACACAAGTGTCTTCCCGCTAAAGTTAGTCCACACCACCTATGATGGAATCACCCTCAAACATATGCTAGTAGGTATTGGAGGATTAAGGTAGATCAACTATTGATCTATGGAGAAATCAAGGGAATTCTTCTCTTTTGGAGATGAGAAATGAACATAAGACAAATGCTAAAGTGAAAGCTATACTTTCTAGCTTTGAAGGAGAGAAAGTCTAAGAGCTAGAGAGCGAAAGGAACGCAAGAGTTTTTCTATCTTTGTATGTAAAATATGGTATATGAATCTCTTGCATTCTACCCCTTTTTATAGGCATTTCTTTGCACTAGATACAATGAATGTAGACAAGGCCTTTTGTCTTGCTCATAGAACACTTGTCTACTTCATAGACAAGTTCTAGCAAAACTCATCATTTCTCTTTTTACACTAGTCTTCTTTATAGACAAGCTCTAGTATGACTCATATTTTCTTCTTCATCTAAAGATAAAAACAAGTCATGTCTATTTTCAATGAATCTTGTCTTATGGGCTTGTGGGTTTAGGCTAAGGTCTTGGGCTTTATCTTAATTCTCAATTGGACTAAGTCCAATTTTAATTAATTCCCAACTAATTATTTAGCCCATATTTAATTGTTTAATTAAATATAAGCCCAAATCAATTAATCTAATTAATTGATTTTTAAGCTCAAATAGATTAATCTTAATTAATCTATCACAAGTCTTACTTAATCAAATTAATGCTTGTGAATTTAGACTCCAATAATTCCTATAATTCCATCATGGATTTGTGTGTGACCCTTTAGGTTCACTACTCAGCTAGACTTGGGTTTGTATCACATATACAATTTGATTAGCAACTTATTTTGCATTAGATTATTAGATCTTATCATAATTAATCACCCTCAAATTAAATCCTTAATTGGAGGGTACCCGTCACCATGGATGGCCATCTAGCAATGGTCCAAGGCACTAGAAAATAGGTGAATTATTTGCGTGAACCTGTGAAACTACACATACCATGCAGATACAGTCCCTCTACTACTAACCTTCCGATCAAAGTCTAGGGCATGGAATTAGTTTACCGGTTCCCATTATCGATTTTGATGTCTATTGTATCAACTCTTCAAGTTATGCTTCCAATTTATCAATATAGGAAAAAATCCTTTCTCCTATTTGATCAACAACCATGGCAATGGGCTTCGAGGAACGCATATTGTAGTTAACATAGGAGGTATCATCTCATGATAGGTAGCAGATCCTATCTTCGAACTCACCAACCTCCATGCATGCTTCAACTATGTCTGAAACATGACCGTATAGTGATCCAGGATGAAACATGGACAACATTGGACATGATCAAGTCATAGTCGTCCTATGCACAAGGTTACTGTGGAATCCCAAGTCTAAGCACTAGTTAGTTGCACTATCGTAGCCTAGGAGTTCTAGTCATACCGATCATGCCATATAGGGCTTTCATATGACAACTCCTGCGAGTCAATTCAGTGAACTTGATAACTCTTATCAAGCACCCACTAAAGTGCACAGACGTCATACGTCTCTGTCTATGAAACTCAATATTCATCATATGAACGCATCACTTAGTGCAAGTCTTTAAGGAATGGTCGATGCCTTGTCTCAACCGATTCATCGACTTGGAATATTTTAGATTAAACCATAGAGGTTGGTTTCATCGTCGTCATCATATGCGCGAGCCAACCCCGTAGCATAATTGATCTAAGGGCTTCAACCAAATGCTCATATAAACATAATGTTTAAAGCATATGATGAAGATGGCTAAAGAACATTTTCTTAAATTAACATATTATTGAAAAATATCGTCTAGAATAGTTTACAAAGAGCCAATCAATTGGCTTGACGGTCACCTATTTTAACAACTATAAAAACTATATATATACTTATGTTATGTTAATTTAACTAAATATTGTAGAAGTCATATTGTGTAACTCAATATCACTGTGATAAAATAAATGTAATATTTACATCCCTTGTGATATTTTACTTATAGCAAAAAATATTCCCTATAGTTTTATCTTTTTAGTCTAAGGCGTCCGTTCATTTCAATTCATTTCTATACATATTGGGCAATTTGTATTTTTTAGTTTTTCAATTTTTCATGTTTCTTTTTATTTTTTTTAGCCCCTTATTATGGGTACATAGGTAAATTTATTACTTTTGTTAGAGTGTCTTAACATCTTTTATAATCAGGGGTACTAGGTGTAATTTTTCAAATCATAAGGATCTTCGTGTAATTACACCAAACCTCAGGGGAGGGGACTGTAATTATTCCTAAAATAAAATACAAAACAAATTATTTTTTTTTTTTTTAAAAAGGAGTGAAAACGCGCATACCTTTTATAGAATCGCTGGCGGTGGCAGTGGCATGAGGGAGAGGGTGAACGGCTGAGAGAGAGAGAGAGAGAGAGAGAGAGAGAGAGAGAGAGAGAGAGGAGAGAGAGAGAGAGGAGAGAAGGCGGCGGGCGGCAGATGGGAGGGGCAACGGAAGGGAGGGAATGGGGGATACACACACACACAGAGTTCGGAGAGGAAGTCGAGATATTGTATCTGGTTCATAATGAGCAAGATTCAAAACGGTCAACTTTCAATCAGGCCATGTGATTTTAAATCAGACTGTTAGATATAATCAAATAGACAGAAACTTATACGTGTTTAAGTTTGGTGTTAATCCGGCTCACGGATGTTGAGATCTCATATCCGAAACCTACACTAGACATTTTTTATACACATTTTGGGATGGCTATGAGTAACATTTGGAATGGTTTAGGATTATGTGACCGTTGGAACGGTTTGTGAGTACAATTAGGAGCTGTTACTTAAAAATAAACTTTGGACAATGTAATCGTTCTAAATTTTAAATTTTCCACCTATTTTTCAAGAGGAACCATACTAAAATTTTGGAACTATGCTGGAACGGGCAAACTAATAATTTAACTGTTTCAAATTTAAATTTTTGATGTATTTTTTAGAAGGCGCCATATTAAATGTGGAACTTTAATTTGGAATGGACAAATTCAAAAATACCATTCCAAATGTTTAAATTTCCCACCTTTCTTCCAGGAGGGGCCATATCTATTTTAATGTGGAACGGGTGTTAGAACGGTAATGGTATAAAAAACCATTCCTATTTGCAGATTTCTCAAAAATACCAATAAGTTTCGAACATTATGTGTAATCATATTGTTTACATTCATAACCATTCCAAAATTATTTTACTTTTTAAAATTTATATTTTAATAGAATGTATAAACTTAATTTTTTTCATTATAAATTGGAACGATAACTAAACACTGGACATTCAATGATGGTCTTTCTTCAGTTTCATAATTCTCAAAGCTATCTTCGTCATCTTCATCAGATTCATCATTTGTCGAGCGGGATGTGCATGCTCCTTGTTGCTATGCCATAGAAAGATCAATGACTAAATTGTATCCCATTTTGGACCATGCAGGTCATACGTTTGATTGCCTACAACAAACTTCCGGAGTAGGTATGACTTTCTTCATCTTATATGCTACATCGGTCCATCGAGAGTCACACCTACTTTCCGAGCAAATTCAACTACTCTCCAAAATTATTTAATAATTTTAAATTTATATTTAATAGAATGTATTAACCGTTCTAAATTTAAATTTTCCACCTATATTTAGAAGTTGTCATACTAAATTATTGTGGAATTGAATATGGATGGGGAAAATTCAAAATACCCGTTCCAATGTTTGAATTTTCCCATCTTATTTTTTTCAGGAGAGGCTATATAGAATTTAATTTGGAACGGGTGTTTAGAACGGTCATAGCTCTTAAAAAACCGTTCCTGTTTGCAGTTTCTCAAAAAATACCGTTAAGTTTGGAATGGTATGTGTAATCATATTGTTTACATTCATAACCGTTCCAAAATTATTTTACCTTTAAAAATTTATATTAAATAGAATGTATAAACTTAAATTTTCATTACTAATTAGAACGATAAATAAACACTAGACATTCAATCATGGTCTTCTTCAGTCTCATTATCCTCAAAGCTATCTTCGTTATCTTCATCATCAGATTCATCATTTGCCGAGCGGGATGTACCTGCTCCCTATTGTTGTGCCACAGAAAGATCAACGACTAATTGTATACTATTTGGATCATATAGGTCATACGTTTAATTGTCTACCACAACTTCTGGAGTAAGTATGACTTCTTCCATCTAATATGCAGCATTGGTCCATCGAGAGTCATCAACTACTCTCTGAGCCTTGGTTTTGCAAACAACCATCCCGTCAGCTTTGCCTCTCTTCATGCTCGGGTACTCCGTGTAGTAGACTTGTACTGCTTGTTGCGCCAGTATGAATGGTTCATCTTTTTGGTACACCCTTTTGAAATTTACATTAATGAGGTGACAATGATGGTGTATCTTCATACATCTTACTTGATCGACCCAACGATGCTTAAACAAAATGATGTAGATGTCGAAAATAAGTGAGTAATCCAACGGAATTATCTCTTTGAGTTCTCTTAGAAGTCACTGTCCGTGTCTGTATATGATGAGCTTTTTCACACACATTCCACAATTCATAGTTGACTTGCCGATGTTGTGACATTCAATGTGGAAATTGTAACCATTCATGAAGTAACACGAGCACATCGTCACCTCTGCCCTATGACCCCAATAATGCAACTTCAACAACTCGTTGTCGTGTAGTTCAATTCGGGTTTCACCTGCAATTCACACAGTAGAGATAATTTACGAATGACCATTTAACAATTATAAAACAATATATGAGGTTTGACACTTACACGACGTTTGAACCAATTCTTGAATTTAGTTACTACTAGTTGATCAATGATTGGGTCTTCCAAATGGTAGTGCTCGTACAGTTCATTCAATAACGACCATTTTTTAAAAAAAGGATACTTATAAATATATATGTTCAAACTCTCATGATTTGAAAAACTATATACATGTATCTATACACTTACTCGTAGTATGGTGTGACTACTTCACAGGTTCATAAGACGTACACCTTGATTATGTGAAGTTCTGCACCACTGAGCCACATCTTCTTTGAGGAACCACTTGCTCGGCTAAGGTGGTTGAAAATAGAACGTTGAATTCGATTGTTGTTGCTCGTGAGATCTCGTTTCTACCGGGTCTGCTTCGCTTGCAAAGAATGTGCGGCTCAAAGTAATGGGAAGTGAATAGCACGATTTCTTCGATAATGTATGCCTCCACAATTGATGACTCAATGCGTGCTTTGTTCTTCACCTTCTTCTTAAAAATTACGGAGGAATCCATTTGTACGAATATTTATTAAAATACGGATGACACTAAAAATTATAAAAAAAATACATCTTCTCGTGTACTTACCTCTCAAATGGTACATCCACTTGTATTGCACGGGCCCTCCCACGCGTGCATCATATGGCAGGTGAATAATTAGGTGCTCTATTAAGTCGAAGAAAGCTGGAGGAAATATTTTCTCAAAGTTGCACAAAATGACTGCGACACTACCTTCCAATTCTTGTATCTTGGTGACATCTAGCGTGGTTGAGCATAGAATCTGGAATAGAAAGCTCACCTCCATCAACACGCTCTACATAAGCTCAGGAAGCATCTCACACAAGGTAATTGAGATCAACTTCTGCATGTGTACATGACAACTATGGCTCTTCATGCCATGCATCCCAGCTCCTTATGTCGATGTAACGGGCTAGGCTAGATGCATATCCATTCGGAAACCTAAGACAACGAATCCAATCACATATCCTCCTCTTCTGGTCCTTCGTTAGGGTATATACGGCTTTGGACATCACATTCGGTCTCTTTTCGTCGACCTCAAGCTCTGACCGATTACATATGAGCTTTAGGTGCTTCTGTGCATTCAGATTGCCCTTTATTTTCCCCTTTATGTACATCATAGTATTTGAATATATTGCCAAACATATTCTTTTCAATGTGCATAACATCAAGATTGTGATGTATCAGATGCGTCCCCCAGTATTCAAGCTCCCAAAAGATGTTTTTCTTCGTCCACTTGTGCTCGCAACCGTAGCCGGTTGGGAATGTCAATGGTTCTTCGACTGCAACACCAAATGCATTGACGAGGGCACAGATCCCCTCTTTGGTCAACTGCGGTCATGCAATCTTTTTTTCCACATGACCTTTTGTGAAGGCCCTCTTGTTCCTCCGGTACGGATGATCCAGGGGAAGAAAACTATCTGTGGCAGTCGAAGTAGCACGCCTTCCTACCATGCTGTAGGTGGAATGCCTGTGTGTCCCCCATACAAACTGGACACCACATAACACCTGCGGTACTCCACCCAGATGCCATCCAGTAAGAGGATATGTTGCCCACGGTCCACATCAATGTAGCGTCCACATGAATGCCTGGTTCGTGGCATTGTCGTGCGTCCATACACCCACATGCCACAAATTCTGCAACTCCTCGATCAAATGGCTCCAGCTATACATCGATCAGACGCTTGGGATTGGAAGGGCCGGGGATCACCATGTCCAGAACATATACTCAGACTTCATGCACATTCCTGGCAAGAGATTGTACGGTTTAAGTATGATGGGCTAACATGAGTAAGTACGACCATACTGCCCATGCGGCGTGAACCCATCCATGCACAGCCCCGGTCTAACATTATGGGACTCTGCTGCAAATTCGAGATATGTCCGATCGAAATGTCTCCAAGCCTCTGCATCGGACGTATGACACATGTATCCCTCTTTCGTCTTATGGTTAGCATGCCATGTCATATGCTCGACAGTCGCTTTTGAAGCATACAACCTCTGCAGCCGAGGGGTAAGCGGCTAGTATTTAAGAATGGCATACGGGGTCTTCTTGCGGCTAGGATTTCACTCCATGGTCTGTTTGTACCCAGCTTCTCCACAAGACTTGCAGTAATCCATATCAATGTTGCCCTTCCAATACAACATACAACCATTCTTACACGCATCAAACTTCTCAACAAGTAAACCCAAGTCTCTTATCAACTTCTTCGTACTGTAGTAATCAAGGGGCATGGTGTGATCGTGAGGGAATATATTATTAGCCCACTGAGACACCTGATCATATGTTTGCCTAGAAAAATTACTCTCGACTTTGATATTCACCAAACCAGCAACCGTCGCCAACTGAGATTAGGTGCAACCATTGCATAATGGCTGGTCGGCAACATGCATTACATCAAAAGAACGATATGACAACCTAGACACATAATCATTGGCCCCCATGCCGTAATATGAACTAAGCCTGACATTAGTAGGACAAGACCCCATACCATCATCAGGCACACCCTCCTAGTTATAAGAAGACCAGAAAGCCGGCCTGGTTGGATCGAAAACCATCTATATCTATATCTATATATAAAAGTGTGAATCTCTTATATGTTTGTTCCCTATTATGAAAAGACATTAATACCCTTACTTAAGTAATATTTTCAATAGTAAATAAAAATTAGTTATAAAAGAATAAAGTTCTATCAAAAGAAAACTATTTAAATAATACCTCTAAACTACTTGGACAATGACAAATATACCCTACTAAAAAAATAGGATAATAATATTTCTACTTGATTAATTCTTTAGGAGTATTTTTAAATACTTTGAAATATTTATTTTATTATGTATATCTATGCTATATATAAAAGTGTGAGTCTCTCACATATTTGCTCCCCATTATGAAAGGACATTTATACCCTTACTTAAGTTATTTTTTTAATAATAAATAAAAATTAGTTATAAAAGAATAAAATTCCGTGAAAAGAAGACTATTTAAGAGTCTTAACACATCTAAACTACTCACACAATGATAAATATATCCTACTAATAAAATAGGCTAATAATATGTCTATTGGATTAATTTGTTAGAAGATATTTTTAAATACTTAACAAAATTATTTACTAGGGGTCAATATAATTTAAAATGAATAGCATCAGAATAATAATAAAATACTAAACTTAAAAAACTATATATATATATATATATATGAAATAATAAATATCCTGAAAATTTGAATAAAAATTATCAATCGTATTAAGTTAGAAATGCTTTGAAAAACTTTAACATGAGTAACTTCTTACTAATTGATTTTATTTTAATATTAGTAGTAAAAAATTATTTTGAGATTATACTTTCATCTACTTTTGATTTTTACCATAATATATTGGAGATAAAATAATACTACGAAGTGCAACTTATGTTTAAATATATTATAGTGAGAATCTCTTGATTGTTTATTCCTATTGTGAAAATACGTTTGTATCCTTACTGTGATACTCTTTTCAATAATAAATTAGAGGGATAATTACATTTAACCCCCTGATTGATGGTTTGTTTACACAAACCACCCTAACAGCCGAACAATAAGGGTAGTTGTGTAATAATGATATTTTTGGGGGTGGTTTGTGTAATAAATTTTGACATTTCTGGAGGTGTATGTGTAATTATAAAAAAGGCAAGGGCGATCTCTGTGAACAACAGGATAGGGGGATGTAAATATAATTATCCCTAAATAAGAATCAGTTATAAGAATAAAATTCAATTAAAGTAGAGAAGTATTTGGTATTCCTAGTTTTTTTGAATTACTTAGAGAATGAATAATATATTCTAAAATGTAAATAGGCAAATAAATTTTACGTTAATTTGCTAGGAACGATTTTAAATAGTTTATCAAAAAAAAAATAATTATTTACTTGGACATTGTAAAATTTAAAATGAATAGCATATGAGTAAGATGTAAATATTATACTAATCCAAACTTCAGAACAAAAAAAAAATAAATAAATAATAGGGAATGAATTTTAGAAAGTTCCAAATAAAAATCCTTAATTTTATTATAGAAGGCCGTTGAAAATTTTATAATGAGTGACTTTGGACTAACTGATTTTATTTTAATATTAATATTAGATAATTCTTTTTAGATTGTGCTTTTACTCTTTGTTTTTTTTCCCCAAAATATAATAGAGAGTAAAATAATACTAATAAGTGCAATTTAGGTTTTAATTGCATTGGCAATATAAGGTATCTAAAAGAAAAAGTTGGTAACAATTTGATCAAAGTAAATAAAGTGGTACAGATGGATTGTGAGCATCCAGTGTCAACTGACAACTCTGCAGATCAAACGACATATTGGAATAACTATGAGTAATTGAAATGGGATCAGAGGATGGTGTTTGATGCAGCTGGTCTTGTATCTCGTCCACAAGGGGATGTATTCAATGATTCGACATATCCTAACGATCAATTATATGCAAATGAGGCTGCTTCGAGTTCTAATTATGATGAGGCTGACAATTTAGGAGCACTGTCTGAAAAGTTTTTTGATGTCGTGCGTGCTGTAGATCAACCATTATATGCTGGGAGCGAAACTCACTCTCAGTTATATGCGGTAACGAGGTTAGTAAACATCAAATCTGAACATAATGTATCACACAGTTGTCATGATCAGTATTTACAAGTAATAGGGGAGATGTTGCCACGAGATCACACGTTATGCAATGATTATTATAGTATGAAAATATTGATAAGAGAGTTGGGTTTACCTGTTGAGAAAATTGACGCATATAAGGTTGGTTGTATGTGATTCTGGAAAGAAGACAAACATTTGGAATTCTGCAAGTTTTGTGAGCAAGCTAGGTATAAACCTGCCAGGAGTCAAAATCCTCGTCGTAAAAGAACTGCATATGCTACACTCTGGTATTTGCCGATAACTCCCCGATGCTAAGGTTGTATGCTCCCAATACAACAATTGAGCACATGAGTTGGCATGCCACTCATGAGACAGAAAGTGGGGTTATGTGTCATCCATCTGATGCAGAGGTGTGGAAACATTTCAATGAGACACATCCAGATTTTGCTTCAGAATCCCGCAATGTTCGTCTTGGCCTTTTTGATGATGGTTTTGACCCTTATGGACAATATGGCAAATCATATTCTTGTTGGTCAGTTATCGTTACACCATACAACCTTCCTCCGGGGATGTGTATGAAATCTGAGTATATGTTTTTATCGTTAATTATTCCTGGTCCTGCTAATCCCAAACAACTTATTGATGTGTATTTGCAGCTTTTGATTGATGAGTTGATACAATTGTGGCAAGTAGGTGCACAAACGTATGATGTGTCTAAAAAAGAATTTTTCATGATGAGGGCAGCACTTATGTGGACTGTTGATGACTTTCCAGCTTATGGGATGTTGTCTAGTTGAAGTACTGTTGGGATAATGGGTTGCCCAATATGTATGGATAATACACGGGCATTTCACCTTCAACACGGCAGAAAAGCAAGTTACTTTGATTGTCATCGATAGTTTTTAAGAGCAGAACATCCTTATAGAAGAAATATGAAGCTTTCAACAAGGGTAGAGTAAAAAAGAATGAAGCTCCACCTAGAGCAAATGGGGAGAAGATATTGTGTTCTGTGTGCCAGTTTAAATTTGTTATCGAGGACCCTCTTAGTTACCCTCCTGGATATGAAATTGAACACAAGTGGACAAAAAGAAATATTTTCTGGGATCTCCCATATTGGACCACAAATATGATTCGGCACAACCTTGATGTCATGAACATAGAAAAGAATGTATTTGACAATATATTCAAAACCGTAATGAACATCAAGGGAAAAGCCAAGGATAATTTGAATGCAAGGAAAGATGTTGGGATCATTTGTAACCGACCAGAAATTTTGTAGATTAGGATTTATATTAACATAAACTCATCTAAACTAATGTACCTAAGTTATATCACAATTTAAAAATTCAACTAAACTAATTTAACTTAGTTAACTCACAAGTTAAAATTTCAACTAAACTAATGTAATTTTGTTAACATTCAACTTAAAATCTTTAACTAAACTAATTTAACTTAGTTATATCACAAGTTAAAAATTTAACTAGACTAATGTAACTTAGTTAACTTTCAAGTTAAAATCTTCAATTAAACTAATTTAACTTAGTTAACTCACAAGTTAAAAACCTAACTCCACTAATGTAATTTTGTTAACTTTCAACTTAAATTTTTAACTAAACTAATTTAACTTAGTTAACTCACAAGTTAAAAACTCATCTAAACTAATGTAATTCTGTTAACTTTCAACTTAAAATCTTTAACTAAACTAATTTAACTTAGTTAACTCACAAGTCAAAAACTCAACTAAACTAATGTAATTTTGTTAACATTTAACTTAATATCTTTAACTAAACTAATTTAACTTAGTTATATCACAAGTTAAAAATTCAACTAAACTAATGTAACTTAGTTAACTTTCAAGTTAAAATCTTCAATTAAACTAATTTAGCTTAGTTAACTCACAAGTTAAAAACCTAACTCCACTAATGTAATTTTGTTAACTTTCAACCAAATTCTTTAACTAAACTAATTTAACTTAGTTAACTCACAAGTTAAAAAATTCAACTAAACTAATGTGACTTAGTTAACTTTCAACTCAAATTCTTTAACTAAACTAATTTAATTTAGTTAACTCACAAGTTAAAAACTCAACTCAACTAATGTAATTTTGTTTAACTTTCAACTTAAAATATTTAACTAAATTAATCATACTTAGTTATATCACAAGTTAAAAATTCAACCAAACTAATGTAACTTAGTTATATCACAAGTTAAAACCTCAACTATGTTCATGTAGACATGGTACAAGGAGGATTTAGAGGAGGTAGGGGTCATAAGGCTAGACCATCATCTACCCCACCACTTGTTCCAGCAACCCATGTAGCTAGAGAGACACCTTCCTCATCTCCTACTCTACCTCGTTTTCATGTTGAGACGGGAAATACATGTGTAGCTCTATCACCATCACCTGCAGTTTCCTCATCAGCACCACCACTACCACCGTCTGCATCAGTGCCTGAAGTTGCCTCTAATAATGTCCCTTCCTATGCAACTCCATTGAATGTCATTACTCCGACGAAATCATGTAAGAAAATTTAAAATGTTTGATTGTTTTAAAAATATTTTAAAATATTATATTATATTTGTTATAATTATTTATTTGATACTTTGTAGGGATTCGAAAGTTCAAGAGGTCATCAAGGATATTATTACTGGCTATTATTTAGTGTAAGATTTAAATGTTTAACTCTTAGTTTATGTGAATATTTACTTTTTGTGTTGTTATCATATGGTTGTATTATATTTTGCAGAAATGTTACACGTGGGATCCAAGGCTTCAAACCCAAATCCGCAAGAGTTATAATTTTAAGATCGGGAAATGGATCAGAGAGGCGATGTCGCGATGTAGGAAGACGAAAAAGAGAGCTGGTTGGATGTCCGATGAAGTTTGGGCAGGGTTGCAGAAAGAGTGGGGTGATGCAAAATTTAAAGCCATCTCAGAAGTTAATAAAATGAATCGTCAAACAAACGTTTCGCATATGCATCTACAATTTATCGAGGTGGTTCTGCTTCTGTTTCAAAACACAAACGGAAGTTGGTAAGATATAAAATAATTTATTTCTTTGTTTTCTAAATAATTAGTGATTCTTTTACTCAAGATTAATCTTTGTTTTTTTTGAAAATTTGTTAGGAGGAATCGCTCGGTGGCCCGCCGACACTTATTGAGCAGGTGGAGAAGTGTTGAAAAACAAAAGAAGGCAATTGGGTTGGTCCGAGAGTGGCGGATGTAGTTGTAAGTATATATTATTTACATTAAAATCAAAGTAAATAATTTAATTTATTTTTAAATTATAATATTCTTAATTGTATAGGAAAAATTTCAAAGCGGAGTGATGATCATAATATTGCTTCTCAAAAGTCTACCTGAGTCATCTTCGAGCACATCGGTTAACGATCAACAACTATGGTTGGAAGCAATTGGAGGAGCAAAGAAGGGCCGAGTTCGGGGGATAGCCTCGGAGGCAAGGATTTATACTTATTCTATCTCGACTAGAACAACCAATCTCACTCCAGTATCGGAGCACCATGAATCAGAGTTGGTACAGAAGTTATTTCGTGAAAACGAGAGCATGAAACGACAAATAGAGCGCAACACTAAAAAGATGGAGAAAATAATGAGTTTCATGTCCGATAAATTTGGTACTGCGTTTGAAGACGATGTGAGCGACTCTGAAGATAGTCCCGGTAATATCCCACCCGACCACCCACCTTCACAAGATTGTGAAAATTAATTTGATCCCCTCTTTAAATTTGTATGCTTTAAAATTGAATACTTTTATTTTGTGGATTGGAATGTTGAATTATCTTTATTATAAGTATTTTGCCTTAAATATATTGTCATATTTGAATTTTCTAGTTAGAGTTAAATTAAATATATTTTTTAGGGTTAATTACATTTAGACCCCCTCTGAAAATGCATAATTACACTTTCCCCAAAGAAGTTTTGAAATTACATTTACACCCCCTCTAAAAATTCTTTGTTTACACCTGACCTCCATTCGTTAAAGTTTGGGCGGAAAATGTTCATTTCAACAAAAATAATTACATAAATTTTCAATTTTACCTCTCATTTAACATTCTCATATAGTAATTTTGTACTTATAAGGAAAAAATATAATAATATTGGCCTCACTCCATACATATACGTTACACTTATCCTCTTATAAGTACAAAAATATACATGAGAATGTTAAATGATGGACAAAATAGAAAATTTGTGTAATTATTTTTGTTGACGTGAATATTTTTCGTCCAAACTCTAATAGATGGGGGTGAGGTGTAAACAGAGAATTTTCGGAGGGGGTGTAAGTGTAATTTCAAAACTTTTTTGGGGGAAAGTGTAATTATACATTCTCAGAGGGGGTGTAAGTGTAATTAACCCTATATTTTTATTATTGAATATAAATTATGAAATTATCGTTGCAATTGTCGTTGTAAACGAAAATAATCTTTCAATAGATTGTCCTTGCAATTATCGTGGTAAAATTTGCAACGGATTGTCGTTGTAAACGAAAATTATTTTGCAACGGATTGTAGTAAATTATGTCGTTGCAAATTTTGCAACGGAATATTGCTGCAAAAAATTATTGCAATATTGCAACGACTTCCATTGCAAATGTTGTTGCAAATAAAATGATTTTGCAACAGATTGTAGCTAAATATTTTGTTGAAAAATTTGCAACGGAATGACTTTGAAAACATTCCATTGTAATATTGCAACGACTTTTCGTTGAAAATGTAGTTACAAATAAACCCGATTTTGCAATGAATTGCCACCAACTTTGCCACGAATATACCATCGCAAAGTCGTTGCAAAATATAAAAAGTCAACTTTTTAGATAACGAATTTTGCAACGGATAAAAAAACCGTGGCAATATTTTGCAACGAACAAAATATCCGTCGCTATATAGCAGTGGTACCTATAGTAACGGAAAATTGTTCGTTGCAAAATTCCGTGGCAAATCTGTTTTCCAATGAATTTTTCATGAATTCATTGTAAAATCCGTTGTTGTAGGTTTGTTTTTTTGTAGTTTACTATTGAAATATATTAAAGAATATGAAATACAAATGTGATATTTGTAACCAAAATCATCATGTAAACACAAGTCCAAAAGAAATAATATCACATAAGAATGCGCCAAAAGCTAATGAGGTTGAAAAAGAGTGTACACATTATAATTTGTAAAAGGTAGTAAATACAATAATATAGTTATATATGGTCTCATAATTAACAAAAGTAAATTAAGTATTATGAATAAAAAATATCAGCAAATAAAACCACTACTTCTTACATATTAAGTTGAAATTGTGTATGCAAATTTAATTATCCAGTGAATCTCTTATTATTTAATTTTTTAATATTAGATAATCTTGTATGCACATAAAAGATTAAGTTTTTAAAAATGCAAATAATAACATTTTATGCAATAATATTTCAAATTTAGAAGTTAATGAAGAATGTAAACAATATTTTGACGAACTTTAAAAATTGATATTAAAATATAATTAGAATAATTATATGACATTGCAATACAAATTAATACTGATACTATGGATATGTGTAATTAGATTAATTTTTTACAAAAAATAGTTGATAACTGATTAGTTTAAAATCATTACACATCAATAAATTTAAGAAAAATAATTCAGAATATGGTAGTAAAATAAAAAAATAACATTTCACAAAAATAATATAAACAAACACAAAATAAAATTTAAAAATAGCAAATAGACATTAAAAAAATAATAATAAAACATGATTGATTTTATTAAACTGGAATTTCTTATAAAAAATCTAAAAATAAGGGACTTTGTTAATTTTATTTTAATATTGGATCTTTTAATTTGTTCCAATACAAAATCGTTAAATATATTAATTATTGAAATACGAAATGCAAAAAATTGAATTTTGAGGATTAAATTGTTTATGTAATATTATCAATTAAATTTAGAAGTGAGTAACAAATAACAAATTAAATGGTTTCCTCACCAATTAAAACAATTATTATTAATATTTTTGAAACTATAGTTATTTACTAATGATTCAATAATACAAAAATAAATAAAATTATGAGTTTAATATCTAGTGTAACTAATATTTTATATATTTACCTCTAGAAAATATATTTCTGCACGTGCATTGCACGTGATACTTCCTATCCTAGTATCTATAAAGGTATGAATCACCTTAAGAGTTTCTTTCATTTTTTAATTCGACCAAATTAACCTTGTAATACCTTTTTCTCAAAGGATAAACATGTAAAATAATATACTTATTAATTCCTGTTAATTACTTTTTATATTACACTTATTTACTCTTATTAAGTACTTTTTACATTATTCATATTTACTCTTATTAATTACTTTTCACATTATACTTATTTATGCATATTTAATTTTTTATATTATTTTCATAAATAATACAGTTACTAGATAAAAAATACCCATATTACATAACACAAAATGACTGGAAAAATTCATGAAAATTAAATGATTTAATGCATTGAGAAAATTTCAAGCATAGATATAAATGAGAATTAATTAGGTCGCTTCTCATATTAAAATAGGTTAGATGACAATAAAAGTTAATCAAATTACTTATCCTGTAAACTAAATTTCTACCATTGAAACATTAGTATATACAATTATATTTAAAAACACATTGATAATAAATTTTTTTAAAACCATTTAATTTTATTATTTGTAATTCACTTCTAAATTTACTTGATACTATTAAATAAAAATTTAATCCTTAAAACTAAAATTTTTAATTTTGTATTTACTAATTTTTATATTTGATGATAATGTATTGGAATAAAATTAGTGCGAAATAAAATATAATATATAAAAATAATCCAGTATTAAAATAAAAGTAATTAGTAAAAGACCCTTATTTTTCGATTTTTATAAGAAATTCTAATTTAATAAAATTTGTTCAATTTGTAGCTTTTTTTTTGGTGATTTGCCATTTCTTCTATTTTGTTTATTTTTATTATATTATTTCTCTGTATAATATATTTTCTCTTTTTACTACCACATCCTGATGTCTTTTAGAATTAAATTATTCATGTGAAAAGATCTTAAACTAATTACTTATTAACTATTGTTAATTGATTATAATCTAATTAGACAGCCGTAGTATTTGTATTTGTATCGCAAAGTCCTATAACTTGATAGCCAGTACAATTATAAATCTTAACCATTTCAACCATCCTTCCCAATCACTTTGATTGCTTTCTTAGGTCAGCTAGCTTGACTAGTCACGTTATCGCTTGTATCTGGAGGGAGAAATTTAAATTACGTAAGCAAAAGCTTAGTGAGGCCAAGAGTGGGTGCACGTGCAAGAAAATAATCATATTAGAAAAACTGGATCAAAATACTTAAAACACATCATATAGACTGACACAAACACCGATCAAGCCTGTGAAGACCATATCAGGCGAAGATCCAAACACATGAATTACCACCGTATGTCTCTCAAAAGACCATTTACTACCTTATCCTCCATGTAGGGAACGACCCTACGACCGCATTGAACTGGCCATGCCGAGGTACATGGCAGCGCCAATCACACGCTCCAGCCTGCCTGTGACATGACACTTAAGTGGGAATTGAGCGACGAAACCTCAACTGGCAGCCCAATGCCACCCCAGCGTGCCCCGTGAACCGTCCAACCCCGGGCCCATTGACCGCTTTACAAGAACCACTTGACCAAATACATAAAGCCAATCGAACAATCATATAGAAAATAGACCATTTATAGATCACATGCATATCGAAATTTTATGACGAACTGAACAACATCAAGATAAATGGGACCTCTTGAGTATTCATATGAACTCTATGGCTCCCAACGTATTTCACAATGAATACCGGAATACCATATGACTAGAGCGATAATCACATTATAACACTTGGTTCCATAGAGTTTCCAAAGGCCCAATCAATCCATAACACTTGGTTCCATAGAGTTTCCAAAGGCCCAATCAATCCATATAAACAACCCAATATCATATTCATTTTCTCTTATCAATGGACATTTTCAAGAAACATTTTACTCAAGTCGTCGCAAGAAAAGGACCACTTTTTATACATATATATAGCCATGCACGATAACATATAATATTCCTCCAGCTTTGCAAATATTAATATAACTTTAAATGATACTCACCGTAACGCCCACATGATTAGATGTGGTCTACAGCTGGATTGATCTCGAAGAAAATTAATTGATAACTCATCTGCAAGTCCATTCTATTATTCCAATATATTCATAATAAGGAGCATGATGGTCACTTACACCTGAATATAACTACATACTAGATATATCTACATGATTTCAAACAGGATATTGTTCTCTTTTGTTAATCGACTTGATTATACAAATAGGAAAAAAATTCTCTGTCACCTTTAAATTATTGTAGCTATTAATTGAATTCACTGGTATATAACTGAATATCAAGTTAGATATTGACCAAGTATAATAAAACTAGTCAACTAAAGAATTAACTAATCTCAATTAATATATATATATATATATATATATTCTTAATAATGAAATAGTGATTGGTTGAGTAAGAATTACTAAATTAGTTGAATTTATAATTAAGAATTAACTGATCGATCGGAGGTTATTTCATCAAACTAAATAATTATCAGATTATTATGAATAGCAAGTTAGCAAGAACAGAAAGAGAAACATAGAAAAGAAGATACAGAAATCTTACTCCGTTTATTGCCGAGTTTTGACGAAAGAGGCTTTTAGAATTTTGTTAATTTGAATGTGTTGTGGAAATAACAACTACAATTGAAAAAATACAAAAATATCTTCAGGTTGAGGCGCGGATATCTCGCTCTCTTTAAGGAGATTCAAGCCCACTGCAGCAAAATATTCTCACTGGTCCAACAGTATCACTCTTGACTTGTTCCCTCCAGGATACAACAGCCCGACAACATCGTATGACTCTAACACACTCTGGACAAGTTGTAGAGTCCAAAGCTCCACCAAAAAGAACACCTTCCTTCAACTAGTATAACTCTTTCTTATAGGAAAAATTGCATGTAGAAATATTGTATATGTGCATGTATTTGGACAAGGTAGAATGATGCCCCTTTTATAGGTGTAAAAATCATCCACTATTTTAATGTGAATTAGTGGACAATAATATTATAGGTTACAAGAGATAGTGGGGATAAATGGCTAGAAAGTGGCTATAAAGTGGTATGAATATGGTGTGGTAGTGGGATAATGTAATGAAGAGAAATATTACAAATATTAATGTCATAAACACCCACTAACCTCAACATCAATGGAGAGAAAATGAGAGGGCACATGTTATAAGTATAATATTAAAATGCAATATATATATATATATATATATGTAATATATACCAACAATCCCCCACTCATTTTAATATTAAAATTAAAGAGAGCATACTAGCTGAAGGGAGACTATTATGCATAATGAAGGTGTGCTCTGTATTGAACCTCCACTTAGTGAAACAGTAACCTCTACTCCAGAGTCAGTAGTGGTCTCAGACTTGAACTATGACTGCTTAAAGGGAAATAAAGTATCACTGCACACACATAACAATCAAGGTGTTAATATGAGCTTTAATAGCCAGCACATTACGATCCTGTGCCATCCCGGTTTTTATGAGTGTTTTTGAGAATAAGCTCAATCTCATAAGAAGCGGCCTACTTCCACACTCATATAGGTGAAATCTGTCAAGGGTGCTCCTGTAACTCTGACACCCCACTCATTCGAGCTACAAAGTTTTATTAAGAGTTAATAAACTCAACCTCTAGAAATCGTTACAGGATAAATTCACTCACATCATAGGGATGAAAAAAAATTAAAAATACAAATAAGATAGTGCATTTCAAATCAAGTCATCATATGATACGTTTTTCCTATTGAACCTGGTTATAGGATCTCTAGTCCCCAGGTTAGGTTTCCTCATATATGACTTATGATTATATGGGCTTTAACCCCATCCCCCTCGATGTGTTCCAGACTCTTTCTCTTGCCAAGGCATTGGTTAATCGATCTGCAAGATTATCACAAGATTTAACATAATCAACATTGATATTACCACTTATCAAATATGATCTCACAGTACTATGTTTTCTTCTGATAGGTCTGGATTTACCGTTATAGTAACGGTTTTGTACTCTACCAATTGCAGCGGTGCTGTCACAATGAATTAAAATTGGAGCAATTGGTTTTTCAAAGTAAGGTATTTGAAACAATAAATCTCTCAACCAATTTGCTTCCTTACTAGCTGAAGCTAAAGCAATAAGCTCAGCCTCCATGGTAGAGTTAGCAATAATTGTTATGCTTTTTAGACTTCCAACAAATAGCACCACCACCCACAAAATAAAAAATATACCCAGTGGTAGAACATGAATCACCTGATAAGGTGTTCCAATCTGCATCAAAAAAGCCTTCAAGTACAGCAGAATATTTTTTATAAAACAAGCCACAATTTTTTGTACCAAGTAAATATCTCATAACTCTTGTTATGGCATGCCAATGTTCAATACCTGGTTTGCTTGTAAACCTGCTAAGTACTCCTATAGCATATGCAATATCAGGCCGAGTGCAATCAGTCGCATATCTCAAGCTTCCAATTAAGCTTGCATACTCCTTTTGATTTATCACATCATCATCATTTTTAACAGGAAATAAGTGAAAGCTCGGATCAAAAGGAGTTGTAACATGCTTACAATAAATAAAATTGTATTCTCTCAACATTTTATCAATGTAATGCGACTGGTCAAGAAAAATTCCATCACATGTTTTGGTAATTTTCATACCCAAAATAAAGTTTGCCTCACCAAGATCCTTCATATCAAAATGACTACTAAGCATATTTTTTGTCTCTTTAATAACATGCAAAGTAGATGCAATGATCAACAAATCATCCACATAGAGGCAAACATTCACATGTGAATTATTCCAAGACTTATGATAGATGCACTTGTCACACTCATTTGGTTTAAAACCATTCTCAATCATGTAGGAATCAAATTTTTCATGCCACTGCTTCGATGCCTGTTTTAAGCCATACAGAGATTTAGTTAATTTATACACCTTGCTTTCTTGGCCTGCTTTCACAAAACCCTCGGGTTGGTCCATATAAATTTCTTCATTTAAGTCCCCATTCAAAAATGCAGTTTTTACATCCATTTGATGGATATGCAAATCAAATATTGCAGCAATAGCAATTAAAAGTATAATGGATGTAACTCGTGTTACCGGAGAATATGTATAAAAAAACTCTAGACCTTCAAGTTGCTTGAAACCTTTAGCAACTAGTCTAGCTTTAAATTTGTCAATTGAACCATCCAGTTTTAACTTTTTTCTGAGGACCCATTTGCACCCAATCGTCTTACAACCCGGTGGTAAATTCACTAATTTCTAAATTTTATTAGAAATTAGAGACTCCATCTCATCATTCACAGCCTCTTTCCAGAAAATAGCATCAGGTGATGAAAAAGCTTCTTTCAAAGTAAGAGGGTCATTTTCAATATTGAAAACATAAAAATCAGGACCAAAATCTTTTTGTACTCTAGCTCTTTTACTTCTTCTTAGTGCAAAAACATTTTCTTCATTTTCCAAAACTAAAGTGGAAGAGCTAGGTAAAGATAAAATATTTTTTTCAATATTTTTACCCCCACTATTTTTAGAATTAAATGGAAACTTTTCTTCATGAAAAATAGCATCACCTGATTCTATAATCACATTGTCTTTCATATTTAAAAATCTGTAGGCTGTACTATTAGAAGCATAACCAAGAAAAGCACAAGTTGTAACTTTTACTCCCAATTTTGGAATTTTAGGATCTGTTAGCCTTACATAGGCCAAACAACCCCAAACTCTAAGATATCCCAATTTCGGCTTATAACCTCTCCACACCTCAAAAGGTGTTAATTTTGTTCTTTTATGTGGCACCCTATTCAACACATAGCAAGCTGTTAATATAGTTTCACCCCAAAGATTTGAAGGTGCACAAGATTCAATAAGCATGACATTTGTTAAATCAACCAACGTTCTATTTTTTTCTTTCAGCTACTCCATTAGATGCAGGAGAATATGGTGGAGTAACTTCATGAATTATTCCCAATGATTTAAAAAAGGAATTAAACTCATTTGACTCATATTCTCGGCCTCTATCACTTCTAATTCTCTTTTATTTTCTTACCGAATTGATTTTCAACTTCATGGAGATAATCTTTAAAACTTCTCAAAAGCATCACTTTTATTTTTTATCAAATAAACATATGTATATTTAGAAAAATCATCAATAAAAGTGATAAAATAACTATTTCCTCCACGAGTTAAAATTCCTCCAAGTTCACAAATATCAGAATGTATCAATTCTAACAATTCAGTTTTCCTTTCAACACTTGGATGGGGCCTTTTAGTGATCTTGACTTTACTACAAGATTCACATTTCTCAAAATCCTTTTTAATCATTGGAATTAATCCTAAATTACTCATGTTTCCCACATAACGACTATTAATATGACATAAACGAGCATGCCAAAAATTAGTAGAAGAGAGCATATAAACAGAAGTAGAAGGCACTTTACTCATCTCAACATTCAATTTGAACATTCCATCACACGCATACCCCTTACCCACAAAAACACCTCTTTTTGTAATTACATATTGATCAGATTCCATAATCTGCTTGAAGCCAGCCTTGTTGAGTAGAAAACTAGACATCAAATTTTTCCTCATGGAAGGTGTATACAGCACATCCTTCAAGGTCAATACCCTTCCTGAGGTAAATTTCAACTCAACTTCTCCAATTCCAAGCACTTGGGTGGTATGAGAATTGCCAAGCATAATAGTTCTCGGATCGTCAAATGGAGTATACACTTTGAACCAATTTTTCTCATAACGAACATGGCGGTTTGCACCAGAGTCCGCCCACCCCCCATCAACACTTTCAACCATGTGTATGTCTGTTATCATTGCCACAAATGGCTCCTCAACCACGTTCGCTTGCGGAGCAGGCTCACGTTTTCTATTTTTGCAAAATCGAGCAATATGCCCACTCTTGCCACACACATAACATGCTCTTGGATTTTGTTCTTGTGCTTGGTTGTTCCCATTATTTTTCTTGGAAAATTTACCATAAGTTTTCTTGAAAAACTTCTTTTTTGGCTTCAAATAGGTATTTTTGTGAGAGTCGGGTGCAACATTATTTGATGAAATTAAATTTACCTTTGTTGAGATGGGTTGTGCACTGCTCTCCGGTGGTTGCATTAGTGCATCTTGGCCCCTTGCTTCTTCTTCCATGCGGATTCGCATTATCAATGTTTCAAGAGTTGTTTCCTTTTGTTTGTGGCGCATGGTTTTCTGAAATTCCTTCCATGAAAGTGGAAGTTTGTCAATAATGCCACAAACAACGAGGTTATCTCTAATTTTGATATCCTCCAACCTGAGCTCTCCTACAATCATGATAAAATCTTGAGCTTGGTCCGCCACTGATTTGTTATCCACCATTTGGAATTGAAAAAATCTGCTAGCAGCATATTTTTTCGCACCAGCCTCTTCGGTATCATACTTACTCTGCAATGCTCTCCAAATTTTCTTTGCAGTAGAGTATGTTCTATCATAATAATCATAAAAATTATCAGATAGACAGTTGAGGAGATAATACCGACATTTGAATGCATCGTTGTTGTAGTTCTCCACTTTTTCTTGGTGGATAGCATACTCATCATCATTCATGTTCGTGTCATCGATCTTGCTCGGGTTTTTTTCAGTGAGAATATAAGAAACCTTGAGAAGACTTAGGTAAAAAAGTACTTTACCCTTCCATCTCTTGAAATGGGTACCGTTGAACCGAAAGGGCTTGTTGAGATCTCCCACACCAACATCTGCTGGTTTTTTCAATTGTAGCCATTTGAATCTCCTTAAAATTATTGTGGAAATAACAACTACGATTGAAAAAATACAAAAATATCTTCAAGCTGAGGCGCGGATATCTTGCTCTCTTTAAGGAGATTCAAGCCCACTGCAGCAAAATATTCTCACTAGTCCAACAGTATCACTCTTGACTTGTCCCCTCCAGGATACAACAGCCCGACAACGTCGTATGACTCTAACACACTCTGGACAAGTTGTAGAGTCCAAAGCTCCACCAAAAAGAACACCTTCCTTCAACTAGTATAACTCTCTCTTATAGGAAAAATTGCATGTAGAAATATTGTATATGTGCATGTATTTGAACAAGGTAGAATGATGCCCCTTTTATAGGTGTAGAAATCATCCACTATTTTAATGTGAATTAGTGGACAATAATATTATAGGTTACAAGAGATAGTGGGGATAAATGGCTAGAAAGTGGCTCTAAAGTGGTATGAAAATGGTGTCGTAGTGGGATAATGTAATGAAGAGAAATATTACAAATATGTATGCCATAAACACCCACTAACCTCAACATCAATTGAGAGAAAATGAAGGGCACATGTTATAAGTTTAATATTAAAATGCAATATATATATATATATGTAATCTATACCAACAGAATGCTATATCTTTTACTTATTATCTTTATATATATACTAACTGTCGTGGCACGCCGTTCCTGCGTGCATATAATAAATATTTTTTTACGATTTAAAATATATTATAAATAAGAGTAAAATGTGTAAACTAACACATCACATTAAAAAAAAAAAGGAAAGAAAGAAAAAAAACTAATTTATCAATTAATATGAATTTGGAAAGTTGAATAAAGTAATTATCATATCAGTTGAGGGTTATTTTTTAGCATTACAAAAAAATGGTGCAATAGTATCATTAACCACCATTTGTGAGTACAAAAGGGGTTTCTTTTATATAATAGTATAGATATAGGTATAAGATAGATGAGTATGCTATGTTAAGGAAATGGAGTGGCATTGGCTAGAGGGGACACGTCCCACTACTAACTCCCACCTTTATCTCTTGTTTTTTTCTTCTTCTTTTATAACTTTTATAAAAATTACAAATTAACCTTTAGTTTTTTGTAAACTTATATAATTGAACCCCAAAACTTTATAAAAGTTCAATTTATCCCTTTAAAGTTTTAATGTATTTGAATCATACCTTATTATTATTATTTATTTATTTTTTAGCCAATTTGGGACATTCTAACTTTTACAGATTAAGGAATCAAGTTTCATATAATTTCTTATTATCACAAATTAACTCAAAATAAACTTTTCGTGAAATAATTCTCAAACAAGAAATATATGAAAAGAGTAGATTGAAAATGTGATAATAAATTAATTTATCAAACTAGGTAAGTAATATTTGATATAATATATAGGGGCGTCGTAGGCTCATAGCAATGGACTTTTCGCAATGTAATATTCCGTGGCAAATTTTCCACGAACTTTGCCATGACTTTGCAATGGACATGCATTTTTTTAACTTTCGTGGCAAATTCCTTGACGAACAAATGACAAACTTTTGCAATGGCTAATCCGTTGCAAATTTTCGTTGCGAAAATTGATAAACTTTAGAGTGGTCTTTCTCGTTGCAAGTCATTGCAAAAACCGAGGAAATTTTTTGCCACGGAATGCTTTTGTGGCAATTTGCAGCGCATTTTGCAATGGATTAGTTTTGCAGCAAATTTTGCAATTTTCAAATTAGATCCGTTGCAAACAATTTGCAAGGGATATTGCAACGAGACAAAGTCATTGGAATTAATAATTTCTTTTACAACGACCTTTAGATTATATTATTTATTAAATAATATTGCAACGGCCTTGTTGTTGCAGAATCTATGGCAAAATGTTGCCACGGACTACTTCCGTTGCAAATTGGCAATGTTTTTGCATCATATCATTTTCAAGGAAAATTTTGCAATGAATTTCAAAATTATATTCGTTGTAAATATTTTGCAATACAAATTGCAACAAATCAATGTCGTTGCAATTTAATAATTTTTTTTTGCAACGACAATTATAGTGTTATATAATGGCTTTTGCAACGACTTTAAACTTAATTTATTTTTTTGCCATGAAATTCACAACGGATTTGAATTCCGTGGCAAAATCTACTGCAAACAATTAATAAAAGAACAATTGGATCCTACTCCATTTTTATTTTTTTATATCCGTTCATCACCTCTTCTAACTACTCTTTCATTTTAATCTACTTATATTTTAATATTCCTTTTGTTATTAAAATATTGTGATCACGCCACTTGAACAAGTCACATATCTGGAGGTTTAGCTAGCTTGCATTATGGTAAGTACAAAATTTTTTTGTATTGTATTTATATGTAGTCAATTTTTTTGTATTGTATTTATATATAGTCATTGTGTTGATGGTTTTACCCCTCATAAACAACAAGGCAAATACAGTTTGAATATACATTTGAACATCAGAATATGCATGTTGTTCTATTCAAGTGTAGGTGGGTTGATCCTATCAAATGAGTGAAAACACACCCGCACTATCATTTGGTTGATTAACACAGAAATATTTGTACAAAAAAAAAAAAAAAAAAATGAACCGTCTATCCTAGCACAAAAAGCTACCCTAATTTACTACGCTCAATATCCTAATTTAAGAAGAGATAAACTTGATTAGATGACTGTATGTAGAATAAAAGCTAGACTAACTGTCAAGTCAAGGTGGATTGAGACAACATTTTTGGAGGATGAGATTGAATCTGTTTAAGTGGTTACTACAAAAAATAAAATTCAACCTTTAAGCACAACAAGCTATCCAAGTTGGATGATTGTATGTCGAACAAAAGCTAGACGAACTGTTGATTCAAAGTGGATTAATGCTGAATTTTAGGAGGATGGGGTCGAATCCGTTCCATACGTTACTGTAAAAAAATGAAATTCAACCTCTAGATGACATCAACAACCTACAAATTTTTATTGATGACAACAATGATGTGAAAGATGATGAAGAGGAACAAGATAGTTTTGAAAATTTTGAAATGACTGATGATAAAGAAGCACTTGGACAAGATGATGATGATAATGATTATTAATTGAATATAATATATTTTGATATAATTAATATTTATTTTTCTATAATATTTTATCTCATTTATTAATTGAAGAGAATATCTTCAATCATTCATCGCATTTAATTTTATTTTAAAAATATTTATCTCATTTAGCTTTCGAAACTATTTATTAATTATAAAAATATTTTATCTCATTTATTAATTAAAAAAATATTTTAAATTATTTATCTTATTTAATTTTAAAAATAATTATTAGTTTTAAAAATATTTATTAATTTTTTTTACTATGCACACTTTCCCTCTCATTTTTCATTTATATATCCCCCCTCTCTTTCCCTCCCTTTTTTCCTCTCTTTCCCTCTCCCCGCCCCCCCCCCCCCCCTTCTTCTTTCAGAAAACATTCCCTATTTCCTCTTTTTTCTCTATTTTTCTTCTCACTTGCCGACCCGCCGCTGTCGTCCTCTTCTCTTTTTCTCCCTTTCTCCTCTTTCTTTTTCTGTTTTTTTATCTCAGCCGACCGCCGTTGCTACGCCGTTGACGTCCTCTTCTCCTTTTCTCGTCTTCTCTTTTTTCTCTTTTGTTTTTTTCTTGGCCGACTACCGTAGCTTTGCCGCTGCCACCTGACGCCAACTTGGCCCTCAGCAATCAGGTCCGTGTCACTGTTCCCGATTTTTTCTAAGAACTGTTTTGCTGTTAAATCTGTAAAATATAATTGACAATTTGATCTGTGTCTGGCAGTTTATCAGAAAATTCTGAGACAAATATTAGTTCAATGATACGGGTGGTGAAAAGACTTAGCATTGCTTGCAATAAGTAGGAGCATTACAAGTAATGCTGATATTTTCCAGCTCTGTATCTAAATCTGCAAGCTAAGTGTGGTTCATGTTTTGTTTCAGTCTCTAAAGTTCGATTTTAATGATCCGAAAGACGCCTTTCTACACATCTCCAAGATTCTTGCCAGCTACTAAAGTTGAAAAATGCCGGGTATGTTGGTAATATTTCATCAATAGTTCCTCTGGCTTCTTGTTTCTGACATATCTGATAAAAGTGGTTTTTCCAGATAGTAGATGCAATAATTTCACATGGTGTCTTCTTGCGGGAATGTAGCATTCAACAGTCTATTGTAGGTGTAAGATCACGCTTAGACTACGGAGTTGAGCTTAAGGATGCCATATTCTTGTATGTTATAAAATTGTGAATGACTATAATGTATATTGATCACGCTTAGACTACGGTGTTCAGCTTGAGGATGCCTATAATATTCTTGTATGTTATAAAATTTTGAATGACTAGAATGTATATTGAAGATGTGTTTGGTATATTGAGTATGTGTTTAGTATATTAAGTATGTACTTGGTATAAAATGTATATTGAGTATGTGTTTGGTATGAAATTGTGGATGACTACAATGTAACATATTGAGGATTTGGTTGATATATGGAGGTAGATGGGGCTGATGATAGTATTGATGAGTTTGGATGAGTGTTGTTGATTTTGGTTGTAGATTAGGATTTGATTAGGGAAAATTATACAACATATTCTTATGTTTACACCCTCATTTTATCTCGATATAATGATTGTTCTTGAGTACATTTGTGTTTTTTAGGAATTTTGGTGGACAAAAGGGCAAGTGCAATAAAAGAGTTCAGACATAGAAAAAGGAGTCAAAATCCTGCAGAAATGACTACAAGTTAGCCCGTGACCCACGGGCTATCAGAGATTTGCTTTCAGAAATGCAGGAAGCATAACCCGTGACCCATGGGTTATCAGACATTCACTGAGCAGAATTTGCAGACGAGCTGATTTGAGAAAAACGAGAATTCTGATTTTAGATGACTCAAGAAGAGATCCTATTTCCTCTGTAATCTACCTTAGAGTTTTGGTAAGAATAGAACTAGAAAAGAAAAAGAGCTTTATGCTAAATAGAAACCTATTCCTCTCCTACCTCAATTAGGACTCTCTCTATATATAAAGAAGGAAGAAGGAGAAGAAGAGATCACTTTTTTTTCCATCAATTTTCTGCATCTTTCTTTTGAGCTTTTGTTAGAATTAGGATGAACTAATTTTCTTTTTGTGCTAAGGCTTATGGAAAGCCTAATTGATACTATGTGTTAAATATTTTCTGGATTAATCTAGTGTTATTTTCGCATATCCATGAGTTATTGTGTTTTTTTGCTATTATTTAAGAGCTTGATCACCTCTTAGATTTTCTTAATTATGTTGATGAACCGAGAGGGAATTTAACATAGTGGATAGGGTAATTCATGGTGTGGAATGAATGATGTGTAGACATACACAGGCATGATCTAGTTCCAGATATCCCCTAATTCCTTGATAGTAATAGGTTCGGTATAGCTCGAGAGAGTATATTGGATTAAAATAGGAAAAGCTTTAGTATGCGAAAATACTTGTCTGTTTGATTGACCAGTTAATATTGAATACGTTGTATTGATTAGGTGGACCTATAGTCGTAGCACTTCTTCCTAAATCTGCGTTTTTCCTTCGGCGTAATTACTTGCTATAGTTGATTTTATTGTCTTTTAGTAGTTTCATAAATTATTCAAATTCTCGATTGTCCAAATAATTAGGGATTATTCATAGTTGCGGTAATTGTTTCATTAAATCCTTGTGGGTTCGACATTGTTTATACTACTTGATAGCTAATACACTTGCTAGTACACATTTTTGCAATTAAGTTTTTGGCGCCGTTGCCGGGGATTTAATTCGAAATAATATCATAACTCGCTGGACTTAATTAATTTGGATTTTTCTTTGCTTTATTTTTATTTTCTCTTTTTACCTCACTTCTCCTATTTCTTTGGTTCACAGTTTAATGACACGAAGTGGTGGTCGAGAGTTAGCACAATTCGATTCTGAAATTGAGAGAACTTTCCACCAACAAAGAAACACCATCGAGAGGTGTGAAGGGAGTGAAAAATCCCAACACGGAGGATCAATTTGTTCTCACAGAACCAGCCATGGGAGAATACTTTAGGGGTCGTGGAGAGGCCAATGGTGGAATATGCATTCCCAACAGCAGATGGGGTGATATCTAGCATTGCCAAACGCTCGATCCAAGCCAACAATTTTGAGATCAAGTCGGCCATCATTCAGATGATCCAAGCACGTGTGCAGTTCTTCGATTGGCTTGATGAAAATCATAATCAACATCTCTCTAATTTCCTTGAAATTTGTGATACTTTTAAGTTCAATGGTGTTAGTGATGATGCTGTTAGGCTTAGAGTCTTTCCGTTTTCCCTGTGTGATAAGGCCAAAGATTGGTTGCAGTCGCTGCCTGCCGGTAGTATTACGACGTGGCAAGACTTGACACAAAAATTCCTTGCTAAATACTTTCCCCCATCTAAAACTGCTAAATTGCTCAATGACATAACTTCTTTTGTGCAGTCAGATAGGGAATCGTTATATGATGCGTGGGAACATTTCAGGGATATGCTTAGAAAGTGCCCTCATCATGAGCTCCCAGTATGGCGGCAGGTGAAAACATTCTACAATGGTGTCACTTTGGCCAACCGAGCGACCATCGACGCAGCTTCCGACAGGACCATCATGAAGAAACTACCCTCTAAAGCGTTCATCCTCATTGATGAGATAGCATCGAGCCTCTATCCGTATGGCCAAGACCGACGAGTAGCTGGTGTCCACCAAGTTGACGCCATGACTATGGTGTCTGCCCAGTTGGCGGCACTTACTCAATAAGTGAATAACCTTGGAGCCGCAATATGGATGCTCCACCCATAGGACCTTGTGGCGCTTGTGGTCAGATGGGCCATTTAAGTCAGGGCTGCCAGGTAGGAAATACAAATATTGTCTCTGAAATGCTAATTTTGTTTCTCATGGTGGTAGGTCAAACTTCAATCCATACTCCAACACCTACAATCCGGGATGGCGTAGCCACCCCAATTTTTCGTGGAGTAACAACCATCAGCAAGGACCGCCGGGATACCAATAACAACCACGCCAGTGGCAGCCGCCGCAAGAGAAGAAGAGCAACCTTGAAGACATGCTCTCCAATTTCATCTCCGCCGCCAACACTCGTTTTCAGAACCAAGATGCATCAATCCGAAATCTCGAGGTCCAAATGGGGCAAATTGTGAGCATGTTATCCAGCAGAAAGGAGGGGCAACTTCCGAGTGACACCGAGAAAAATCCTAAGGAGCAAGTTAATCTAATCACACTCAAGAATGGGAAAATTCTCGGAGAAGAACCACCCAATGAGCACGTGGTCGAGCCACAACTGAAAAAAGTGGTGGGCCTCAAGAGGAAACGAAAAGGAGTACTCCTAAACTCAAGTTTCATTTAGATGATGTTCCTCCATACATTCCCTACTCCGGAAGAGTTTTAAAAGCTAACTTGGATAAACAGTTTAGCAAATTCTTAGAGATGTTTAAAAAGATTCATATTAATATCCCTCTAATTGATGCACTGTCAAAGATGCCAAGCTATGCTAAATTCTTGAAGGAAGTGATTTCCAATAAGAGGAAGTGGGAAGGAGGCGAAATGGTGAAACTCAATGAAGAATGTTCGGCGATTCTCCAAAATAAGCTACCACCCAAGCTCAGGGATCCAGGGAGTTTTTCTATACCTTACACTATAGGGAATACCAATTTTGATAAAGCTTTATGTGATCTAGGTGCTAGTGTGAATTTGATGCCATATTCTATTTTTGAAAAACTTGGAATGCATGAACTTACTCCCACTATAATCACTTTACAACTAGCCGATAGAAGCATTAAGTATCCTAGGGGAATAGTGGAAGATGTGTTGGTCAAAGTCGGAAAATTTATCATCCCCGTTGGTTTTATTGTGTTAGATATGGAAGAGGAAAAGAATATGCCATTGATTCTAGGAATACCTTTTCTTGCCACGAGTAGAGCATTAATTGATGTGCAAAAAGGTCAACTCACTCTTAGAGTTAATGATGAACATATAGTCTTTAATGTGTTCAAGCCTATGAAATATCTACACAAGAATAAGCATGACATATTTGCAATTGATAGAATTAATCCCCCTAGAACTGAAAATGCTCATTTTTTCCAATGTAAGGATCCCACAGAAAATTGCTTCACAAATTCTAATGGGAATAATTTGCAGGACGTGAAAGAAGAGCATGTGGAGGTTGAAAATTTTGCAGACACGGGTCAAGAATTGAAGTTTAAACTATGAAAGGTGGTGTTGTTAAATGGAGTTACTTCCAATCACAAAGCAAAACCATCAGATGCAGCATCACCCTATCAGAACGAGAAAAATAGGCTTCAACTATATATAAGACGAAGTGGATGAAGAAGGCCAACGAGAATGCTCGGATGTACAAGGAACGCACCAAGGCATGGCATGAATCTCATGCAAGAAAGAAAAATTCAAGGAACATGAAGAGTGGCATCACAAAGACAAGACCCGTGTTAAAGTGGATTGTAAAAGGCTAAAAGGTAATGTCGAAGAGGTGCAAAAGATTTATTCCGGGCCCCCTCTCCGACTTGCAGGGGCGTGAGAAGTATCCTAACGTCAAGCTAGTGACGTTAAACAAGCGCTACATGGGAGGCAACCCATGCATATTTATGTTCATCTTTTGTTTTTTTTTTTTTCTTCTTTTCTCTTTTTCAGTGCAGGTGACGGATTTCTGATAGCCCATGACCCACGGACTATGCCTGGTACGTTTCTGTCACGCAAATTTCTGATAGTCCATGACCCACGGGCTATTTGGAAAGCGTTTCTGTCACTGCTAGGTTCTCCTCCTTCCTCACTCTAATCGCCGCTCACCGCCGTGTTGTTTTGACCAGTCTCCACCTCTTCCCACCGCTCAGCACCCCACACCCTCAAGGATGTATCTCTTCTCCTTTATCTTCTTTAATTCCTTTGGGGCACCGACATTGAGGACAATGTCGGGTTTAAGTGTGGGGTAGTTGATGTCCTCTGATTATATGCATATTGATGAGTGCGGCTGAGGCATGATGATACGCATTTGCTATGATTCTGTGAAATTTCTGAAAATTGGTGATTTGTTGAGCAATATGATGATGAACCTTGATACATTGCATCCCCATTTCAACTCATGCCAATATGATTTATGAATGATTGCAATAGAATACTTGACATGCATAGGAAAATTCAAACTTGCCACATGTGTGATGAATATCTTAACGATCTTGTTTTCATGAAAAAATACTTGTGAGAAGCACACATAAGCCCTTTTGGTGAGCTTTTGAGCATATGAGCACACATCTTATTGCTCCCTTATTTTGTTTGGCTGTGTGGTTGTCATCTTTGGCTTGATTTTCTAGAACTTGCCCGGTTATATATGTCGAGACTGCATATTGAGTTGGGTGTGTGAAAATAATAAGGGCATTAGGATTGAACCAAAGTTTCTCGTTGCTAAACCTGCATAAATATCCACCCCTAGTAGCCCAATTGAGCTTGAGCCTGATTTCGTTGTCATGTTACGCACAATACAAGCTATGAACAACCGTTTCTTTGTCCTAAACCTTTAACCCCAAAAATCCCTTCTTACATTTTTATTTATTCCCTACCTTCACCTAAAGCCCCATTACAACCCGGAAAAGGCCCTTTTGATTCTCACTCCAAACTCACTTCAAGCGGTGGAGATGTGATATAAGAGCAAGCCTATTGCAAAATCTCGTTAAAAGCATGACTTGAGAGTTGTCTTTCACCCTTAAACACTTTGAGCGTATTGAGTATACCCAAAGCAAGGGTGCTCACTCACTTTGCATTTTTTATTCCGAATGGATTATTGAGATAATTGTTATATTGTGTGGCTTGTGTGAATTGGTACTGTGTAGTCTATTGTTTCTCTGTTGCACCTTGACGGTGGATTCATTTTGAAATGTTGGCATAGGTTGAAATGGGGTGAGATGTAGAAGGGGATGTTCTTTTGAGAGCGATTGCATTACATTGCTATATGCTGAAAGAATCGGGTATAGCCCGGGAATGCAACAAAAACGTAAACATGTGAATTTAAAGTATAATATAAAACGGGTTCAAAGGGGTGTTCCCTTTGAAGTTCCCGGGCGTTCGATGTATGTCAAGAGCATGAATAAAAGAGTAGAAGATGCTGGACATGTGGCTAAAGGATTAAAAACAAGAAGATACATAAAATGTAAATAGAAACCAACCTTTGTTCGTATTTACGCAGAATGGCTTCTAGCGTTGTTGCTTTTCCGTTTATCCTTGTATGTCAACTTGAGAGCTCAACTTAGAACTCCTCTAAGTATTTTCCACACCACACAAAGGATCCAAACTATAGTTTATTGCTAGATAAAATATAGTGAAGAGAAGAAGAAAACAATTCCAAAGCAACACTATCAATTAGTGATCTTTAGAATGTTTTAAGTTCTTTTCTTTCCAAAAGGAAAGAACACTTAGAGAGAATTTTCAGAGATGTTTATGGCTTAAATCTCCAGCAAAAAATGAAGCAAGTTAGTAAGTAAATGTCTAGCAAAGTTGTTTTGTGTATGTAGAATGTAGAGTTCCACATACACACACTTCTAACACATCCACCAGACATGATAGCAAGAGAAAACCACCCAAAAATAAGCAAATTTTCATGCTCATCATGTGATATGTGAAGAGTTGAAACTCCTCTTTAACTAGCTTCAACTTGCATGGAAAAATAGACTTGGATCTTTATGTTTTTTTTTTTGGACTTGTATTTAATCAAATTAAATAAAGTCCAAACATGTATCCATTGGACATTAAATAATCTAATTAATCTCAATCCAATTGAATCCCAATAGTTTATTTAATCCAATTAAATAAACATAAGTCGAAATTAAGAATAATTGATCCAATCAATTATTCTAGCCAAAACCCAATAAATTAATCCAATTAATTTAAAGGTTCTTAGTCCAAAAAATTAACTAATCCAATTAATTAATTTTTGGACCATCCATCAAATGGATTTCTCAATAAACGATCCAATCATTTATTTTCTCTCTTGAACAAATTTAATCCGATAAATTTATTCGCTTATTCTAGAATTAATTCCAAATTAATTCCGCCAAATCCAAAGTGATTTGTGTGTGACTCATTAGGTTCACCCTCAGCTAGACTTGGGCTTGTGTCCAACACAATTGGTCGATTAAATCCAATTTAATTAATTGTTTTCCGATTAACCATTAATCGAAAAAACGCCCGTCACCATGGGTGGCCGTCTAGCAACGGTCCATGGCACTAGAGACTAGATGAGTGTTGGCGTGAAAATTTAGGCTCCCGAGTTCCATACGAGTACGGTCCTTCCATCATCCGTCTCCCGGTCTTAGTCTAGGCATGGAATTAGGCGTCGGTTCCCATCCTGGACTAGACAACTATGCTCAATAACTCGAGACACATCTGCTCTATTGATCGACATAGGAAATAATTCCCTACTCGACCAATCGTTGTGGCCACAGACTTAAAGAGCTTAAACCGTCTCAAAGTGCATAGGAGACTCGACTGTCATATACTGACAGGTGACGGATCCTATCTTGGAATCCACCATCCTCAATACATATTCCGGCTGCACTGGATAAAATTTATGATGAACATATTCCAGATACAGACATCTCTTGCCAGACCCTAGATACAACCTTCATATGCATGTGACTGCCATGATTCCTCAAGTTCGAGGACTAATCTCGTACTATAGGAGCCGGGAATTCCAGTCATACCGACCAAGCCTCCAAGGCTTCCATATGACGATTCCCGCGAGTTAGTTTAGTCAACTAACACCCATGTCAACTAACCCACTAATATTTCATAGACGTCCAACGTCTGTCACTGATGAAACACGACACTCATCCAATGAATGCAATCCTTAGTGCAAGTCTCTGTAGGACCCTCGATGCCCTGTCTCGAGGTCCTCGACTTGGAACATTTCAGACCAACCCTCAGAAGTTGGTTTCATAGCTGCCATCCAATGCGCAGCTTAACTACATGGGTTATCTAATTGGTCTGTGGGCATTTGTTGTGACGTTAAAAACGTCGTTTAACGTAATCAGTAAGCACAACAAACACATAGTGCCACGGATGAATATTTACTATATTCATCAAGTCAATAAAGATTGCTAAATAGTACCCAAAACCGCCAATCCAATTGGCTTTCTGGTCACCTATTCTAACATATGCTTGAGGACAAGCATGATCTAAGTGTGGAGGTATTTGATTGGGAAAAATTATACAACATATTCTTATATTTACACCCTCATTTTATCTCGATATAATGCTTGTTCTTGGGTATATTTGTGTTTTTTAGGAACTTTGATGGACAAAATGGTAATTGCAATAAAAGAGTTCAGACATAGAAAGAAGAGTCAAAGTCCTGTATAAATGACTACAAGTTAGCCTGTGACCCACGGGCTATCAGAGATTCGCTTTCGGAAACGCAGGAAGCATAACCCGTGACCCACGGGTTATCAGACATTCATCGAGCAAAATTTGCAGACGAGCTGATTTGAAAAAAAAAAACGAGAATTCTGATTTTAGATCAGTCAAGAAGAGATCCTATTTCTTTTGTAATCTACCTTAGAGTTTTGGTAAGATTAGGACTAGAAAATGAAAAGAGTTTTATGCTAAATAGAAATCTATTCATCTCCTACCTCAATTATGACTCTCTCTCTCTCTATATATATAAAAGAATGAAGGAGGAGAAGAAGAGATCACTTTTTTTTTTTTTTTCCAGCAATTTTCTGCATATTTCTCTTGAGTTTTTGTTAGAATTAGGATGAACTAATTTTCTTTTTGTGCTAAAGCTTATGGAAAGCCTAATTGATACTATATGTTAAATATTTTCTGGATTAATCTAGTGTTATTTTCGCATATCCATGAGTTATTGTGTTTTTTGCTATTATTTAAGAGTTTGATCACCTCTTAGATTTTCTTAATTATGTTGATGAACCGAGAGGAAATTTAACATAGTGGATAGAGTAATTCATGGTGTGGATTGAATGATGTGTAGACATACACATGCATGATCTATCTGGTTCCATAGGTTTTCATAAATCTTCATGCATTATTGTCACGAGTTTTGGAGAGGAGAGATCCCCTAATTCCTTGATAGTAATAGGTTCGGTTATAGCTCGAGAGAGTATATTGGATTAAAATAGGAAAAACCTCAGTATGCGAAAATACTTGTCTGTTTGATTGATCCGTTAATATTGAATACGTTGTATTGATTAGGTGTACCTATAGTCGTAGCACTTCTTCCTAAATCTGCGTTTTTCCTTCGGCATAATTACTTGCTATAGTTGATTTTATTGTCTTTTAGTAGTTTCATAAATCATTCAAATTCTCGATTGTCCAAATAATTAGGGATTAATCATAGTTGTGGTAATTGTTTCATTAAATCTTTGTGGGTTCGACATTATTTATACTACTTGATAACTAGTACACATTTTTGCAATCAGGATTCATATTAAATTAAACTTTCAACTAAATTAATTTAACTTAGTTAACTTTTCAACTAAACTAATTTAATTTAGTTAACTTTCAAGTTAAAAGCTGAACTAAACTAATTTAATTTAGTTAACTGACAAGTTAAAAACTCAACTAAATTAATTTAACTTAGTTAACTTTCAAGTTAGAAACTCAATTAAACTAATTTAACTTAGTTAACTTTCAACTTAAAATATTCAACTAAACTAATTTAACTAGTTAAATTACAAGTTAAAAACTCAACTAAACTAATGTAACTTTGTTAACTTTCAACTTAAAACCTTTAACAAAACTAATTTAACTTAGTTAACTCACAAGTTACAACTCAACTAAACTAATGTAAGATAATTTCAAATATTTTTAATTAACATATATTTATTTTTTATTATAATTATTTATTTGATACTTTGTAGGGATTCAGATATTCAAAAAGTCATTAAGGATATTATTACAAACTATTATTTAGGGTCATGGCCTTCTATGATAAAGGTTCCCGATGAGACTAAGGACTTTTGGTTTCAAAAACTTAGTGTAAGATTTAAATGTTTAATTCTTAGTTTATGCGAACATCAATTAATATTTGTGTTGTTATCATATTGTTGTATTGCATTTTGCATAAATGTTACCTGTGCAATCCAGTGCATAAAGACCAAATCCGCAAGAGTTATAATTTTAGGATTGAGAAATGGCTTAGGAAGGTGATGGCGCGACGTAGGAAGACCAATAAGAGAGGTTGTTGGATGTCCGATGAAGTTTGGGGCGGGTCTGAAGACATTATGAGCGAGTTTGAAGATAGTTCTGGTGATAATAATTTGCTATTCCCACCCAACCTACCTTCATTGTGAAAATGAATATGATCCCCCCTTTTTAAATATGTAAGCTTTAAATTTGAATACTTTTATTTTGTGGATTTCAATATTGAATTGTCTTTATCTATGTATACTATTATAAAGAGAAGGGGTCTTATGTGCGCAGGTAGTGCGTGCCACAGTTTCTAGTACTATTATAAAGAGAAGGGGTCTTATAGACACAAAGTGGTAGTTTTTATACCACTACACCAAATTATTATAATACCAAAAATGCCCTTCAACTTCTCAATTCATGTAATGGAATTAACTATTCAATTAAGTTTCTTTAGAAAATTAATTCCATGCAATATATGTACCCAAAAATTAAATTTACTCCCATTTTGTTTAAGTTTATTATTAATTAGAATAGAAATAACACATTAGTATTATGTTGCATGTATATATAATCATCATTATCAATATACCATATATTGTACAAATTTTAAATTTTGAATTTAATTTGAGTAAAATATGTATTGATAATTAAAGCACTAGAAAAAGTTACCAGACATTTTTTGTTTATGAGGTTGTAAAGCAATGACAAATTTTGACATATAGAAACAAATAATGAGCCAATAAAATAAAAGCATTACTAAAAATTATGCATGTGGGTAATACGTGCCATAAAAGTATTATTAAAAATTATGCACGCAGGTACTGCGTGCCACAGTTTCTAGTTATATATATTTTTTGCTTAAATATTTTTCATATTTGAAATAAAAATTGTTAGAGTTAAATCAAATATATTTTTATTATTGAATATAAATTAAAAAATTGTCGTTGTGTAACGAAAATAATTTTACAATGCATTGTCATTGCAACTGTCATGGTGAACTTCGTAATGGATTGTCGTTGCAATTGTCATTGTAAACGAAAATAATTTTACAATAAATTGTACTAAATTATGTCATTGCAAATTTTACAATGGATGTCGTTTCAAAAAATTATTGCAATGTTGTAACGACTTCCGTTGCAAATGCCATTGTAAACAAAAATAGTTTTGCAACGAATTGTATTTAAATATTTTGTTGCAAAATTTGCAACGATTGCAACGACTTTTGTTGCAAATGTAGTTGCAAATAAAGAACGATTTTGCAATGAAATGCGGCCATCAACTTTGCCACGAATATACCATCGCAAAAGTCGTGGCAAAATACTAAAAGTCAACACTTCAAGCAACGAACTTTGCAATGGAACTTTGCCATAGACAAAAAATCGTGGCAATATTTTGCAACGGACAAAAACACTGTCACTATATAGCAGTGGTATCTATAGCAATGAAAAATATTCCTTTGCTAAATGCCGTGGCAAATCTATTTTGCAACGGATTTTTTGTGAAATCCATAGCAAAAATCCACTGTTATAGGTATGTTTTTTTGCAATGAAATTTAGAGGGTGTTCGGCTAAACTTATTTGAAACATCTTATAAGATGTTTTATGAACTTAAAAATGTTGAATTCTATTTATAAATAAGCTCTTAAAGTATTTGGATAAATAAGAGGCCAGATCTTATAAGATGTTAGAGTGTTTTGTACAATAAACTCATCATATTGTAATAATGTCTGAAAAAACCATTAAGTTAACTATTAGAATTTAAAATCATATAAATAGACAGTTTTGCTTTTGGGCGAAAAACTCCAATTATATGAAGGCCAAAAGTGAAATACCAATAAAATCGTAAGAGTGAGTTTGTTTATTGATTGTTAAGATTAAAGAGCTTTAAAGATCTTGTAAAAAATGGGTGGAGCTTACATTTTTTTAAAGATCTTATAAGACCGTAAATATTTTATTTTGAGTTCTTATATGCTCTATAGAAAAAAAAAAAAAAAGTTTTATAAAGCTTAGAAGCTTTCCAACATCTTATAAGATCTTTTAAAGAGCTTATAAGCTCAGGCAAACACCCACTTAATCTTTTATGTGCATACATGATAATCTAATAATAAAATCAAATAATAAGAGATCCTTGGATAATTGAATTTTCATATACAATTTCAATAAATAAAAAATAGTACTTTTATTTGTCAATAACTATTTTTATTCTTACTACTTATTTACTTTTGTTCACCTTAAATTACTTTTTTTTAATAAATTTATCCTAAAGAAAAATTTATTGCTCTTTTTGTTAATATACAATTGAAATTTAGTCGTCCACAACTAACATGTTAGTATATAGTTATTTCTAAAATTTTACTTTTAATTGTTATTGTTTGTTCTCAATTTTATAGAGCTGAGCTTTATTTTAATAATATGTTAATTATACACATTATATTTTCTTTTTGGTATTCTTTTATTGATATCTTTTTATTTCTAATTATTCTTAAATGTATTGATATACTAATTGTCTGTTACTTTTAAGAAGAAACCGTCTGAATTCAATAAATCCACAATATCAAAATAATTATATTTGTATCTTGCTATAGTTATGTCAATTATATTTTAATAGCAACTATTATAGTTAGATTTTAAATTTAGTTATTTAATATAATAATGGCTACACTATTAATCAACCTCTAACTTCAGCTATTTTAATCAAATTTATTGTTATTTTACCTCCATGATATCATGAAATAATAAACAAAAGTAATTTTTATATACTTTCATATTAGAGAAAGTACTATTACTTTGTTCTATTCTGTAGTTTTCTATATAATTTATTTTAATATTGAATACATAAATAACTTAAAGAAAAATATTCAAAAATTTAATTCATGCTGAATTTGACCTGGATTATGCTTATTACATATATTTTGAAATACTTTATAAAATTTACAAATTGAGGTGCTATTTTTTCCCATCATCAAATATGATTTGCTTTATTTTAGAATGTTCACTCATGTATTTCATTGTGATTTTTGTAAATTATCATTTTTAAGTGATAATTAAGTTCAAAAAATCATAAATTAACAGCGTAGAGGAGGAAATAATATTCTAATTAGACTTGGTACTTATATATAATTTTTATAATTTCTAGTGAGTAATACGCAATGAGGACTTGTATTAGAATTTTGTTGAAGCATGTTTACATAGTATATTTAATTAATATTCTAAATTCTCTAATATAAGATTACAAATTATATTAATTCATTTCAAGTTAAGAAAATAATTAGTTTATTTGAATTGAATTACGAATTACGATTGCCTCCTTATAGAACAAATCAATAAGTTGAGTCTTCTTCTCCTTTACTATTACTTTTGTTTTTTAACTTTTAAATGGCACTTTTGTAATACTAAATTTTATAATAAACTATTATGTTAATCTTTTAGTAAAAAATCTGAATTATTTGTAAGAAAGACATTTGTACGTGTAGCTAAGTTAATTTTTTAATAATAAATAAAAGTTAGTTATATAAAGACAAAGTTCTAATAAAGAGAAAAACTATTTAGTAGTTTTAATTCCTCTAAACCACTTAGATATATTTATGCCTAAGTAGTTTATAGGTATTAGGACTACTAAATATTTTTCTTTTTGTTATGTAGAATTTTTATTCTTCTATGACTAATTTTGATTTATTATTAAAAAATACTTAAGTAAGTTTATTATTAAAAAAATTACTTAAGGGTAGAAGTGTCTTTTCACAATAGGGAACAAACACTTTAGGAGATTCACACTTCTATATATAGTATAGATTACAAAAACCACCCCTGATAGCACAAAAATAGTTGTTGACATTTTTGTGCAGTGTATGTGTAATTCTTTTATAAGTAGGTGTGGTTTGTATAAATTATGTTGACCTTTTTGATGGGTGTATGTGTAATTATCCAAAAAACAGGGGTCGTTCGTTTAAATATATCATAAATTAGGGAGTGTAAATGTAACTACCTCTAAAATCAAATATTGGTGTGCAGTTTTAGGTTGGCTTTGTCACAATTTAATGGTACATACTGGTGTCACATCAATGAATGATTGACATATATTTTTTTTTCTTAAAAGAAATTAAGAATATATAATTATAATTTAAAAGTGAAATTGTATACAATATGCACGTGAATGTGACATCAGTGTCTCACACAAATATGTGATAGAAGATCATTACCCTGTACATACATCACCCCTTAGATTGATATGCATATTAATCTGCATAAATGCAGCTGCATGAAATGATGCAAATATACTTTTAAACACACTTTTATGCAGGAAAATTAAGTCTATATCAAAACTACACACAAAGCAACTCTATCTTACAAAGAAAGAAAGAGCACAACACAATTGTTGATATGCGATCATAATCGCCACACAATATTTAGGAAAAGAAGCAACAATCTTTCAGAAAAGTACGACTCTGCGATAATTCTCACAACCAATACACGAATAAAAATCCCACAAACCACCACTCGAACACAACTCTGAAGCCCTTGCCAAGAAATACGTCGAATTGCTATGTCGACCCTCCAACACCTGGAAATTGAAAAATTCCATATTTTAATTAAGGACACATATGCGATCTCTTAAATCAAAACATGCTATAACGTAAAGTTAAGTAGGGTTGGTAGAGAGACACATTACCACCGTTTCCCTTGCTTGCATTGAAAATGCGAAGATGTGGATCCAGAGGAAGACCGATCTCTTCATACCTTTTATCATATAACATGAACCTGCTACGTCAATTTTATTTTATAAGTTACTAACCATAAAATCTAAAATAAGATGAATTTTAATATAATTCATCTAGGGCGAGCGATGTTTTCTTGCATACCTTTCGCTAGAAGAAACAGAAGCGTGCGAACTCTACCCTGGATCACCTCTCATGATGGAGTTCCACCTTTTCTGGATTGGAGCAATATCCTTCTGCCAGGGCATTTTTCTCTGCCAGGTAAAATACATTCAAACAAGTTAAATAATTCAACTTGGTAGAGTATGAAAATCTACGTATTTTTTCATAATATTATGGTATGATTTGAACTAAAAGCATAATTTTCTCAACGTCAAGATATCACATAATCGATTATAAGTAAAGTTTGTCAGTTCCAACAATTATTTTCTACTACAGGAAAAAAAAAAAAAAAAAAGCAAAGGTGATATAAGTAGTCTATGTAAATATCTACTTAAATATTTCTATAAAAGTATCAAAAATATTTTGGGTAATAAAAATATACAAGTTCAAACTTTGTAATCAAATATATAAAATAACAATAATAATTATAATATATAACGAAAAACCTTCCTTTGAGAAACGATAGAGTTTTGTGCACGGTGATATAATTAGTCTATGTAAATATCTACATAAATATTTCTGTAAAAGTATCAAAATTATTTTGGGTAATAATAACAATAATAATAACAATAATAATAATAATAACAATAATAATAATAATAATAATAATTAAAAAAAAAAACCTTCTGTTGAGAAACAATGGGGTTTTGTGCACGGTATGAGCTGCCACTAGCCATATTGAAGGGACTTTCATAATTTGAGAAGTTGCTTGGGAAGCTTGAGCTGCCGCTCGCAAAGTTCAAACCGCTTGACACGTTCATCGGATTTGGAATGCCTTGATTAATTGCGAGCGATCTACAATAAAGGGCACATATATTTAGTTTATTAATGAAAAATATGCTCTTCATGTAAATGCTAAGTTACTATGAAAAATTATGTGATGTGTGAATCATTCATAGAGCACAGTAAATCGCAAGTGTTCTATTGTTTATACAAACTTGATTATGTTTTGTTTCAACATTGTAACACATAATTCAAATCACGCAAAGACATATTTATGCGATATACGAACATAATCACAAGTGATGCTATTACATTCTTGTTGTTTGCCTAAGAAATTACCTTAATGGAACCGAGGATCCATGCATCATTGGAGTTGGATGTGCCTGTGTTGCCCATTGCGAATGCAACGTGTTTATGATGGTTGAGTCACCAATCATTTTTCCAAATGGTGCCTGTAATAAATCAGTAATTTTATAAGTTATGAATGAGAATCTAATATTTTCTCCCACAACCAAAATAAAAGCTAGATGATTATAAATCATAGACACACACACACATATATATATATATATATGCGAGGATGTTGTTCTTTCTAATTTTCATCTTAGGGTAGCTCAAATAAATTATGAAGTTGTCTACACGACTGGCTTTTTTATAGCAAGTTTTGGTCATGTAATTCTAGCGGTTTGGTGTTTTGGTCATTTAAGAAATGAAACTTGCGACTTGATCCATTATTTTTGTAAAGTTCACCAGTTTTCAGGACACATTTTGTTGGAAATTTAAAATAGGTTGAAAAGTCAAATGTGCAAATCACGTGTTGTCAAATTTAAGTTGGCACATAATTTGCACATGCTAATTTCTAGCATATTTAGAACTTTCCAGCAAAATGTGTCTTCAAATTGCAAAATCTGCAAATATAATGAACCAAATCGCTCATTTCTTAAAGGAAAAAAACGTCAAAACACCTACAATTGCACGACCAAAATTGCAAGAAAGCAATGAATAGTACAATTTTTCTTCTCAATTACATGCACATATATTTATGATTTGTTACCTAACGATGAATTGATAGAGGGTTCAAAGTATATATCTTACATAAATTTGAGAAGATCCAATCCATTGCCCTCCGGGTTTAGACAACGTTAGCGGCAAAGGGAATCCAGTTGGAAGATTCGACATAGGATCAAGGTAAGGGTTGTTCATGACGTGGTTGTTGCTAGCATGTAGTACTAATTGATTATCGACTGGAGCAATGACGTTGCCACTACTCTTTGGACCTTGATTTTCTTGCTGGAACCTATATAATACGTCGATATTCAGTTTTTCATGTATTAATAACGATCAAGTTCAAAAAGAAAAAAAGAAGTTAGAAGTTTAGATAAGAAAAAACTATCTATTTTCAGAGACGGAAATATGCTTACAAATGTTGATCACGTGAATGTGAAATTCCTTTCAAGTAGACCGCGAATAAATCTTCGTTTCCAGCCTCGGATGGTGCTAGGAGTTCCCCCTAATATGTTACATATATACTCCATTTAAATAAATAATAGTAGAATATTCTTATTGGATTAATTGCATTTTAGTCCGTAAGTATATTCCTGTAACTTGTTTGTTAAAGTCGTTCATCTTTATAATTTTAATTGCGAATTTACAACAAATTTGGCTAGAACATTCAAAGTTGGTTAGAAAGTGACATTGTAATTCCGGCCAAGTTTGTTCTAAAATCGCAAATTAAAAACGGTGAGAGACCATTTTACAACCCTAACAATATAGGCCTAAGTGCCAAATAACTATAATTACAGGACTAAAAGTACAATTAAACCTATTCACATGGGAAGAAGCTTACAAGTGCATATAAATTACAGTGAATGCATGCTCATTCATACATCGTGATGCAAGCAAAATATGTGGTGCTCGGCCTAGTTAGGGTGCAAAATAGCGAAGTAAAAAGCTAGGAAAAGAAAGAGTGTAAATGAGTGAATGGAGAGTGTAAATATATAAGTGCAAATCATATAATCGCACGATACTCTTGACACAAATCTAAGGGTATTGAAGTAATTACAGAAATTGGAATGATGGAAACCGATGGTCCCGCAGAAAAAGGAACGCTCGAAAGCCAGGGTCGTGCATCATCTGCTTGCTTGTTCTGTGAAGAACCTGGAAACTCAAGAGTAGTTATCTGGCCATCGTTCAGGTTGCTATTGATCACAATGACAAATATTAGGGTTTAGAAATAAGAACATTGTTCGCTTGGTGCTTTCTTATTATTGATAATATAAAATATTAGCACAATCATGAATACATAAATGTAACTATGTAATAAAAAAAATATGAAAATCGCATTAACCGATATAAACAAGGATAACTATTTGACACTACTTTTAGCAACTTGTATCGAGTTTATCAGTGTCCCAACCTGAAGCCCCCATTATCATTGGGCAATCCTTGAGGTAACGAATGCACTACTTGACTTAGTTCACAACTTAAGCGCGGTCCGACAAAGTTAGATTGCACGTTCTGCTCTAAAGAAGTTGCCCCTGGGTTTTCTGTTGATCCTTGCTCCATCTGTAAATGTGAGCTAAAACAGTAGTATATACGAATAAAATAAAACATTATAAAGTAAAGGGTTAATTACACTTAGACCCCCTATGAAAATACGAAATTATATTTTTTCCCAAACAAATTTCAAAATTACACTTGCACCTGTTTCGAAAATTCACCGTTTACACTTAAAAATTTATGTAATGTTTTTTGCTGACGTAAATATTTTACGTCCAAACTTTAACGAAAGGGGATCATGTGTAAACATAAAATTTTCAGAGGGATCTAAGTGTAATGAACCCAAAAGTAAATTGATTACTCTCTATATTAAACTTTACTAAATTCACAAAGTCATACATTGTTTTTTTTTTTTTTATCGCAAATTATATAGGTTTTGATTTCTTACACCAAGAACGGAAGCTCCAAATAATCTACGGAGCTAGTTCAATTGTTTAACAAGAACGGTAGTATATCATTACTTTTGTATTCTTATGTAGGTACACTTGCTAATTCCATTGAAAGACGAACACTTGCTAATTCCATAACTTATTTATTTTGCCTAACAAAAAACGATCAGTCTTTTACACCTATGAGTATATTATCTAACCATAAGCTAAAATTTTAAAAATATAACACAACTTCGTTTCATATCACAGTATTAGTATGCGACAAATTCATGTTTTCTTTCTAAAATTTCTTCATCTTGGAAATTTTATTATCATATTTACAATTATAAGAAAAATCTGCATCCTATATATATACATATATATATATATGAAATATGTATACTGGCGATTAATGGTTTCCTCAATATTTAATTTTTTATAGTATAAGTCCATGCACGTATAATAGGAGAAATAGCAGTTTTCATCCATAACTTAGGTCTTTCCACTTTTAGTCTCATTGGATACTAGATTATTACTTTTGGTCCTGTAACTTTCAAAAAGTAGCACTTTCGATCCCATGACACTTTCCTTTAGATATTTAACGGAAGGTGTCACGTGACCGTTAAGTGCAAGACAAAAAATGTTACTTTTTGAAAATTATGGGACCAAACGTGAAAATTTCATAACATATGGGACCAAAAGTGAGAATTTCATAGCATATGGGACCAAAAGTGTAAAGGCCCTCATGGCCACGTGCTAAGCACGTAATGTTTTCCGTTAAAAAAAATTAATAGAAAGGTGGCATGGGATCAAAAGTGTTACTTTTTAGAAGTTACGGGACCAAAAATGAGAATCTCGTAATCAATTGAATCAAAAGTGTAAAGGCCCTAAGATACAGGACGAAAAGTGTTATTTTGCTATGTATAATACTAACAAGAGCAATAATATTACTGATTTGATTTCTAAAAGAGTTGACGGACTCTTTATTCTCGTGATTGTATTAGGAAATTACCACGATGAATCAAGTACAACATTCAAACATGTGCTTTTAAAATGATTAAACACTGCATTGCTAAACAAATAATAATCAGCTAGTTCCATAATCATTCTAATCATATTGTAACTTGAAAAAAGTTCATAACTTAGTTTTACGTTTTTTTTTTCTCATAAGTTCATAACTTATGAAAAAGGCGATCTTGAAGCCGAACTTAAAAGGATGCTTTGAATTATAATTTTAAGGGTGAATTAGAATGACCTTTCTTGAAATTTGACATAATTACGAATACCCTTTTGTCGTTTTAAAAATTACAAATACCCCTCAGGTTTGTAATTTTTAATCAAGGGCTTGAAATGGTCTATTTTGCCCTTAATTTTTTTTTAAAATTATACAAAAATCAGGCGAGATAAATTACATTGTTGCTCCTCTGTGTAAAAAACGTAAAACCTCTCTCTATGCATTTTTGTCCAAAAAAAATTAGAAAATTTTAAAAAATAATTCAATTTGCATAAGGCATTTTGGTCAATTCATCCATAAAAATTGATGAAAATGAGTTATTTGTTAGACGATTATAAACCTCAGGAGGGTATTTACAAATTTTTAAAACAACGAGGTGATATCTATAATTATATCAAACCTTAGGGAAGGTTATTGTAATTCACCCTAATTTTAATGAGATAATCTACTAAGTACCTTAATTAAAGTATTTCTTAGATACAGTATAGGCATTTCAAATAAGATCGATAATAGCAATTTTCATACTCAATACGAAATACTTTGGTACGGTGATAAGAAGCTAAGACATATTATTTATAATAGCAAATTATTTTATGCTATATGAAGAATTTCTTATTTGACCGTTTGGATTAAACATTTTCATTTGGTTGTTATTATATAAAATTTAGAGTAAATTACAGTTACCTCGCTAGAGGTTTGGTATAATTACAAATATCCCCTTATTGTTTGAAAAGTTACAAATACCCCATAAAATGGAAAATAATTATGTAGTCCTCGACGGTAATGTGAAAAGTACTACTTTACCCTTGATGATGTTTTAACAAAAAATATTTCTAAAAAATGTAAAAATTCTAAGAAATAGGTAAAATAAATAATCTATAGAGAATATTAGTCCATAAAAATATTTTAAAAAATTCTAGAAAATATGAAAAATTATAAATTTTATTCCAAAAGGGCATTTGGAGAAGTTCACCACAAAAATTATATAAAAACCGAACGGAGGCTGACGGAATAGGCTTTTTGTTAGACAGACATTAAAGTCAGTAGGGTATTTGTAATTCCCCAAACAACTAAGAAGTATTTATAATTATAATGTCGAACCTCAGGAGAGGTAGATGTAATTTACCCGAAAATTTATGCAACGGACTTCTACAATAGTGGTTCTCTAAAATACAACTCTTAGCACGTCGTGCCACAAATTCTAGGGTAAGAGTATATATAAGTAACTAAAGACTTTAATGTATCTTTTAATACTATATTTAAGAGAAAAATAATAGAATCCCTAATTCTTAGTATAAGAGACTGTTTTACAATTGAAGTAGCATTATAATTTTATAATGTAAATGCTATGAAAGAAATACTCTTTCCTTTAATTTTATCAAAAGAAACTCCAAAGTGGAATTCGTCATTTATTCTTATGATCCGAGTCGTAGTCTTCATATAATAAAGCTTCTTGTTTTCAGGTCACCGAAAATATTTAAGGATAAGTCCTGTTGTGAATTGTGAATAAATTTTATTAATCAATGTCTCAAAAGTCAATGAGACCGCATTTTAATACTCACGTATAAGATATCATTTTGTTTTCTCTACGTGTCAACAATGACTACATATTAGAATTACATTAAATATGAATCTCCCATCGACATGACATTTGTTGTTAGAATTTTGACTTTAGAATTTTTTTCTCGGGAATAATTAATGTCAATCGTGCCGTTATTTATCCAATAACGATATTAGTTATAAGTATATAATCCTTCAATGAATCTACTAGATGATGACATCAAAGGATTTCATAAATACAAAATCCAATCAATTTCCAACCAAATGTATAAACTTCAGATCAATTAAGAGAAAATCAAAGAAAAACTTCAATCCAAGCATAAATTCTCCAACCAACAGAATCATTACTTTCCAACATGAAAAAAATCGAAATTCAATTAAACCAGCTCTCAAGAATTCATCACTCATTAAAAATGAATACGAATTATCAATGAATACACATAAGGAAAAATAAAAATAGCTCATATATAAAATCATCGAATACCTTAAGTTGTATCTTCAAAATGCTCTGAATTCTTCAGAACTGCAATGTATTTACAAAATTAATTAGAAAAATACTTGAAAATTTTCCAGTAAAATAATGGTGTAAAAACAAGGCAAGGATTGGTAATACATTACAACTTTGTCAAATTTATATATAGATTCAAGTGAATAATTTTGTAAAGAACTTCCCAGTGAAATATCTGCACTTAGTGAAACAACATAAATTTACTCTAATATTTGGTCCCTACCACTACCTTAAATTAGGAAAAATACAAAATTAAAATGATAAAAATTAAAGTTGTTTTTCACTCTTTGAAGTGGTGAAATCTGCACTGTAGATAAGAATCTAAGCTGTCACACAAATATTTAATGTAGGATTTGAAATTTAAAACAAAAGACTACAAAAGAAAGTTTTTAAAAAATGGAACCACTTACCTTATATAAATTTAAGGGTAAATTACATCTACCTCCCCTGAGGTTTGGCATAATTACAAATACCACCTTATTGTTTGAAAAATTATAAATACCCCCCTGAGGTTTGAAATTTTTAACCAAATGCTTGAAATTGACCATTTTGCCCTTGAATTGTTTACTAAGATTGTAGAAAAATCGGCCAAGGATAACTGCATTATTGCTCCCCTGTGTAAAAAACTTAAGAAACTTCTCTCTGCACATTGTAGTTCAAAAAAATTTAAGAATTAAATAAAGTATAATCAGTGCATAAGGGCATTTTGGTCAGTCCACCCATAAAAATGGATGAAAATAGGTTATTTGTTAGACAGTTACAAACCTCAGGGGGTATTTATAATTTTTTCAAACAACGATGGGATATTTATAATTATGTCAAACCTCAAGGGAGGTAACTGTAATTTATTCTAAATTTAAAGGAATTATACACAAACTTCTAAAACTATGCAAAAATCAGGAAAGTAACAATGTGGTTATCTCGAATTGTACATGACAGCCAGGCACGCACTACCCACTCTGGTGCATGGTAAGTGTGACTAATTTTTCCTTGAGCCGGTAGTTCGTCCTGGAATTTGCACTCTTCATATGATAAGTGCAATTATTCGTCCTGCGAGTAGTTTAAGTGACCTAAAATAAAATTTCATTTTCAAATATTTTCGTATGAATGATCTGTACATTTAACTTTCATTATTCTTAATATGTTTGGAGAATGTTGATTTGCTCGTTACCGCTATTCTAGAAAAATAATATTACTCAAGTTATAAATAATGTCTCCAACAAAAACAAACAAAGGCGTTAAATTTACATGTAAATTCATGTATGTATTAATTACCTAGCTGAATTTTAACTAGTGGTAAAATTTGAGTATACTTATTCTAAATTGTACATGTAGTTTAAAATTGAACGACTAAAACATATTCACGAGACTTAAATACATAACTTGCCTTCAAATTTTAAATTTTACTTTGCGATTTACGACGACTTTTATGTGCTCTGGCGATGTTTATTAATTAAAAGGTTTGATGCAGAAAATACATACGTGAGTGTGGCATCAATGTGTAACACAAGTATGTGATACAAAATTCTTTAATTACCGTGTAGAGACATCTCCCTTTAGATATGGAGGGGCACATTGGAATCTACATAAATGCAGTTGTATTGAATTAAAAATTCAATTTTTCTATTAGTATTGAATATTTTAATAATATAAAAGATAATCATTTTGTTAAAAATAAAATATGAGATACACTAATTGAAATAAAATTTATATTTTTGAGGAAAAATAATTATTATAATCAAGAGATAAATGCAAATATTAAGAAACAATAGTATCTTTTTAATACATGGGGACAAAACGGTCTTTAATCAATTAAACTTGTTTTAAAAGTATTTTTTACTCAAACACTATCCAATTTAACTTTTATCTGCTTTTCATTTTAACAAACACTACTGGCCGAGGCCAGCGCGCGGCCGGCCGGCTAGCACAACGGCTGGGCTGTTTTGTGCCGTTTTTCGACTTTTTTCGGAAAATTTGATTTTCTGTATTTTCTGCACAATATTCTGAAAATATGTTAATTTTGCATTTTTGATTTTGGAATAATTGGATTATTCCTTGAATTAAATTTTCTTAATTAATTTGGGATTAATACATGCATTGGATGCATTGTTTAAAATGTCCATTAAATTTAAATTTTGAATTTTGCATCTTATTTGTATGTTTATGCTTTTGTGATGTTGGACATCACTTGGGTTTTTTTAATATCCATTGGTTATTTATGCATAATTATTTGGAATAATTATGTTATGTGAGTTGATGGAATCAACATGGGATGATCACAAGAGCCCTAGACCTTATGTATGGATGAATGTATGATCATTTATTTTCTGTTGGGTGGGGCCTGCGTGCCTCTTGTTTTTGGGACTATCATCTCTCGTATTTTTTCAGCCTCATGATGTTAAGGCTTGTTTTCTTTATTACCGATGTATTACTTTCAGTTGTAATGAGAGTAGATAGGACTGGTGAGGTTTTAATTTTAACAAGCAAATGGTGTCGGAGACCCCAAGAAGGAGCATCAAGGCGTGAAACAAGAAGCATTTCAAGGCCCATTGGAATGACAATGGGTTTATTATTATTGTAATAATTTAGGACCACCCTAGATAGACCATAGACTCACTGCGGGCTCAGTGGGTCCCATAGGTTGGGCTTGTGATCATCCTAACAGGGGTATGCTATGTTTTATGCATGCGGTGTTTTTATTTGTCGCTTTAAATATTGGATATTTATGCATGCTAAAACGCCATAATGTGATGAGGTCTCGGTCATACACAAACTCTCATTTGGTTGGACCAAATTAAATATTTAAGCCCAGAACGGACTTGGATCAAAATGGTATTTTGGTCTGTCCGAGCCTTCCATCCGCAGCAATGTGGTGAGGAAGCTACCACTACCCAAGTATGGTCTCACGAGTCGTGGCACACTTGGACTAGGGAAAAGCTGCACCATTGTTGTGAACAAAAAGACTGCGCTCGCTGTTTCCCTGTCTCACGAGTCGTGGGGGGAGACAATTTGAGGCATGATTTGGTTGATGGGTCGGGTCCAACACTGAGTAACATGGTTCGCTTGGAGTCCTCGGAACCATGCGAATAGGTGAGGCAAAATATCTTGGGAATCTCATTGGATGAGAATGATATTAGATATCTCCCACGAGGTCTTATTCATGTGAATCGTAAAAGCGGGGCATGGAGATTACGCTTGTGGATCCCAAGCTCACTAGGAAATGGTTTCCCGAAACTCTGCTGGAGAGTGGCGGACTTTCGTATAAATAGTAGGAGGGTTAAAGACTAAAAGACCAAGTCTTCAACTTGAACAATAATATTACCATCATCTGCTAATTTCTGCTTTACATTTTCATTAATGTAGATATGTCTAAGAACCCATTAACCATGATTCTCGAGACTAACAAATTCAACGGAACGAACTACTCGGACTGGCTGAGAAACCTGAGGATTGTCCTCGGTTTCGAGAACCAAGGCTACGTCTTGGATGAGCCGCCACCGAGCGACTTACCGGAGGGGTCCACGCCTGAAGAACGTTTGATGTTCGAGAAATGGCATGAGGACAACCGGAAAGTACGCAGTATCATACTGGCTTCGATGTCTAACGACATCCAGAAGCAGTATGAGAGGCTAGACAACGTCTCCGCCATAATGCTCCGCATGAACGAGGTTTATGCAGTTCCGGATAGGCATATTAGATATGCCGCCATAAAAGCATTCTTTGGCACCAAACTCGCTGAAGAAGCGTCTGTACAAAGTCATGGGGTCAAGATGCTCTCCCTAGTGGAGAAACTAGAGGACCTTAAAGTTGGGCTTAACCATGACACGTACATTGACGTGATCCTCCAGTCGTTTCCTCCATCCTATGACCCGTTTGTTGTAAACTACAACATGAACGGACTTGAGAAGTCTATTCATGAGTTGATCAACATGTTGGTCCAATACGAGGCAACGACCCACAAGTCGGCGCCGGCGGTATTGATAGGAGAGGCTTCAACCTCCAAGGCGAATGGCAAGAGGGTCGGACGCTGGAAGAGGAAGAAGGGCAAAAGGAAGATAGTTGCGGCCCCTGCTCGCGCTCCGGGCGTCCCTGTTGCTGCAGTTGGATCGAACAAAGGGAAAGGGAAGGCCCATGGTTCTCAGCGGTCCAAGGCAAATGATGTCTGCATGCATTGCCAAGAGAAAGGGCATTGGAAGAGGGAGTGCCCACAACTCCTCTCCAACCCAGGTGTGTTTTGTGGTTGAAGTTAATATGATTACTAATTCTGCTTCATGGGTATTGGATACCGGGTGTGGTGCTCACATCTGCAATGATTTGCAGGCACTGCAAAGAAGCAGAAGGCTAACCAAGGATGAGATGATCCTGAGGCTAGGCGATGGCAAGGCCGTTGCTGCGGAGGCCGTAGGATCACTAGAGTTAGCCATTAGTAGTCATGTTAGGATTGTACTGAACGACTGTTTCTATGTACCTAGCATGAGTAAAAACATTGTTTCCATCCCGGTCCTTGATAAGGAGGGATATGAATTTACCATCAATAAAAACGGTTTTTTTCATTATCAAAGATGGTATTTCTCATCTGCTTGGTACATTGGTCAACGGTCTGTACATACTTCAACAGTCTAATTGGATTATGACTACAGAACACAAACAAAAACGTGATGATCATAATAACGCACAGATATGGCATGCGAGGTTAGGTCATATCTCTAAAGATAGGATAAGAAGGTTGGTGGACTCAAAGAGTCTAGAAATAGATGGATTGGACAATCTACCAACCTGCGAATCCTGTCTAAAGGGAAATATGACCAAGAAACCCTTTGTTGGACAAAGTACGCTAGCCAGTGGTCTGTTGGATTTGATCCATACAGATGTCTGTGGTCCACTAAATACTCAGGCGAGAGGTGGGTACTCGTACTTCATAACCTTTACCGATGATCACTCACGGTATGGTTATGTTTACCTGATGAGGTACAAGTCTAAAAGCCTTTGGAATGTTTAAGGAATACAGACTTGAAGTAGAGAACCAAACCGGTCGAAAGATCAAAGCCCTTCGGTCGGACCGAGGTGGAGAGTATTTGAGTGGTGAGTTTACTGATTATCTAAAAGAGAATGGGATTCTCTCTCAGTGGACCCCTCCTGGAACACTACAGCTTAATGGCGTGTCTGAAAGGAGGAATCGGACCTTGTTGGACATGGTCCGATCCATGATGAGTTTTACCGAACTCCCCCTTTCCTTTTGGGGAAACGCTCTTGAGACGGCGGCCAAAGTTTTGAACTTGGCGCCATCTAAAAAGGTATCCCAGATGCCATATGAGATATGGCATGGCAAGCCTGCCTCTTACAAATACTTGAAAGTGTGGGGTTGCCCCGCATATGTCGAGAGATTAGTGGGAGATAAACTGGACTCGAGGTCTAGTTTATGCAGGTTCATCGGCTATCCAAAAGAAACTGCGGGGTATTATTTCTATGATCCCTCCGAGCAAAAGGTTTTTGTCTCGCGAAATGCAGTGTTCTTGGAAAAAGGTTTTCCATCGGATAGTTGACGCTATGAGGTACTCCTTGAGGAATCAAGTGAGGTACCCTATGAGGCGGCAGTGACATCTGAGCATGTAGTTCCCACTGATATTGTTCCAGTCATCCGTAGGTCGGCCAGAGTATCCCATGCACCTGATAGATATGGATTTCTGGGCCTGACCGGTCAGTTGGATAATGATCCGAAGACGTACGGAGAAGCGATGTCGGATATCGATTCGGACAAGTGGCTTGAGGCCATGAAATCCGAGATGGACTCGATGGGTACAAACAAGGTTTGGACCTTAGTAGACCCACCCAAACGGGTTAAACCCGTAGGGTGTAAATGGGTCTACAAATGTAAGCTTGGAGCTAACGGGGAGGTTACAACCTTCAAAGCCAGGCTTGTGGCGAAAGGTTACACTAAACGACCTGGGGTCGATTTTGAGGAAACCTACTCGCCCGTAGCAATGGCCAAGTCCATTCGGATACTGCTTGCCATAGCAGCATTGTATGACTATGAAATATGGCAGATGGACGTGAAAACGGCTTTCCTCAATGGTTTCGTAGAGGAAGAGATCTATATGGATCAGCCGGAAGGTTTCACAACTGTTGGAGAAGAGCAGAAGGTCTGCCGTCTCCAAAGGTCCATCTATGGCCTCAAACAAGCTTCCCGAAGCTGGAACATACGTTTTGATGAAGTCATACGGTGATATGATTTCATCAAGAACGAGTCCGATCCTTGTGTATACAAGAAGATCAGTGGGAGCTCAGTTGCGTTTCTGGTGCTTTACGTGGATGACATCTTGCTCATTGGGAATGATGCTAAGATGTTGGGTACCACTAAAGCTTGGTTGTCAACGCAATTCTCCATGAAGGATATGGGCGAGGCATCCTACATCCTTGGCATCAATATCTACAGGGATAGATCTAGAAGGATGTTAGGAATGGCCCAGTCCTCGTACATTGAGAAAGTCTTGAAGAGATTCAAGATGGAGAACTCAAAACGAGGATTCCTTCCTATGAGGCATGGAATTAAGTTATCCACGAAGCAGTCTCCTAAGACTGATGAGGAGCTTAAAAGGATGTTGGACATCCCCTATGCTTCAGCCGTAGGCAGCATACAGTATGTTGTTCAGTGCACTAGACCTGATGTGGCTTTCGCTTTGAGCGTAACTAGCCGATATCAGTCGTGTGCCGGGGAGGCACACTGGAGTGCAGTCAAGACTATCCTAAAGTATCTGAAAAGGACTAAGCACATGTTCCTGATCTACGGCGGTGGAGAGTTGATACTGGAAGGCTATAGCGACGCTAGCTTCCAGTCGGATGACGATGATACCAAGTCTCAGTATGGTTTTGTATTTAGACTAAATGGTGGCGTGGTTGCTTGGAAGGGTTCCTAGCAGGCTACCACGGCGGACTCCACCATAGAGTTTTGAATACATAGCGGCTTTGGAAGCTGCTAAGGAGTGGTTTGGTTGATGTGCAACATCTAAGGGTTGGATGTAGTACCTAGCATTGCTAAGCCTGTAATTATCTTCTATGATAACAACGGGGCGATAGCACTAGCAAAGGAACCAAGATCTCATCACGACCAAGCATATTCTTAGACGCTACCATCTACTTAGAGAGATGGATAGCAGGAGTGACGTTCGGTTGGACCGAGTCAGCTCCATAGAAAACATAGCAGATCCACTTGCTAAGCCCATGTCGCAAGTTGCCCACACTCACCATCTGAATAAGAGGTTTGAGGTCAATGGGTGATTGGCTTTAGGTCAAGTGGGAGATTGTTAGAATAGGTGACCAAAAAGCCAATAGGTTTGGCGATTTGTAACCTATCTGACAACTTGATGTAAATGTAATATTATTATGTGATGAATAAAATGAGTGTTCGTCACCAATGGTACCTTCTTTGTTGCGCTCATCTTACATTTGTTAAAATGGTGTTTAACTTATATCGCAACAAAGCCCACAGACCATGGATAACAACTCGTGCAGTTGGGCCACGCATTGGATGGTGGTCATGAAACCAACTGATTAAGAGTTGGGTCTGAAACGTTCCAAGTCGAGGACCTCGAGACAGGGCATTGAGAGTCCTATTGAGACTTGCGTCAAGAGTCGTGTTCATTGGATGAGTGTCGTGTTTCATCGGCGACAGGCGTGGGACGCCTACACGATCTTGATGGGTTGGTCGACTGGGGTCGAGCCGACTGGACTGACTCGCGGGGATCATCATATGGAAGCCTTGGAGGCTTGGTCGGTATGATTGGTTTTCCCCGGTTCCGATAGTACGGGAGTAATCCTCAGACTTGAGGAATCATGGCAGTCGCGTGCACAGGACGGCTGTATCTTAGATCTGGCAAGAGGTAATCATTCTGTAAGATGATTATCATAAGCCTTGTCCAGTGCAGTCGGAATGTGTAGCGAGGACGGTGGATTCCAAGAAGAGGATCCGTCCCCTGTCAGTATGTGACAGAGGTATCTCCTATGCACTCGGAGACACGTTCATGCTGTTTAAAGCTGTGGCCACAGTGGTTGGTCGAACAGGGAATGGTTTCCTGTGTCGACGCAATGAAGCATACGTGGTCTCGAGTATTAAGCATAGATGCCTAGTCAAGGATGGGAACCGACGCCCAATTCCATACCCTAGACTAAGGTCGGGAGACAGTAGACGGAAGGATCGTACCCGTACGGAATCGACGCCTAAATGTTCACGCCAATTCACCTAGTCTCTAGTGCCATGGACCGTTGCTAGACGGCCACCCATGGTAACGGGCCCTTGTGGGACACGGGCCCAAGTCTAGCTGAGGGTGAACCTAAAGGGTCACACACAAATCACCGAGGAGGTTGAGAGATTGACTTGGAGTCAATCTCGAAGGATAAAATAAGTAATTGGATTACTTAAGGGAAAGTCCATTGGATGGATGGGCCGATGTTGTATCGAGCTTTCGTTTAATCGGTAAATTGGATTTTCGATTAAATATGGAAAGTTGAGACGTTGGATCTTTTAATTGGATTAAAAGATCAACGGGAATAATTTAAATAGACATTAAATTGGATTTAATATTCGATTCGTCGTAATTGGATTACGATAAAACCCGGTCCGTTAAATTATACCCGAGAGGAGAAATAATTCCTATTTTGGAATAGGAAGAAGTTGGACTTCCTCCCTTAATTAAACATGGCCGACATGCTCCCTTGGAGGAAGCAAAATCAGCCATGTTTCATGCTAGGTGGTATATTGACTTATCTCTTTTGGAAAGAGACAAATCAACTCCAATCAATATCTTCCCTTTTGGTATGATTTGATCATACCATAAATTTTGGTAGGCTTGATTGAAGAATTGATGGTGATTGATTGGAATGAATCTAGACATCCTTGGATGAACCTAGACACATTCCAATAATCACATTAATTATGTATATATATTAGAATATACAGCACCAAGCATATGTGATTCATTATTAATCTTTTTCTAGGAAAAAGAGAAGACAAAAATCCTCTCCTCTCTCTCAAACTCTCGGCCCCTCTCCCTCTCTTACACTTGTGTTCTTCACTTGATTTTAAATCAAGAAGAAGAACAAAGTAAGTTTAAGAGAGCACAAATTCATAGTGTTCTTCTCTTAAACCGATTCCTTCTTAAACCCGTTCTTTTCTAGCAAGAAGAATGTGTGTTTCTTCCGGTGTGGTGTGGATCACCTTTGGAGAATCCATACGTTTGGATTTCGTGAGCATTCCGGAGAAGGAACAACGCAAGTAGCCGGGAGCATACGCTAAATAATCAAAGGTAACGGTTTATTACGCTTTGATTGATTTAATATACATCTATGCCCTATGTGTTTAAATATATGTTTCTAATATTTACACATCCTACATCGAACGTCCGGTTGAGCACCCAAGGGTACACCCCTTGGGATTTGTTTATTTAAACTAGATTTAAATTTACGCACTATTTTCTCGCTTTCTCGCTTCCGCTCGCGCTCCCGGGAGGATTCACTTGTCCTTCAAGTGGTATCAGAGCCCGGTTCGATGTAAGGGGCATAGATCTATGTGTTTGGCATGATCTACTTGCTTTTAATGGCTTTATTGGCATGTTAGATTGTATAAATATATGAGTAATATGATAATTCAATTGTTTGGATTTAATGGACTTTTGGCATGCTTTATTTTATTAGATTGGATCTAAAATTGCATGCTTATTTTCAGAATAATATTACTGTTATTGTGCTGAAACAGTTTTGAAAAAAAAAAAATTGATCGGGTCAGCATTGGCCGCGCGCAGGCAGGCGCTTGCGCGCGCGCGCGCGCTCTGCGCAGCCGACCGCTGCTGGCCGAGGCCAACGCGCGGCACAGCGCGCGCAGCCGGCCGGCCAGCACAACGGCTGGGCTGTTTTGTGTCGTTTTTCGATTTTTTCCGGAAAATTTGATTTTCTGTATTTTCTGCACAATATTCTGAAAATATGTTAATTTTGCATTTTTGATTTTGGAATAATTGGATTATTCCTTGAATTAAATTTGCTTAATTAATTTGGGATTAATACATGCATTGGATGCATTGTTTAAAATGTCCATTAAATTTAAAATTTGAATTTTGCATATTATTGTATGTTTATGCTTTTGTGATGTTGGACATCAATTGGATATTTGGAATATCCATTGGTTATTTATGCATAATTATTTGGAATAATTGTGTTATGTGAGTTGATGGAATCAACATGGGATGATCACAAGAGCCCTAGACCTTATGTATGGATGAATGTATGATCATTTATTTTCTGTTGGGTGGGGCCTGCGTGCCTCTTGTTTTTGGGACTATCATCTTCCGTATTTTTCAGCCTCATGATGTTAAGGCTTGTTTTCTTTATTACCGATGTATTACTTTCAGTTGTAATGAGAGTAGATAGGACTGGTGAGGTTTTAATTTTAACAAGCAAATGAAGTCGGAGACCCCAAGGAGGAGCATCAAGGCGTGAAACAAGAAGCATTTCAAGGCCCATTGGAATGACAATGGGTTTATTATTATTATAATAATTTAGGACTACCCTAGACAGTCCATAGACTCACTGCGGGCTCAGTGGGTCGCATAGGTTGGGCTTGTGATCATCCTAACAGGGGTATGCTATGTTTTATGCATGCGGCGTTTTTATTTGTCGTTTTAAATATTGGATATTTATGCATGCTAAAACACCATAATGTGATGAGGTCTTGGTCATACACAAACTCTCATTTGGTTGGACCAAATTAAATATTAGGCCCAGAACGGACTTGGATCAAAATGGTATTTTGGCCTGTCCGAGCCTTCCATCCACAGCAATGTGGTGAGGAAGCTACCACTACCCAAGTGTGGTCTCACGAGTCGTGGCACACTTGGACTAGGGGAAAGCTGCACCATTGTTGTGAACAAAAAGATTGCGCTCGCTGTTTCCCTGTCTCACGAGTCGTGGGGGAGACAGTTTGAGGCATGATTTGGTTGATGGGTCGGGCCCAACACTAAGTAACATGGTTCGCTTGGAGTCCTCGGAACCATGCGAATAGGTGAGGCAAAATATCTTGGGATATCTCCCACGAGGTCTTATTCAATATTACAATCATTAGTATGATATTATCATTCTCAATTTTATCTAAATAACAAAAGATAGTTCGGTCGAATTATAAATTAAGAAACATAAAGTGCTTCTTTAGGGGTTTGTAGGGTCATTTTCATTTTAGTCCGCATGTTTTTTAATTTATTTTTAAAATCATCCAATTTTTTTGTTATTTTTCAATTTCATCCTTCCAGTAGAATTACAGCTAATTCTCGAGTCAAAAAATGGTCTTTTTAAAAAGTACTCCTAAATTTTTTGGTAAAATATGCAAAATTTTAGAAGCATCCCTCTAATTTAAAAATCAAACTCAATTTAGTCCTTTATGACCGTTGAAATTTTACTGTTTGAAGGCCATAATTGACAGTTGGAATTTGACATTTTGCCAAACATACTCCCTTATAAATATACAGTTGAATTAGAAATGAAATGCACAAATCAAATTTGATAAAAGCAGGAAAATTTGAAGCAAGAGGTTTGCAAGTATTCGATAACGATCAATCCAACTTTTTCCACCTGTCTCGCATAAAAACCAGTCATCAACCACATATCATCTCCAACCAATTGTTGTTTATAGATTGATCATACTTCTTCAAGTTCAATTAACAACAAACAACATTAATGGAGCAACGATAAAAAAATATAAGATATGTCATAACATATACTATCTCAATATATATTCAAATATGCCTAGCAACTAGGTGTAATCAGTTTGGTTAATCAAACCGAATCGAACCTAGAATCACTATAAAAAACAATTAATTGCAATGGTTTTTGTAACATCCCAAAAAAAAAAAAAATGGAACAGAGTTCGAAAATGTGGAACGGCCTCTCTAACGTAAGATGGCTTGTTGCTTTAACACGAATTACAAAATAATTGGAACCGCACATTGCAGAGTCGTTTCTACTTGTTCTAGATGTTGTAACGGCTGGCAACACCATTACAATAATTGACTGAATGCAGAAATTGATGTTGGAACTCGTTTAACGACCTATTTGAATTTATAAGATATGTATTTGGAATGGACGTTGTTACACATACAGTGATAATATTATATTACAATTGGAATGGCTCCTTGAACACTTTTTGTCACGGCTAATGCTTCTTTTGTAACGGTGTTTGTAGCTCATGTTGTGATATCATTTTTAACACAAATTGTAATGGCCAATGTGACACCATTTATGGATGTTTGTTGTGGTGTTGGAACGGTCTCTGGAGCGGTTGTTGTTATTGTGTTTGGAACGTATTTTTAATAGGTTCCGTACTAGCGTTTGTAACCTGTGTAGTTATGATTTTTGAAATGGTGTTTTTATCGGATTTGCATATAGATTGGAATGGGTTTTGGAATTGATTCCTAGTTGTGTGCTAATGAAATGTAATCCTGCGACCCTTATAAAAGCCATTACAAAGTTAATTTTTTTATAATAATTTAATCATTTTTAAATTATTATAGTATTTATTTTTATAATTTATTATTGAATTTGTTGAATATGAATATTTTTATAAATTATATAGTAAGAAAAAGTAGTAATAATATAATTAACAAAATTAAAATTGTATTTAAAAATTGTATGTGGGGCCGGTGGAGGTGCAGGCCAGTTGGTCGCCCAACGCATTATGAACAGTTCGAGACTCGTGACCCGATCATCGAGGTCTGGGCATTGCTCTTGTGGTGGCGGGGGCAGGGGCGGTGGAGCAGTGGAAAAGTTGGGATGCGATGGTCCAACAATCGTGTGGTGGCCTCGGAGCCATGACTGGATACACGACCCCTCTTCGGGTCGCTTGTTGTCGACATCCACAACTGCTACTCGATCATGGCCACTGAGCTTTGAGAAGACGATGGAGGATCTTGTTGATCATTCGGTGACTGAGTTTGTCGTTCCTCCATCATCCTCTAGTATGCCTCCTGCGAACAGAATAGTTGATTTGTGAAAAAAAATCAAATCATAATATAAATTGGAAAACCCAAATGACGACCGTAAAGCTACTTACCGCGACTTGCTCTGCCCTCGGGCCGCTCCATTGCCCGTCCTCCTTCGTCTTGTAAATTTTAGAGAACACCTCTATCTGCTTTACCAGGTGACCCAGTTGTGCTTTCTGTCAAAGACAAATTTAAAAATATAATAAATGCATTAAAAAATTGAAACGACTTAAACATACTTACCATCTTCCGCTTGTGGTGTACCCCTTTTTACACGCATCAATTTTCTCAACAGGTAAACCTAACTCCCTTATCACTTTCTTCGTACTATAGTAATAGGGGGGTGGGGGGGAAGTGCGGTCGCGGGGCATTATATGATCAACACACTAGAACAATCGATCATATATTCGCTCAGAAAAAATTGCGGGAGAATTATGATTTTGGTCCCTATACTTGACCACTTATTCACTTTTGGTCCTCATACCATCACTCTTGATAATTTTAGTCCTCAAACTTACCATTTTTTTAATAGTTTTCATCCTTTCCGTTAGTTGGGGCGTTAAAATAGATGGAGGGCCTCATGTGAACTACACGTGAAGCTTAAAATAGAGGGTCAAACACTCTTCTGCAACAGAACCCTCATTTCTTCCCCAAAATGAGATTTTTCCCAAACCCCTCTTTCTTCCCCAAAAAAATCCTAGTACAATTTCAACTAGATTTGGCCCGATTTCACCGTTTATTTTCTGTTATTTTAGTAATTAAACACTCTTCTCGCATTTTTTCTGCAAAGTCCGTTGAATTTTCTGTGTATTTCAACCGAAATTTCAAAATCCCCAAAGTGTAGAACTCGAAAACCAAAGGATCGATTGTTGGAAGAAATGGCATCTGAAGTCGCATTTGAGGAGTGTTGAAGAGAATTTTGGAGTTGAGGAGTGGCAATAGCGTGGAGGAGCAAACATGCCATCGATGTTACGCCGAATTATGGTTACTGATATTTTATTTTGTTTTTATGAAATTACAGATTTTGTGAATGAAGTTATGCTTTCTTTATGAAATTGAGTATTTTGTTTATGAAATTGTGTGTATGAAATTAGATTTCTGTATTAAATTAGGTTTCTGTTCGAAATAGTTGATTCATATATTAACTATTGATTTATGTATGAATTGTGGATGTAATTATTGTTCTCTATATAAAACTGCTGATTTATGTTTGAATTGGTTGACATGGATTGGTTTAATTACAGTGAGCACGGTCTAATGGATTTTTTGTTCCTTTTTTGCTTTTTTGTTATAATTTTAATTAAATAACTAATAATAATAATAACAATAATAATAATAATGATAATGATAATAATAATAATAATAATAATAATAATAACAATAATAATAATAATAGTGAGTATGGGGGACCTTACATGTTTTAGTTTGAAAATGTTAAGCATGTTCACATAGGGAGTATGTTGGGGGGGGGGGGGGGGGGGGAAGTTCTTAGAGTTTGTTGATATAGATCAAATAGGCATAATAGATTTATGAACTTATGTTGCAGAGTTGGGGTTTAATGACAAGGGTTGCATTAGATTTCGGGTTAAGTATGGGAAGAGTTTTGTTAGACATTGCAAGTGCATAGAGGATGATGCACAGGTTTATGGTTTGTAAAATACATACCTAGTAATTTTGAGGTTGAAATGTATTTGGAACATCTTATGTTGTGTGTAGTGTTTCTGATGCTGGGTTAATGAATGAATCTAAAATGATTGAGGTTGTGGATGAGATGGAGGGGATTGAGGAGACTGATGGGGCTGAAAGTTCTGAGGGGAATGAGAGTGATGTGGATGATGTATTTTATGATAGTGATTATAACATGTTAGATGATGATAGGATGTTTGAAAAATATGTTGATCATGGGGCTGAAAAAGAGTGTGCATGGTCGTGAATGGGTTTCTCATGATTTGTTGAATAGGCTACAAGCTGAAAATGTAGAAGAATGGGTTGTCTTGAGAGTGAGGATGACTTTGGTAGCAATTATGGGTCTAATGATGAGGGAAGAATGAAATACCCTATGTTTAATCCTAGAGCTAAAATGAAAAACTCTAATCTTGCATTGGGTTTGATTTTCAGTTTTAAGGAGGAGACCAAATTTGCAATTCAAAGTCATTGCTTTATAAGAGGCGTGATAGTAAAATTTCAAAAAAATGACAAAGTGAGATTGAGGGCTATGCAAGAAAAAGCATTGCACATAGTTTGTGTATGTTTAAGAACGCAAAATCATAATGTGTGGCAAGTGAAGAGTTATAATTCTGAACATAACAAGTGCTCATGGAATTATAATAATTCAAGCCTCAAATCAGGTTGCATTGGAAAGACCTTTGTGGAAAAATTTAAAGGCAATCCAAAGTTACAAACAAGTGAATTCAGAAATGAATTGGGCACAACCTTAAAGGCTAATGCCTCCAAGTCACAAGTCTATAGGGCAAAAATGAACGCACTAAACCTACAACATGGCAATATAGGAGAACAATTCAAAAAGATTTGGGATTACTGTGAGGAATTAATGAGAAGTAATCCAATTTCAACTGTCAAATTAAAGTTAACAGATGAAGAAGGGGAGAAACTAAAAGATTTCAAAGATTTTACATGTCTTTCAATGTATGTAAAATTGGACTCAAAAGGTTGCAGACCTGTAGTGGGTTTTGATGGTTGTTTTTTGAAAGAAAGACATGGGAGTCAGTTATTGTCAGCAGTTGGGCTTGATGCAAACAACAACATCTATCCAATTGCATATGCAATTATGGAATCTAAAATAAAGCTGACAGGCCTCAGAGATTAAGGAGGAGAGAGCCTGATGAGCCCCGTGTTCCATGTTCTAATCCATTTAGGTTGAGAGATGTAAGAAGAACAAACAAATGCAAGACATGTGGAGAAGCCAATCATAATTCACTTACATGTAAAAAAGAAAGAGATCAAATCCTAATGTAGGTACATAATCTATTGATGCCTCATCTTTTGCTCATGTGGAGATACTAGCTAATGCAGAGCCACATTTCAGCAACCAACCATATACACAAGCTTCTGCATAAAATGCAGCAACTAGAGCCCCTAGACAGAAACTATCAGTAAGTATTTATTTGTATATATTTATATGTTTTTCCAATTTACAAACTTGAATTCGTGTATATCAAGTGAAAATACCTCAAAGAAAGAGGTTGGGAATGACAAAAATGACAACTATGATTGCCTCATTAAAGATATTTGTGTATTTGTGTATTTCATGGGATCTATCATAATTGGATATAATCTTTTTTTAATTTGTGCAGATCAATCAAGCCACATCAAGTATCAACACTCCATTGATTTTGAGATAAAGTATGAATTTCATAACACTTTCCAACTTGAGATCATGCATAACAAATACAGCAGGGGGTAATTCATCAAACCTTAGTGGTCAAGGCGTGGCTGGAAGTTCTAGTAATAGTATGAATCCTAGATAGGAAGGAGCAAGCAATTCATGAAACCTTGGGGGTCAAGATGTGGGAAGAAGTTCTAGCTGCAGCAGGAATCCTAGACATGAATGAGTATTGGTGGTCAATGTGGAACTGAACGTATAGTTTAGTTTCTATTGGTGGATGTTTGTTGTTTTCAGACAGGGATGTTTGTTGGTGGATGTTTGTTGGTGGATGTTTGTAGCTTACATAAATGAGTTGGTTGGATATTTATGTTTCTAAGACAGAATCTGTTGGATGTTTATGAGATCAAAATTGTGGTAGAATTTGCATAAAACGGTTAAAAGGTTTCATTTAAATTGCTAGAATTACATCACTTTTGGAAAATTTATACAACCTTAATTCAATATACATGCATTCAAACATTAAAACTACACAAACTAATATCTATCTAAAATGCAAGACATATGAAAATAGTCAAGATTGATAAGAGCACATCCATAAATTTTAACTTAAATTTAGAACTAGCAATTAACTCCACTAATTTCTCCATCCTTCTTCTCATGTTGTCTTTTTCTTGTTTCACTTCCTGTTTTTTGGCCTAGTTCATTTTGACTTCAACTTTCAGATTATTTTTTCTTATTAATAATTCGAGAATTATCGATTTTGAACGTTCACAGATTTCACCATCCCGCCATTTGAAGAATCCACAGTATCCCTTTTCTAAAACCAAAAAGAAATTACCAAAAAATCAAAAGTAATTCCAATATAACAAGCTGAGCATTTTGAAAAACTTACGCCATAATTTGGCAAGAATAATACATTCTATCCAGATTATGAGGAGTCCATGATGTTAACAAAGAAAGCTTAAATCAATAGTTGCAAAATAATAGAAGCTAATCTTGTGAGGAGTTTAATACTGAGAAGAAAAGTTGTTATAACTTGAACTCATTTTTTCCTTCAAATTCTTCTCTCCTAAAGCTTCTATTTGAACAATTGGAAAGTGAATTATTGAAGGGGTATAATGAAGAAGCCAGGCAACAGGCGGAAAAGGGCCATTTTTTCCTTCCAACTCTAATCGTCGTCTATTTTAATGCCCCAACTAATGGTAAGGACTAAAATTGTCAAGGATGATAGTATGAGGATCAGAAGTGAATAAGTGGTCAAGTGTGAAGACTAAAATGTAATCGGCTGAAAATTCCACTAAAAGGACAGAAATTAAAAAATAATAAAAAGAATTGGATGCATTTAAAAATTGACTAAAAACACATCGACTAAAATGAAAAATTAACCGGGGTTTGTATATTAAATCCATTGTTCTTGCTCCGGTGCAGTACTTCGTTGCGAGTCCGAGCTGTTACTCTACTGTTGATTCTGCAATTCGATTTCCCGGTCTCTGAGAACTTCATCAAGGTGATTTGATTCATAGAGAAACCTTACCTTTAGGTACTCCCATTTGATTCCGGTATCCTTTTTTCTTTACCCCCCTGAAGTGCGGTAAATTGTGTTAATTATATGCCGAATATCCATTTTATCGATTTCTTTGGTTCTGGATGAATTTCATGAATTTACGGATTTTGCTATTGCGCTGATCCAGTGAAGGAAAAAGGGGGGAAACAATGGCCACGGTTGATGTGATCAAGTCTTGCTTGGATTCGGTCAGACAAGTAAGTTCTAGCTTGTTTTTTAGCTTTTGATTCTTCACTACAGTATTTCTGTGAGAAATTTGATGCATTTGTTGTTTATTTTCATTTTCCTGAAATTCATGGAGAAAAGTTTGTTTGGGGATTCCGTTGATTACTTTGAATTGTTTTAAGGGAAGTGTATGGGGTTTCGGCCTTGTCCAAGATTTATTTTTCCCATTTTCTTTGGGTTCTTTCAGATATCGGAGAACATTAAAGATGCAATTGTATACTTGGATGCTGGAAGTACAGAGAGTTTCCAGTTTCTTGGGGCGTTCCCTTTGTTTCTGGAGCTCGGGGCCCGAGCTGTTTGTAGCTTAGAGAACATGTCCGCTCTTGATAAGGTGAGAAATCCTGAAATATTTGTTCGTAAGGAGTTGCTCTTTTGAATTGAAGTTTAGGAATGCATAATATTTCATTTTTGGAATTTAGGCCGACCTACATAGGAATAACAATATAACATCTGTTCGTAGTAAGGAGTGACCTATCTTACAGTACTCTTGGGATGTTGTAATCAGCAAATGATCGGTTTATATTAGCAATAGGATGCAAGAATACCTTTTAAATTTCCTTGAACGAATCTCTGTCCACCACAGTCTGTCTGTGAGTTTATAGTGTTATCTATTCATCAATACTTGCTGTATCCACAGTGAGTGAGGTGAAGCACTATGAAGACTAACTTAATAGGTTGAAATAATGGACTGCAAATAGAAGGATATCACTGAAGTAGAATCACATCAAAACACCAGCTGGAAGGTGGGGTTTTAGTCACTTGCCAGAGTATTTGTGTTTTAGTGATGTCTTGGTGTACTTGTTATAGTTTGACCAGTATCATTTTGTAAAATTTTTTATTTCCCTATTTCTCTAGGTTGTTGACTGGAATACCAATTCTGACCCTGCGAGGAAGATTGTGGTCATTACATCACGTCTTTTGAGTGATGCTCATCGGTATATTTTACGTTGCCTGAGCACACTTCAAAATGTTCACCTCTGTACTATATATACGTCCATTTCAGAGGTAAGAACTTTTATAATTGTTGGACATTTTAATATTTTGTTTTTATATCCATAGCCTATGAATGTCCCTATTCACCATATTTTATATGCTAATATTCCTCCTAATTGGATTAAGGTCTTTATAGTCGATGATTTTAAGTGGGATTCCATTTGCCGTTTCAACATTTTGATCTGAGCATAGATGTTAATTTCTGATTAGGAATTACATGGGTTGCTTCCTCTGGCTTGGATATTATGTCTTCATTTTTAACATTAAGGTCTAAGTAAATACAAGCATGTGATGAACTAGAATTATGAACTTATAGGAAAAAGCTTACAACAAAAAGAAGCTGAGGTTGAAGTAGCTGATCAAATTACTTTCTAAAGAGTTGTGAGATTAATTAACAAGAATTCATAATTAACTCTTTGAATTGCAGCCATTAAAATGTTTTGAAGAGTACAGATATGTGTAAATACATCCTCAACTTGTACTCACTGGAGCATGATTCTATCCTCAGAAATGATTGGTTATTCTTTATGTTCTTCGATTCGCTACTAGATATAATCCTCTAAGTTTGTTTCTGTACTTATCCTTCCCTCAAGTATCTTGGATTTGCAGCTAAGTTAGAAACTAACAGTCAAATTAGGCTGGGGGTTGATTTTTCAGAAAGAAGCTACTAAAGAATCAGTCAAGTACTCGAGGTATTTTAGGTTATAACAGAATCCAGCAAAGGGTGGGAAGTCTGTTAAAGTAGGCTCATCGTGGTAAGTAACTGCACATAGGTCTGTCGGACGATAGTAGGAAGAATCTTCTGTCTATATTCCATGAGACCATGAGAGTTGAACTATATGTACTGTAAAGAATCCAGCAGTGAACCTAAACAAACAAACAGCCTGTCAGGGGCTGCTGAAACTTCTCATGTAAATGCTTGCAACTTTGGGTAGAGTTTGATGTGTTATAATCTATTATTGTTTACATGCCTGCCCTTAAGGTGAATGTCTTCTGTTACATTCTTTCCCTTGAACTTGTATTTGTATGAACAGGAAGAGCTGGCTGGTATATTATTGATTCTTTCCAATTTTGTTTTGGGTTATGCTGAGTTGGGGACCAGTGGGTTTTGGGGGATTCGCAAAGAAGAAGGTTGTTCATTGACTTGATGCTTGACCTTTACAGAGGAACTAGGGCTAGGACATGCCTCCATGACCTCTGACTATGAGATATACATGATATTACTTGGGGTAGATCTCGAAAAGTTAAATGATTTCTGTCCTACTCGGAAGGACTAGGATTTATGATGCTGCCTATTACTGTCTGGAATTTTTTAAGCTGATGGAAATCTAATGATGCATGTAGCAGCAGCGCAGTGACTCAGATAATCTTCTATTAAATTAAGTCTACAGCTTAAAACTATTGCTTATTTGATCTGTTACTTCTTTAACGCTTCCATATAGCATCTTCTCCTGATAAAAGTTGCTGATAGAAATCCTGTATTGTCGTGTTGTCAGGTTGTCTTATTCTGTAGTTCTTTTGAAGTTCCTTGGGTGTCTGAACCTAGGCAAACTATCTGTTTCCTTGCCATCCTTGTGTGTCTGTGCAATCAATGGAAATGGTTTTATCTAATAATTTCTGGTGGTATAGGATTTCATTTGTAGCATGATTTATTAGTATCATATCTGTTTTTAAGGTCAACATATTTGAAGAGACTGAACTTCATTTTTTAACTGGGAATTCATCTCTGTTTTCTGTAACTTAGATTACTGAGAAGATTAATTGAACTGATTAATGAGATAGATAGTTGCCTGCTGATGCAAATGGTAGAGTAAGACTTCTATATGCAATAATTAACGTCATTGAAAGCTCAAGTTATAATCACATTCAGAACATGGAAAAGGTGTGCTCAGTGGTTATGGCCCGAATAAATAGAAAAATCTGATTGCTAATCACCACCATACTATGTGCCAAACGTGTAACTACTACATTATCTATCTTTAACCACTACCAAGTTTGTATAAATTGCCCTGACACAAGCATAAGTGTTGCCCATACTATTGCTTGTCTTTTCCTGGCTGCTGTAGCTGATATAGAAATAGAACGTTAGGATAGCATATTCAAGGAATCCCTTTGCTCATATATACTGTACCTAATGTAGGTGGCTCACTCAGCATATCCTGATTCTCCTTTGGGGCCAGATGCTTTTCCCGAGTATGAATGTTTGCTCAACCAAGATTTCGAGGAGCTTGTTAAGAAACGTGAAACTGATGGCCGCGTGTCTGGCAACAGCGGGCTCAAGGAAAATACTGCCTCTGAAGATGAAGGATGGTCAGACCTAACATCCATTGAAGACGATATTTCCAGATTCAGTGACATTCCAAGTGCAAAACTTCCACAGGAAGATTACTCCATTGGCATCTCTGAAGATTCAGGACAAAAATTGATGGTCTCAGTGCATCACTTCCCTTTGATTTTGTGTCCTTTATCCCCCAGGGTCTTCGTCTTACCTTCAGAAGGATCTGTTGCTGAAGCAAACTTATCTGCTGAGCATGAGAATTCTATAAGCTCTGGTTTGCCTCCATTAAGTACTGGAAAGATTGCTGACACTGAGGACTTAAGTCCTGGGGCAACTCTTACAGCTCAGTTTCTCTATCATTTGGCCTTAAAGGTGATAAAACTTCGTCTTTTGTGGATATTGTTGTGTGAAGCCCACTTCTATAAAGACAATTTGGAAAATAAAAACCTTACTATTAACTGAAGCATAGAGGATAAGAAATTATAAGAAATCTTAATGTAGCAGGAAAAACCCTTCATCACTCAGGGTGCCTCTTAGAAAATGTACAAAATCAGATGGTGGAAAATCCTGAAAGTATATGCACCAGCGTATGTGGATTCCATGGAATAATCTCATTCTTTACCTTTGGAATATTCTAAGGAAATCTGAACCACTGTGCCATAGAAGTGTTTTCTTTATGGATGAAAAGAACTTTCTTTCCATCAAATTTTGTGGTTATATATGTTTTGTAAATTATAGTATGTTTTCTTTATTGCAGATAATCTATATCTGTATTATAGAGAGGGTGTGAATCTCAATGTTCTTTTGAACTTGCTTTGCTGAATGTTAAAATTTGTCTCTTTCATGATGCTATATTGTTTGATTTAAAACTTGCAGATGGATCTGAAACTTGAAATATTTTCTCTGGGTGATTTGTCGAAAAATGTAGGAAAGCTTTTGACAGACATGTCCAGTCTTTATGATGTTGGTCGGCGTAAAAGATCAGCAGGGTTACTTCTGATTGATCGTACACTTGATCTTCTTACTCCATGCTGTCATGGGGACTCACTTGTGGATCGGATGTTTTCATCTTTGCCTCGTAGGATACGCAAAACATCCTTAAGCCAGATGAAAGGCTTCCAAAGCCAACAAGAAAAGCTCCCTGTTAAACTTGAACGTGCTCCTCTCTCCGTACAGATTCCACTTGAAAAGTTCATCACTGGAGAAAATTCCAAAAGTAATTTTCAGCTCTTGGAAAGTATAGAAGCATTTTTGCATGGGTGGAGTACTCTCGATTCAGGTGCTCAAAATGATGAGTTGATGAAATTCAGTAAGAACCTGAATGATGAAGGTTGCTTTCAACATAATGCGGGTGAACTTCTGCATGGGTCCTTTGTCTCTACAGATAATTTCCATGGAGCACCTTACCTGGAAGCACTACTTGACCGGAGGACAAAAGATGGGGTAATGCTTATCAAGAAATGGCTTCAAGAAAGTTTACGTCGAGAAAATATATCTCCGGATGTAAGAATTCGTCCTGGTTTTGCTTCTAAGTCGGAGTTACAGTCTTTGGTTAAGGCACTGGCCAAGAGGCAGTCCTCTTTAGTCAGAAACAAAGGAATAATTCAGTTAGCAGCAGCCACATTACATGCTTTAGACGATTTATATTCTGCCAGTTGGGATGCATTTAGTAGTGCTGAGAAGATTCTACATGTAAATGCTGCAGACACGAGCCAAAGCCTTGCTGCTCAAATCAGTGACCTCATAAATAAGACTGCTTTAGTGGCTTCACAAGTGCAAAAGCACAATAATGTGGAGAAATCACCGGGGCTATTCACTCTTCAAGATGCTCTGCTCCTGACAATTATTGGGTATGTATTGGCTGGTGAAAATTTCCCAACCTCTGGTTCTGCTGGACCATTTTCATGGCAAGAGGAGCACTTCATGAAAGAAGCTATTGTGGATGCCATTCTTGAGAATCCAGCTGTCTCGAAACTAAAGTTTCTCCAGGGTTTTTCTGAAGAGCTTGAGCGCAACTTAAAGAAAAAATCTGACGAAAAAAAGGAAGATCCCTCTGATAGTGTGGATTTTGATGATGATCAATGGGGTACTTGGGGCGATGAGGATGCTGATAAAGATACGAGCAAAGAGGAAGTGTATGGTGACATGCAGCTAAAGCTAGAGCTACGAGACAGGGTGGACAATCTTTTCAAGTTCCTTCATAAACTATCCAGCATGAAAACAAATGCAGCACTGAGAGAGGCAATGTTGGCCTTGGAAAGTAGACGTGATGATGATCCTTATTCCAGTAAAGGGTTGCTCTACAAACTTCTATCAAGTATTTTAGACAAGCATGACATACCTGGGCTGGAGTATCATTCCTCTACTGTAGGACGCCTTTTTAAAAGTGGGTTTGGAAGATTTGGCCTTGGACAGGTAACATTTAGTTGAACATGAACATATTTATGTCTTATAAAGATTTCTTAGATTACTAAGTTTTTGTTTTGCCATCCCGCAGGCTAAACCTAGTCTTACGGAGCAGAATGTTATCCTGATCTTCGTAATAGGGGGCATCACTGGAGTGGAGGTAAGCTTTTACTCTAGTCCTTGTATATTTCTTCTGCTGTCAAGCCTGATCATATGTATAATTTGCCAGCCTCTGTATAATATCCTTCTTTTATGCCTGCTCTTTTCCTAAGTTAAAGGTACAGCACCCGTCTATCAACTGATGCTATGCTTTCAATTGAACATAACTGGTGTTTACCGTCATTCTGCAAAGATGCATCAAAATTCTGTTTCTCCGGTATCCCACTGGCAGATTGAAACTTAACTTCTTTTTGCGTTGCAAGGTGCGGGAAATGCAGGAAGCATTAAGTGGAAGCAGCAGGCCCGACGTTGAAGTAATACTTGGTGGAACAACTTTTCTTACCCCAGACAACATGCGCGAATTGCTTCTAGGTGACTATTGTCATATTTAAACAAACCTGTACATCAATTTTTCTTAGCAATGTTGAGAGTTGGTACAAGATATTGGGAATTGCAGTTTTATATGATGTAGCCATCCTGCTTTCCCACTTGAATACGAGTTTCAATTTTCTTCTTAAAGCTATTTATAAGATAATACACCACTTTAACAATGCAAAACACAATTTCTTTACTACTTTTTAAAGTTTCAAAAGATGGTTCCCTCCCTCTGTTGTACAGAGTCGATGTTTTCAATTCTCTAACAAATTAAAGTGAAGTTGTGTTCATTTTCATCTTGTTGGATTTTCCCTTTTTTGGTGCTTGAAAAGATGAGTTGAAAAATTTGTTGTATAAAAAAGTTTTAGAATGTGAGAGATGAATTTAGAGTAGAAGAAGAGGATAAAACTCTGATGTTTCATTGAATGGAAAAGCTGGCTTATTTATAGCCTTACAAAGCAGGAAGTGGCCACAGATACGTAACATAAAGCTGACTAATATAAGACTACTTCAAACACTAAAATATCCCTAGGAAATAGGAAACAAACAAGTTACAGTTTAGCTAATCAAAATAGAATGTCCTAACATATCCTCCCTTAAACTAAATGTTATAAGCATTTAGTTTACTTCAGCGTCTGCACAAACTACCAACAGTCCATGAAGCTTCAAGAAAACATCTAATTAAGAGGTTTAGTCATGATATCAGCCAATTGTTCATGAGTATTGCAGAGCACTAACTCAACTGTACCATCCTTAGTTAGATCACGAAGAAAGTGAAACTGGATGTCGATATGCTTACTTCGACCATGCATCACTGGGTTCTTTGTTAGCTTGATGGCTGAACTATTATCACAATAAATAACAGTTGGCTTATCTTGTTTTTGCCCCAACTTTGCTAGCACCCTTTTTAACCATACAACTTGAGAAGGACAAGAAGTTGCAGCAATAAATTCAGCTTTGGTAGTGGATAAACTCACTACAAATTGTTTTTTCGATGGCCACGTTATATGCTCCTGAACTCAGCAAAAGTACATGACCTGAAGTGCTCTTCCTATCCTCCAAGATACCAACATAATCACTATCCGAATAGACACGAAGTTCATCATCTCCTCCCTCCCTGTAAAAGATTCCAAATTCGATTGTTCCCTTTAAATACCTTAGCACTGGTTTTGTAACCTCCAAGTGCAATTTAGTGGGATTGTCCATATACCTACTGATTAAATTCACTACAAACATCATGTCAGGATGCGTTGCTGTGAGATACATCAGACTACCACCCCACCACTTGTTATAATAAATTTTGTCCACTCTAATTCCACTCTCATCCTTTGTGAGCTTCACACCAGGAACGATCGGGTTATGCACATGATTACTATTTTTCATCCCAAACCTTCGTAATATTTCTCCTGCATACTTCTTCTGACTTATAAAAGTTCCATCTGACTTTTGCAACACTTCAAGACCAAGGAAATATCTCATTTTTCCAAGATCAGTCATACCAAACTCAAGCTTCATGGAATTTTTGAAATCTACAATCATCAATTCATTATTTCTAGTAAAGATAAGATCATCAACATATAAACTTACAACCAACATCATACCATCTCCCTTGGATTTAATAAACAAGGTATGCTCATGATCACACTTCTCAAAACCTTCCTTCATAAAATAAGCTTCTATGCGGCGGTACCATGCACACGGTGCTTGCTTGAGTCCGCAAAGTGCTCTTTTTAACTTGTAAACTTTCTGCTCATTTCCCTTTTTCACATATCCACAAGGCTGCTCCACATAGACATTTTCTTTCAGCTCACCATGTAAGAATGCAGACTTCACATCCAGTTGATAAACAGTCCATTGTTTTTAAGCAGCAAATGCAATGGCCAAACGGATCGTTTCCATACGTGCCACATGTGCAAAAACCTCAGTGTAATCTATTCCATTTTCTTGGGCATACCCGTTCACCACAAGTCTGGCCTTGTATTTGTTCATTTCTCCATTTTCATCAAATTTAATCTTATAAACCCACTTCACTCCAACTCTCTTTGACCCTTCAGGCAATTTCACCAATTCCCATGTTCCGTTCCTCTCTATCACCTCCATTTCAACTTCCATAGCTTTTCTCCATTTCTCAATTTTCACATCATCCTCAAAACGTATAGGATCAGCTATTGCAACCATAAGAAATTGAGCCTCTTCGTCCCCTTTAGAAAGTCCCTCTCCTGTCACATAGTCCCTCATCCATACTGGCTGCCTTCTATTCCTTTCTTCAATTGGGCTAGTAGAACTTTCTTCAATAGATGAATTGGAACTGTCAATTCCCTCACATCAATATCAGGCGCTGACCCATCTTCATTCTCCTCTGTTATCACCTCATCAGAGTGATCGTCCCATTCTAAATCACATGCAATTTCAGCTTCATGCTTCTTATCCCAATTCCAACACTTGTCTTCTTCGAAAACAACATCTCTACTGATTATAATTTTTTGTGAAATTGGATGATAAAGTTTGTATGCTTTAGACTCTTCACTTACCCCAAGCAGGATACAACAAATGCTTTTATCATCCAACTTACTTCTAGTATTATCAGGCACATGAACGTGTGAAATGCATCCAAAAACTCGAAAATATTCAACAGAAGGCTTACTTCCACTCCATGCTTCTTCAGGAACTTGATTTTTGACCGCCATTGTTGGGCTCCGATTCAAAACATGCATTGCCCAAATTGACTGCTTCTGGCCAAAAAGATTTTGAAATTTTCTTCCTGAGAGCATGCTGCGAACCATATTTATAATGGTCATGTTCTTCCTCTCCACAAATCTGTTTTATTGTAGCGTGTAGGCTGCTGTCAACTGTCTTTGTATGCCATTTACATCACATAAATTGTTGAATTCATGTGATGTAAATTCCCCACCTCGATCCGTACGTAGATTTTTTAATAAAGAAACCTGATTCTTTTTCAACAAGATCCTTAAATTTTCTGAAAATGGCAAAGGCTTCAAATTTCTCTATCAAAAAATATACCCATGTTTTTCTACCGAAGTCCTCAGTAAAAGTGAGTAAATACCTTTTGTTGTTGTTTGATATCAGTGTAATTGGTCCGCAAATGTCTGCATGTATCAACTGTAAAACTTGTGATGCTCTTCAAGCACTTCTTTTTGGAAATACATCTCTGTGTTGCTTTCCTATCATGGAATCCTTGCACAGCTTTGAAGGGGACTTTAGTTGAGGCAAGACATTCACCATTTCTTTTTGTTGTAGAGTCTTCAAGCCTTTAAAATTCAAATGCTCATATCTGCAATGCCAAAGCTGCACCAGATCTTCAGTAATTGCACCAAAACAGGTAGATGCTAACGGTTGACACATAACACTAAACATGAATATTCTATTTGGAGACCTTTTAATTTCCATAATTAGACCTCTTTCTGGATGATACACTTTACACTTCTCATGTTGAACCAAGAAGGAATGCCCCTTTTCTTGCAATTTCCCTACACTTAACAAATTATTCCGTAATTGCAGCACATAAAAACTCCAGTAATAATCTGCACCACATCATTCACTTTCAACCTCACATTACCTTTCCCTGCAACCACCACACTTCTATTGTCACCTAACTTCACTGTATCACTGAAATTTTCATCAATTTCAGAAAAACAATCTTTCTTCCCACACATATGATTACTACAGCCTGAGTCAAGAAACCATGTATCCATTTTGATGGGTATATCAACATCTACAAAAGCCATTAACATCATCTCTTCTTGGGCCTCTGTATAGTTAACCTCCTTGGTAGGACATTCCCACTGAAAATGCCCCAACTTATGACAGTTGAAGCATTCTACCATGGACTTGTCGAAGTTTTGTTTGCCTCTTCCCCGTCCTCTTCCTCTATAACCTCCTCAACCACGACCTCTGCCTCCAAATTGATCTCCAGAAGAAATATTCAATGCATGTACTTCTTCTACTAAAGAATTCTTTTTCATACATTGCTCATGGACTAGTAAGCTGCTTTGAAGCTCATCAATGGATAACATACTTGTATCCTTAGCCTCCTTAATAGCACACACCACATAGTTAAACTTAGGAGTCAGAATTTTAGCAACCACTTCGCTATCTCTCTTACTTTCACCATTTGCTTTCATTTTGTTAATTATGGTGAGAGTTCTAGCAAAATATTCAGAAACTGATTCTCCTTCCTTCATTTCAAGAACCTCAAACTCCTTTCGAAGAGTTTGCAAATGCGACTACTTAACTCTTGTTGCACCTTGATGTTTTTGCCTCATCGAATCCCATATGCTATTTGAAATTTCCTTGTTCAGAACTATCTCCAGAACTGTGCGGTCTAGTGCTTGAAACAAGTAATTCTTTGCTTTCAGATCTTTAAACCTATGATATTCAATATTCTTTTTTTGTGCCTCTGTTAAACTTTCTGCTGCTGCAGGTATTCCATTTTCCACTACACTCCAATATTCCGTTGATTGCAAAAAATTCTCCATGAGCATTGCCCAATGATCATAATATCCATCAAATTTTGGAACAGATGGTTGTACAAATGAACTCTCTATTGCCATCATAGAATTACACTCAATAGAAAACTGTTGTTTTTATTTTAATCAAGCCTCGTGTGAGGCTCTGATACCAAATGTGAGAGATGAATTTAGAGTAGAAGAAGAGGATAAAACTCTGATGTTTCATTGAATGGAAAGGTTGGCTTATTTATAGCCTTAAAAAGCAGGAAGTGGCCATAGATACGTAACATTAAGCTGACTAATATAAGACTACTTCAAACACTAATATCCCTAGGAAATAGGAAATAAACAAGCTACTATTTAGCTAATCAAAACAGAATTTCCTAACATAAAAGAGTAACTTGATTTCCCTTTGGTGTTTGCTTTAAACGTTAGAGATTAGATGATCAGACTTTCAGATGAGGAAGAAGAAATTGTAAGCCCCAAATGAGTGAGAATCAGAATGTGGTTGAACTTACTCGCAAATTAGATTAGAAATACAAACCAATGTGAAAGTTCAGTAAAATAACTTAGAATTTTTAATAGCAGAAACGCATTGAATTTCATAAGTTATCACTACAGTCAAGATTTTGATGCATACTTCACATATATACTATAGTTTATGTGCCCAATTATCAATGAATCGTACTAACCCAACGCATGAGTCATGTAGATACTCAAATCTTACAAAATCATTGCTCATGCCGATACTAGTTGAAACTGAAGTTAGTCACCTAAAAACTTACCAAGAAGTAGTTATCTTTTGGGGTAAATTATAGTTACCTCCCCCGAGTTCGGCATAATTATAAGTACCCCTCGTTGTTTGAAAAATTACAAATATCCCCCTAAAATAAAAAAAAATAATTATCTAGCTTGATGTGAGCTAAAAGAGCTCGTTCTTGGGCTTGAATGAAGTGGCCTTTATTTTCTGCAAGCTATGAAATGGGAACCTGCAAAAAAAGCGTTAGCACTCCAATAATCAAGTCAGTAAGCAGTTATGGAAGAATAAACGTAAACGAAACAAAAAAGAGATGAATTTCTCATGAATGGAGAACATAAAATAAGCAGAGTGTGAGTGTGAGAGCATAAAATCATGTATTAGAGTGCTAGAGAAGGTTACTTGAGCTAGCCATATAGGCTGGTATTTATAGAGGAAGAGTCATGGTTGGGAAAGACTCCTTGTTGTCTTGGACTCTGGAAGGACTACGTGTTGGCTTTCCCAAACTTTTGCAGCCCTTGGACGTGCTCTTTCATAGGGGAGGCATTAAGTGCCCCATAATCTATTTTGAGGTTTTGTTGCCCTTGGCTGGACATGATTGCTTTCCGAAAACAATACTTATTTTGCCCTGGCACCTATACATAGCAGGGTTCGTCAAAATGTGCTTGCAAAGTGACAGGACTTTGCCTGGATACTTGTGTAGAAGTAGGACTTGTTAGATGGACTACATGCAATGTAGCAAGGCTTATTAGGTGGACTGCCTGCAAGGGAGCAGGGCTTGTGGGGTAGACTGCCTGCACTGTGTCAGGGCTTGTTGAGGGAACTACCTACAAAGTGGCAGGGCTTATTAGGTGGACCGCTTGCAAGGGAGCAGGGCTTGTTGAGTAGATTGCCTGCATTGTGGCAGGGCTTGTTGAGTAGACTGTCTGCATTGTGGAGGACTTGTTGAGGGAACTGCTTGCAAGGTGGCAGGGTTTATTAGGTGGACGCCTGCAAGGGAGCACGGCTTGTTGAGTAGATTGCCTGTACTGTGGTAGGGCTTGTTGAGGGAACTGCCTGCAAGGTGGCAGGGCTTAGGTGGACCCCTGCAATGGAGCTGGGCTTGTTGAGTAGATTGCATGTACTGTGGCAGGGCTTGTTGGGGGAACTGCCTGCAAGGTGGCAGGTCTTATTAGGTGGACCGCCTACAAGGGAACAGGGCTTGTTGAGTAGATTGTCTGTACTGTGGCAGGGCTTGTTGGGCGCTTGAGGGGTTCCCGTTTTAGGAGGGATGAGTAGATGTCCTTCTGTGAAGAGCCTGCCTTGGAAAACAAGACTAGCTTTTCGTTGTGAAAGGCATGGGGATGTCCTTTCCAAAATAGGTCCGCTTGGAGGGACTTATGCGAAGAATCTTTTGAGATTGTGTACGTTCCATGGGCGAGGAAGCGGCCATCTGTCCCCGTCCTCTAGCTCGTATGCTCCATGCCTAGGATTCCCTAACTTTGTAGGATCCCTCCTAGGTAGGGTTTAACTTGCCCACTGGTTTCGATGCTTCCACCCTTCAGAGTACCAAGTCGTCGACTTGGAATCCACAAGGCCTAACCCGCTTGTTGTAGGCATTGATCATTATGCTTTTGTATCTTTGCATTCAGAGGAAGGCTTTTTCTCTGAGCTCTTCGATGAGATCAAGATTCTCGCTAAGTAAATTATAGTTGTGTTCTTCCGAATAACACATTATCCGGTGGGAAGGCAGGCCCACCTCGACTGGTATTACAGCATCTGTCCCATAAACTAGGGAAAAGGGGCTTTCACCCGTAGAATTTCTAGGAGTGGTTCGATAGGCCCATAGGACACTAGCGAGCTCTTCGGCCCAGTTGCCCCCAACTCTATCAAGTCTTCTTTTGATGCCTTGTAGGAGGGTGTGTGGTGACCTCCACTTGACCATTAGCTTGCGGGTGAGCCACAGAGGTGAATCTTTGTCTGATTCGTAACCCCTTGCACCAATCTCGTATTTTATGTCCTTGAAACTGTCGTCCATTGTCTGAAAAGATCTCATGGGGGAGCCCAAAACGACATATGATGTTTTTCAAGGAATTTCATGACCTCTCCCTCCGTGATGCGGGAGAGAGGTTCGGCTTCCACCCATTTCGTAAAGTAGTCTATGGCTACCAATATGAATTTTTTGTTGTCCTGGGTCATAGGGAACGGCCGCACAATGTCCATCCCCATTGAGCGAAAGGGCATGGGACCAGCACGTGGCCAATAGTTCGGCAGGTTGGTGTATTAGGGAGGCATGCCTTTGACACCTCTCGCATTGTTTGACCAGAGCCTTAGTGTCTTGCTTCATCGTAGGCCAAAAGTATCCTGCTCTCAAGGCCCTGTTGGCTAGGGCTAATACCCCTATGTGTGCTCCGCAACATCCCTCATGAATTTCTTTGAGGACATGTACCCCCCTTTTTGGGACAGGCATCTCAAGAGGGGATGTGTGAAGGATTTCTTGTAAAGGGTGTCTCTTATCAAGAGGAAACTGACGACCCGCCTCTTCAAATGGCCGGCCTCCCATTTGTCAATAGGGAGGCGACCTTCTTTTAGCCAATCTAGGATAGACAGTCTCTAGTTCCCCCCAGGGAGTATGGCCTGAATCTCCAAGGCGAGACCAGGCTTTGGCAAGTAGTGTATTGTGATCCGCCTGGTTCGGCAATCATCCATGGTGCTGGCCAACTTTGACAGGTAATCGGCTTTGTTGTTTTCTTCTTGATGGATTTAATGAGTTGAAAGGTATCGAACTTGGCCTTCCATTCCTCTACCCTCTGGAGTGACTACTTCACACTTTCTTCTTTGGCCTTGTATACTCCCTCTGTTTGCTTAACGATGAGTTGAGAATCGGAGTAGGCTACCAGGTGCCTAGCTCCTGCCTTCCAAGCCATTTTCATGCCCAAAGCCAGGGCTTCGTACTCGACCTCGTTGTTGGAGGCTCTAAACCCAAACTTGATTGCGAATTCCATGTCTACCCCCTCTTGGGAGGTTACGACTATGTCCCCGCCGCTTCCCTGGGCGGTGGAGGACCCGTCCACATGCAGGAGCCAAGTTCCCTTGTCTGGAAGAGGAGAGGTGCTCTCCGAGATGAAAATCAGCCAGTTCTTGAGCTTTGATGGTTGTTCTAGGAAGGCACGAGATATTATACTCGCTAAGTTCGATGGCTCACTTGATCAACCGGCCGGATGTGGGCCTCTCTAGACCTGTTTGAGAGGGAGGTACGAGATATCGTACTCGCTAAGTTTGATAACACACTTGATCAACCGGCTGGATGTGTCTGGCCTAACTAGAACCTGTTTGAGGGGGTGGTTGGTGTTAGCTTCGTATAAGCCCCGAGACGTTAAATGCAATAGAAATTAAAAGTTTAATTACAAAAATAATATAATTAGTGATCAAATTGCCCGTCTCGTTGCTATAACAATGTGGATCTCATGCATAAAAGAATGTCAAACAGTTAGGAGAAAACAACCTTTTTGCACTCCGGTTGATGTTGACGACTTGAACGTCTCAACAACGGTTTCTTACCTTACAAACGGTGGAACGTTACAACGGAACCATTTTCATTGATTGTCCACGGTAGGAACACAAGTGTCTTCACTCTAAAGTTATTCCACACCACCTATGACGGAATCTCCTTTAACCCTATGCTAGTAGGCATCAGAGGATTACGGTAGATCAACGATTGATCAACGAAGAAGACAAGAGAACTTGTTTCTCTTTTGGAAAAGGGACGAGAGCAAGAGAGAAAGAGCAAGAGAGCTAGAAATAAGAAAGCAAAGAGTTGTCTTGAATGGCAACCAAGGTCTCCTATTGATAGACTTTCCATTGAAGAAGCCAATTCAACTTGTTTTCTTATTCTTGCAAAGAGGAAGACAGGTTTGATTCTTCTTCTTACAAAATGACAAACTTGTTTTATCATATTAAGAAGAGAAGTTCAACTTTGCTTCTTCATCTTGCAAAGAGGAAGACAGGTTTGATACTTCTTCTTACAATATGACAAACTTGTTTTGTCATATTAAGAAGAGAAATTCAACTTGTGCTTCTTCTTTCTTATAAAATGACAAACTTGTTTTGTCATATTAAGAAGAGAAGTTCAACTTTGCTTCGTCATCTCATGAAGACAAATTCGACTTTTGCTTCTTCGTCTTTAAGAAGACAAATCCAACTTTGTTTCTTTGTCATTCAAGAAGACAATTCCAATTTTGCTTCTTCGTCTTTCAAGAAGACAAATCCAACTTTGCTTCTTCGTTTTTAAGAAGATAAATCCAACTTTGCTTCTTCATCTTTCAAGAAGACAAATCCAACTTTGCTTCTTTGTTTTTAAGAAGACAAATCCAACTTTGCTTATTCAAGAAGACAAGTCCAACTTTACTTCTTCAAGAAGACAAGTCCAACTTTGCTTCTTCATAAGAAGATAAATTGAACTTTGCTTCTTCATCTTCTCCATAATTAATTCAATGAATTATTTTCAAGAATTCTATCATGGATTTGTGTGTGACCCTTTAGGTTTACGAATCAGCTAAACTTGGGTTTGTATCACATATACAATTTAATTAGTGACTTATATGCATTAGATTAATTAGATCATATCATAATTAATCACCCACAATTAACTCTTCAATTGGAGGGTACCCGTCACCATGGGTGGCCATCTAGTAATGGTCCATGGTACTAGAGAATAGGTGAATTATTGTGTGAACCTGTGAGCTACGTGTACCATGCAGATATGGTCCCTCCACTACTAACGTCCCGATCAAAGTCTATGGTATGGAATTAGTTACGGTTCCCATTATCGACTTTGATGTCTATGTATCAACTCTTCAAGTTATACTTCCATTTTATCAATATAGGAAAAACCCTTTTTCCTATTTGATCAACAGCCTTGGCCATGGGCTTCGAGAACGCATAATGTAGAGAACATAGGAGGTTCGTTATCATCTCATGATAAGTAGCAGATCCTATCTTGGAACTCACCAACCTCCATACATGCTTCAACTATGTTTGAAAACATGACCGTATAGTGATCCAGGATGAAACCTGAGACCACATTGAACATGATCAAGTCATAGCCGTCCTATGCACAAGGTTACTGTGGAACCTCAAGTCTAAGGACTAGTTAGTGCACCATCGTAGCCTAGGAGTTCTAGTTATACCGATCATGCCATATAGGGCTTCCATATGACAACTCATGCGAGTCAATTCAGTGAACTTGATAACTCTTTATCTAGCACCCACTAAAGTGCACAGACGTCATATGTCTCTGTCTATAAAACCCGACATTCATCGTATGAACGCATCATTAGTGCAAGTCTTTAAGGAATGGTCGATGCCCTGTCTCGACCGATTCATCGACTTGGAATATTTTAGATCAAACCATAGAGGTTGGTTTCATGGTCGTCATCTTATGCGCGAGCCAAACCCGTAGCATAATTGATCTAAGGGCTTCAACCAAATGCTCATATAAATATAATGTTTAAATCATATGATGAAGATGGCCAAAGAACATTTCTTAATTAACATATTATTGAAAAAGATCGTCTAGAATAGTTTACAAAGAGTCAATCAATTGGCTTGATGGTCACCTATTTTAACAATCTCCCACTTGAGCTAAAGCCAATTGCCCTTGTTCTTTAATTCCGTCTTCTAAAGATATTGAGAATGAGCAATTTGTGATATCGGCTTTGTAAGCAGGTCTGCTATGTTCTCCATTGATGCAACGCGATCCACTTGCACGTCACATCTTCCTACCATCTCTCTGATTAGATGGTAGCGTCTAATTATGTGTTTGGCTTTGTGATGAGGTCTTGGCTCCTTCGCTTGCGCAATAGCCCCGTTGTTATCACAAAGTACAACTATAGGTTTGGCAATGGTAGGCACCACACCCAACTCTTGGATATAGTTTTTCATCCAAACAGCTTCCTTTGCAGCTTCAAAAGCTGCAATGTATTTCTTGCTTCATTGATGGAATCCGCAGTCGTATCTTGCTTGGAACTTTTCCAACTGACAGCCTCTCCATTTAACCGACTCCATTTAACCGAAATACATAACCAGAATGAGACTTAGCGTCATCCACATCCGATTGGAAGCTGGCATCAGTATACCCTTCCAATATCAATTCTCCATCACCGTACACCAAAAATAAATCCCTAGTTCTTCTCAAGTACTTAAGGATATTTTTAACAGCAGTCCAGTGATTGTGGCTGGCACATGCTTAATAACGACTCGTAACATTTAGAGCGTAAGCTATATCAGGCCTCGCACATTGAACAACATATTATATGCTGTCAACAGTAGAAGCATAGGGAATTTCTGACATTTTCTTAACTTTCCTCATCAGTCTTGAGATACGCGGTCTTGGAGAGTTTAATTCCATGCTTCATTGGAAGAAAACCCCTTTTTGATTCATCCATCTTGAACCTTTTCAAGACTTTATCAATGTATGAGACTTGGGTCATTTCTAACATTCTTTAGATCTATCTTATATAGATCTTTACCCAAGAATATAGGAAGCTTCACCCAAGTCCTTCATGGAGAATTGAGCAGATAATCATGTTTTAGTGTCACCTAACATTTTAACATCATTCCCGATGAGTAAAATATCATCCACATAAAGCACAAGGAACACAATAGAGCTCCCACTAACCTTTTTATATGCCCAGGGATCATATTCGTTCTTGGTGAAGTCATAACATTTTATAACCTCATCAAAACGAATGTTCCAACTTCGGGATGCCTGTTTGAGCCCATAAATGGACCTCTGGAGTTTACAAACTTTTTGCTTTCTCCTTTGGATGTAAAACCCTGTGGCTGATCCATATAGATTTCTTCCTCAATGAATCCATTAAAGAATGCAGTTTTCACATCCATTTGCCACATCTCATAGTCATAATACGCAGATATGGCAAGTAAGATCCTTATGGACTTGGCCATAGCGACGGGCGAATAGGTCTTTTCAAAGTCCACACCAAGCCTTTGAGTGTAGCCTTTCGCTACCAATTGGGCCTTAAAGGTCGATACCATTCCATCGGCTCCAAGCTTTCGCTTGTTGACATGGCACCCAACGGGCCTAACTCCCTTAGGTAGGTCTACCAAGGTCCATACCATGTTGGAGTTCATGGACTCCATTTCGGCATCTCATGGCCTCAAGCATATCTACCCGAATCGATGTCAGACATCCCCTCTTCAAACGTCTTTGGATCATTATCCCAATTTGACCAGTCAAGGCTAGCATACCATATCTTTCAAGTTGTTTAGAGACTCTAGCCGACTTTCTCAGAGGATGTGTACAATCAAAGGTTCATTGTGAGGCAGTATGGGCGTCATTTCTGTCATAGGCGATGCATCACTCGACTCTTCGAGTTGCACCTCTTTGTTTTGAATATCCGAAGGAAAACCCTTTTCCAAGGACATTGCATTTCTCGAAACAAACACATTTTGTTCCGAGGGATCATAGAAGTAGTATCCTACAGTTTTGTTCGGATATCCAACAAATCTACATAAGATAGATCTCATATCCAACTTCTCTCCCACTAGTCTTTTGACATATGCGGGACACACCCATATTCTCAAATAGTTATAAGAGGTTGGTTTGCCATTCCATATTTCTTATGGTGTTTTGGGTACAACCTTAGATGGCACCATATTTAATAACTTGGCCGTTATTTCTAACGCATAGCCCCAAAAAGAAAGAGGTAATGTAGTAGAACTCATCATGGAACGAACCATGTCCAACAAAGTTTGGTTCCTCCTTTCAGCCATGCCATTAAGTTGTAGTGTTGCAGGAGGAGTCCATTGAGAGAGAATCCCATTCTCTTTTAAGTAATTCAAGAATTCACCATTTAAGTATTCACAACCACGATCAGATCGAATGGTCTTAATTTTTCGTCCAGTTTGATTTTCTACTTCAAGTTTGAATTCTTTGAACATTTCAAATGCTTCAGACTTGTACTTCATTAAGTACACATAACCGAACCGTGAGTGATCCTCGGTAAAGATTATGAAGTAAGAAAATCCTCCTCTAGCTGGAGTACTTAAAGGTCCACAAACATCTGTGTGGATTAAATCCAACAGTGCAGTGGCACGGCTACTTTGTCTAATAAATGGTGTTTTGGTCATTTTTCCCTTCAGACAAGATTCACAAGTTGAAAGAGTATCTAAGTTCTCTATTTCTAGATTCTTAGAGTCAATCAACCTCTTCATCCTATCCTTGGAAATGTGACCCAACCTAGCGTGCCATGTTTGTGCATTTTCTTTAATCATCTAATTTTCATTTGTGTTGAACGTTCATAATCATATTATGTTGTTGGATAGTATATAAACCCATTTATTAAAGTGCCAAGTAAAACAGAAGAACTATTCCTCATTAAGTAGAAATATTGTTTTGATACACAAAATTCATACCCCTCTTATCAAGAGTAGGTATAGATACAAAGTTTCTTATCATACATCGTACATAATAACAATTATTAAGTACTATCCTAACATCCTTTCTAATAGCAAAGTGAACAGTTCCAACGGCTTCAGCAACAACTTGCTTGTCGTCTCCAAGCCTGAGGATCACACCCCCTTCACCTAACTTTTTGCTTCTTCTCAATACCTGAAAATCATTACAAATATAAGCTCCACAACCGGTATCTAATATCCAAGAAGCATTATTATCAATCATGTTAATTTCAACAACGAAAATACCTTGGACCGTTGCAAGAAACTTCTTGCAATTCCTCTTCCAATGGCCTTTTTCGTGGCAGTGATGACACTCATCATTTTCTGGATTGGCCTTGATTATCTTCTTCCCTTTCCCCTTCCCTCGACTGTCCTTATTACTTTTCTTCCTCCCTTTTGCATTTCTCCTCCATTTCTTGACTCTTTTGGTCAAGAAGGAAGACGTGGATGGGGTTGCTAGGATTACTGGTGGAAGCTTCTTTATAGTAGCCTCGTATTGCATAAGCATATTGATCAATTCAAGAACAGTCTTCTCAAGACCGTTCATATTGTAATTAACGAAAAATTAATCAAAAGACGGTGGTAATGACTGTAAGATCACATCTATGTAAGAGTCATTATTCATGCTTGCATTCAAAGATTCTAACTTCTCAATGAGAGAAAGCATCTTGACGCCGTGGTCATGAACAGATGACCCCTCAATCATCTTTGCCCGATAGAACTCCTTTGATGCTGCATATCTTATATGCCGATCTTGTATCGCAAACTACTCTTGTAAGTGTACAAAGATCTCAGATGCATGCTTAAGGTGCTCGTGTTGATTTTGCAGTTCATTGCACATAGATGCCAGCATACGACAATGGGCTTTAAGGTCATCATCGATCCAACATTGGAACGTCACACGTTCTTCGTCAGTCAAATCCTCGGGAAGCTCAGTGGGAGGACGAGATTCCAACACATTAGAGTGTTTCTCGGAATCCAAAATAATTTTGAGATTCCTGAGCCAGTCAGCCTAGTTGGTTCCAACAAGTTTGTCTGTCTCAAGTATGGTAGCAAGTGTACTTTTAGACATTTTCGATCTACAAGAAAGAAAAGAAGAAACAATGGAGATTTTAGCATTCTTTCAATCAATGTTAATTAAATTTATGATATGGTCTTTAATCATAGATTGATCCCACTATTTCTTCAAAATTCCATAAACCCCCATATGGATTTTCGGGAAGCATTTTTCCTAGTGGGCTTGAGGTCCATAGAACGAATTTCACACCCCACTGTTACGATTCGCATGAAAACAATTCTATGGGAGGTGACTTTACCCATTCTCATCTTATGATATCCCCAAGGTGTTTTACCTCATTTTTCACATAATCCCAAGGACTCCAAGTGAATTGTGTTACTCCATGTTAAGCCCAACCCATCGACCAAAAGACCCCCCACTATCGCCCTCCACGACTCGTGAGACAGAGTGATAGTAGGTAATCTACTTGTTCATAGTGATAATATAGCTTTTCACTACTTCCAAATCATTCCACAACTCGTGAAACAATGAATTGAAAGGTGATAGCATCTCATACTTTGTCACTATGGATGGAAGGTCTGGATTATCAAATCTAATTTGATTTTATCCATCACGGGCTTAATATTTTAACTTGGACACTCCAAGTGAGGGTTTAAACCATTTATTTACGCAAGACCTCATCACGATGTTTTATTCTTGTTTGCTTGTTTATCATATACAATGTAAAGTGTAGGTATGAACATTAACCAAAGCCATATAAACATATATACAAAAAATAAAACCTAGCATGTCCTAGTTGGATGATTATGAGCCTGTAGTCATCCCATACATATGTTAAATAAAGATATCACATATCATATATGCAAATAATATAATGTATGTATATTTAGATCCAATAAAACAAAAGAATTTAATTTCTTATGTTAAATCACATGATGTTTTTCATGGAATGAAATTGAATTTAATTCATGGCACTTGATTCATAATGTCAAATTAACTTGGACTTCCCAAGAAATTATCCTAATCATATTAGGAGAATATGTCAAATTTTCCTAATCAAAATGAAAGTTAAAAACCAATTTTCTTTCTCAATTTATATCCACATATAAATTACGAAGTAATATATATATATATATTATTATCCTCAAATAAAAACTGAGTTGAGAATATACAAAATTGCTATTAAATCCGACCATGTCGGCAGAAGATAAATCCAGTCATGTAGGCGGAAGATAAATCCGGCCATGTAGGCGAAAGGTTAAACACAATAGAATCAAATTTCAACAATTTAAATATGCCCAAGAATTAAATTCAACACATCAAGAGATTAATACATAAGATTAAATCGTTAAGAAATTTAATCCGATTAAATCACATCAAATCAAAATAAATGCAATTGACTTGCATGACCGGGCTCTGATACCACTGTTAGCTTCGGATAAGCCCCGAGACGTTAAACGCAATGGAAATTAAAAGTTTAATTACAAAAATATTATAAATAGCAATCAAATCGCCCGTCTCGTTGCTATAACGATGTGGATCTCATGCATAAAAGAATGTCAATTGTACAGTTAAGAGAAAACAACCTTTTTGCACTCCGATTGATGTTGACGATTTGAACGTCTCAAGAACGGTTTCTTACCATACAAATGGTGGAACGTTACAACGGAACTGTTTTCGTTGATTGTCCACGGTAGGAACACAAGTGTCTTCCCTCTAAAGTTAGTCCACACCATCTATGATGGAATCTCCTTTAACCCTATGCTAGTAGGCGTTAGAGGATTACGGTAGATCAACGGTTGATCAACGGAGAAGACAAGAGAACTTGTTTCTCTTTTGGAAAAGGGACGAGAGCAAGAGCAAGAGAGCAAGAAATAAGAAAGTAAAGAGTTGTCTTGAATGGCAACCAAGGTCTCCTATTTATAGACCGTCCATTGAAGAAGCCAAGTTCAACTTGTTTTCTTCTTCTTGCAAAGAGGAAGACAAGTTTGATTCTTCTTCTTACAAAATGACAAACTTGTTTCGTCGTATTAAGAAGAGAAGTTCAACTTTGCTTCTTCATCTTGCAAAGAGAAAGACAAGTTTGATACTTCTTCTTACAATATGACAAACTTGTTTTGTCATATTAAAAAAAGAAAAGTTCAACTTTGCTTCTTCTTTCTTATAAAATGACAAACTTGTTTTGTCATATTAAGAAGAGAAGTACGACTTTGCTTCTTCATCTCATGAAGAAAAGTTCGACTTTGCTTCTTCGTCTTCAAGAAGACAAATCCAACTTTGCTTCTTCATCTTACAAGAAGACAAATCCAACTTTGCTTCTTCGTCTTTCAAGAAGACAAATCGAACTTTACTTCTTCGTTTTTAAGAAGACAAATCCAACTTTGCTTCCTCGTCTTTCAAGAAGACAAATCCAACTTTGCTTCTTCGTTTTTAAGAAGACAAATCGAACTTTGCTTCTTGAAGAAGACAAGTCCAACTTTGCTTCTTCATAAGAAGACAAATTGAACTTTGCTTCTTCATCTTCTCCATAATTAATTCAATTAATTATTTCCAAGAATTCTATCATGGATTTGTGTGTGACCCTTTAAGTTCACCACTCAGCTAGACTTGGGCTTTTACACATATACAATTTAATTAGCAGTTTATATGCATTAGATTAATTAGATCATATCATAATTAATTACCTTCAATTAACTCTTTAATTGGAGGGTACTCGTCACCATGGGTGGTCATCTAGCAATGGTCCATGGTACTAGATAATAGGTAAATTATTGCGTCAACCTGTGAGCTACGCGTACCATGCAAATACGATCCCTCCGCTACTAACCTCCCGATCAAATTCTAGGGCATGGAATTAGTTACCGGTTTCCATTATCGACTTAATTACCGATTCTCATTATCGACTTTGATGTCTATGTATCAACTCTTCAAGTTATGCTTCCATTTTATCAATATAGGAAAAACCTTTTTTTCCTATTTGATCAACGGCCATGGCCACGGGCTTCGAGGAACTCATAATGTAGAGAACATAGGAGGTTCGTTATCATCTCATGATAAGTAGCAGATCCTATCTTGGAACTCACCAACCTCCATGCATGCTTCAACTATGTCTGAAACATGACCGTATAGTGATCCAGGATGAAACCTGAGATCACATTGGATATGATCAAGTGATAGCCGTCCTATGCACAAGGTTACTGTGGAACCTCAAGCCTAAGGACTAGTTAGCGCACTATCGTAGCCTCGGAGTTCTAGTTATACCGATCATGCCATATAGGGTTTCTATATGGCAACTCCTGTGAGTCAATTCAGTGAACTTGATAACTCTTTATCAAGCATCCACTAAAGTGCGCAGACGTCATACGTCTCTGTCTATGAAACTTGACATTCATCATATGAACACATCATTTAGAGCAAGTCTTTAAGGAATGGTCGATGCCCTGTCTCGACCGATTCATCGACTTTGAATATTTTAGATCAAATAATAGAGGTTGGTTTCATGGTCGCCATCATATGCGCGAGCCAACCCCGTAGCATAATTGATCTAAGGGCTTCAACCAAATGCTCATATAAATATAATGTTTAAAGCATATGATAAAGATGGCCAAAGAACATTTCTTAAATTAACATATTATTGAAAAAGATCGTCTAGAATAGCTTACAAAGAGCCAATCAATTAGCTTGACGGTCACCTATTCTAACAGTTGGTACGGACCCCGATCGGATATGATAAGAAGTAGGGGCGCAGCCTTCAAGCGGTTATCACTAGCGCCCGCCCGAAGGCTATATTCTCTATGAGGCTGTATCGTCCTTCCACTCCATTGAGGACCTTGCTTACAAAATAGATGGGCGTTTGCTGCCCGTTTTCCTCCTGAATGATGACCGAACTTACTGCTTGGGAGGTGGCCGCCAAGTAGATGTATCAGGTATCTCCTGGCGAAGGTTTGACCAAGAAAAGAAGGCTGGCCAGATATTGCTTGAGTTCTTCAAAGGCTTCTGGCACTCCTCCCCCACTTAAAGTTCTTAACTTTCTGTAGTACTTTGAAGAAGGGTAGGCTTCTTTCCGCGGACTTAGCGATGAAACGGCTGAGCACTACTATCCTTCCTGTGAGGCGTTGCACCTCATTAATGTTCGTGGGGAGCCTTCATGTACAAAATGGCCTTGATTTTGAGGGGATTGGCTTCGGTACCCCTCTCGGTCACCATGAAGCCCAAGAAACGCCCTCCTCACACCTTGAAGGCGCACTTGGAGGGGTTCAGCTTCAGGCAGTATTTTCGAAGGACGGCGAATTTCTCCTCTAGATCTGCGGTGTGATCATCCGCCTTTCGGCTCTTGACGAGCATGTCATCTACATAGACCTCCATGTTCCTCCCCAACTGGGGCGGAAGATCTTGTCCACCAAGCGTTGGTATGTGGTTCCCGCATTTTTCAGGCCAAAAGGCATAACCACGTAGCAGAAGAATCCTGCTGAAGTAATGAAACTGACCCTCTTGTGATCGTCCGGGCCCAACATGATCTGATGGTATCCTTGTGAAGCGTGCAACATGCTTAAGAGCTCACATCCGGAGGTGGAGTCCACCAGTTGGCCGATGCAAGGGAGTGAATAAAAGTCTTTTGGGCAAGCCTTGTTGAGGTCCCGAAAGTCCACACACATCCTCCATTTCCCCCGGGCTTAGGTACGAGCACCACGTTGGAGAGCCATTCGGGGAATTTGATCTTCATGTGCAAGGTAGATATGATCGCTTGGAAAGCGTTTAGGGAGAGCCTCCCCAAAATTATGTTGTATGCCGAGGGGGCATCTACCACTAGGAAGTTGATTAGACAGGTCTGCCTTAACGACCCCTGCCCCAGGGACAGGGGGAGGGCGATTGCTCCTCTCGGGCGTACCATCTCTCCTGCGAATCCATATAACAAAGTATCCACCTTCTCAATGAGGGTTTCCCCATTTGCATCTGATCATAAGCTTCTCTGTATATGATATCCGCCGAACTCCCCGAGTCTATAGACTCTGTTGACATCGTAGTTGGCCACGACGGCCGTGATTACTAGGGCATCATTATGGGGAAGAATGACTCCCGCTCCTTCAGTGGGGTCAAATTGAATGACGGGCGCGCCCATCTTCGTGCTTACATCCAAGACTTCTTCAGGAGGTGCGGCCTCGGCTTCTCGAGCTATCGCCTTTCAAACCTTATGAGAGTCTCCCCCCATAGGTCCTCCTACGATCATGCGTATGACTCCCTTCCAATAAGGGTTTGCGTCCTCTAATGGCCCGAATGGGGCTGGTTTACGTCTTTCCGTCCGAGGAGGTTCGGGACTGGACTCTACCGGGGCTTTTCCTTGGTTCTGGTCCTTTTTCTGGTAGAACCTGTGCCTTGAGACTTCTCTCTACAAATGACCTCTTGGAGGTATCCATTCTGGACGAGCCGCTCGATCTCGTATTTGAGATGTCGGCATTCCTCTGTGGAGTGCCCATAGTCATTGTGGAAACGACAGAATTTGTCTGACTTGGGTCGTGTAGGGCCTTCCCTAGCTCCACGAGGACGTATTAGCAGTCCCTTCCCTCCTACCGCCATGACGGCCTGAGTGATGGGAGCGTTGAGAGGAGTGTAGACAGGAGGTCCCATTTGGAAGGGGGGTTTCCTATCCCTCCCATCAGCACGGGGCTTCTTGGTGGATCCTTCCTCGTGCGTGTCCTTTCTCTTCTCGCCCCGTCCTTCCTTCTTGGAGTCTTGGGCCTCTTCCATATTGATTTGTTTGGTTGCTCTACCGAGCAAGCTGTCAAAATCCAGTGCAAGCTTCTTAGCCAGGGATTGAAGAAATCCCCATCCAGAAGCCCTTAAGAGAAGGTGCTCGCTTTGACCTCCTGCGTGGCCACAGACACCTCCAGGGTGGCAGCATTGAAACGATGCAAGTAACCCCTCAAGGATTCGGAATGCTTCTGGCGAATGGTGAAAAGGCTAAAGGAGGTCTTGAAATGCTTCCTGCTCCTAGCAAATTGGTGAAGGAACAGCGAGCGGAACTCCTGGAAACTCCTCACTGAGCCGGAGGCAGCTGGTTGAACTACTGCTAGGCCGCTCGGGCGAAGGTGGTCACAAAGACCCGACATTTAATCCCATCTGTGTATCGATGGAGGAGCGCGGCATTTTCAAATTGTGATAGGTGATCTTGCGGGAAAGTGGTATCATCGTACTCCGCAATGGCTGGTGTTCAACAGTTGGGAGGAAATTCGTCTGCCATGACCTCCTCGCTGAATAGGATTCCACCTTGCACCTCCAACTGGATTCCCATCATCCTATGCTACACATTTTTGTAACCTTTTCTGCAGGTACTCCAACCGAGCCTTCCAACACTGGGGAGGAGGAACTGGTTCCCCCTCATGTAGTTCGAGAAATATCTGTCCTGGAAGGGTCTCGCCATCTTCCGCCGGCTTGGCGGGCACTGGGGGGACTCCCCGGGGCCTAGGGGCCATCGCCGCCAGGGGGGCAGTGTCGACCGTTGCCATCTGCGCCCGTATAGCGGATGTAATCATCTGCTAGATGGCCACCATTAATCCTGGGGACAACCTATCAGAGGAGGTGTCTGAGGGGGTACTGTCCCGCGGAGAGTCCGACAGAAGTTCGGAAGGACCAGGGGGTCTGGCCTCCCTCCTACCGGAGAGAGCCAAGGGGGCTCCAGACAATACTTGCAGCGCCTGAGGGTCGGCAGGAGCGTCTATGGCCTTCTGCTTGCCTGATCCGCTATTGGGAGTGTCCATAATCCTCACGTCTTAGCTCTGTGTTCCCACAGACGGCGCCAATTGATGTGAGCTGAAAGAGCTCGTTCTTGGGCTTGAATGAAGTGGCTAGCGGCAACCTGCAAAAAAAGCGTTAGCACTCCGACGCTCAAGTTAGTAAGCAATACGGAAGAATAAACGTAAATGAAACAAAAAGGAGATGAATTCTCGTGAAATAAGAACATAAAATAAGCCTTCCCAGACTACACACTAGCCTTCCCAGACTTCTGCAGCCCTTGGACTCCTTGAAAGTAAGGAGTCCGTTGAAGGGGTCTTTCGCAGATGAGGATAAAGGGTAGACCTAGTCAACCCTTATCCTCTCTTGGTGAGCCTGGGCCTCCTTGCTGGTCATTTCACCCTAAGCCTGGGCCTCCTTGATGGGGCTTCTTTTCCAGCCCGGACCGGACTCCCTCCTTATTGTGGCAGGCTTGGTCAGTACTTCCTTGGGCATGAGTCGGTGCCTTGAATGGGCCTCCTCCTGATCATAGGTGGGCCTTTGTGGAGGGCTCCAACACCTTCTTTTGGATTCCTACAAGTATCTTTTGGGCTTCTGGGCATCGATTGGGCTAGTATTTTTGGTATATATCATAGCCCCTAAACAGAAATATGAAAAGTACTATTTTATCCTTGCTGAATTTTTAATTTGTTTTAAGAAAATGTTTGAGAAAAATGTAAAAAAAAATTGAGGGTGGGTAAAATAAACAATCCGTAGATAATATTACTCCATAAAAATATTTAAGAAAATTCTAAAAAGTATATAAAATTGTAACTTATAATCCAAAAGAACATTTTGACAGTTCACTATAAAAATTGGATGAAAACCTAACAAAATGGGCTCATTGTTAGATCGACGTTAAAGTCAAAAAATATTTATAATTTTTTAAATAATGATAAGGTATTTATAATTATACAAACATCATGGAGAAGCTGGAATTTATCCTATCTTTTATTCACTTAGAATCAATAAAGAAAACGATGTGAGGAGGTAAAAACTATAATTCCAGCAGTGGGCTGAGAGAAGAATTTTGGAATTTGTTTTTACTACTAGCTAGGGTTGATCAAAAAAAGTTTTTAAACCACCGGAATCGGACTCGATTAAACCATCTTTATAGATTTATTTTCGAGTGTAATACTAAATTTATAATAAAATTGTATTGCACTTATTGGTTTGGTTTTAGAACTAAAAGAGGCCGTCAAAAATCAAAACAAACCATAAAATATGTAATTAAGTTTTAGATTTTATATATAATAATTTGATAAAATTAATTAATTGTTTAAAATAAAATTATATTCAATTATAAAAACTCAAAATTCATATATTATCAAAAGTTAGCATTGCAAAGCCTATTTTTGTAAAACTTAGATTTTGGACTCCATACAAAAATATGTATTTAAGTTTTTAAAGTAACAAACCAATTTTAACCGATCATAACTTCTCCCTTTCTCCTCTTTCTCTTATATTTTCCCTCCTCTTTCAATTTTAACCCATCAGAATTTTAAGTGGCAATTTAAAAAATTATTTTATAAAACCGTCAAAGCCAATTAAATGTGAAAATAACTTTAAAAAAATCAAAATCACATCATGATCACCCTTAACAATAGCTTCTACTGCACGCGATTTTAATGAGCATATTAAAAAAGTTCATGGTCTCAAATGAAAAGAAAACTAAAGTTTGTGAAAAGAAATAAACATGGCGTAAGGGAAGAAAAAAGATAATTGAGAAAAAGGAAGTTTATGAGAAGAAAGAAACGTGAGAAGAAAAAAACATCAAGTGAGATGAGAAGAAAAAAATTATAAAGTAAGTTTATTAAAAAAAATATTCAAATTGCTATTGTAACCAAATTTTTATTAAAGGGACGAATTGAATGAAAGAGTAAATTTGAATATTCAGAAGTTAGTATGACAACATGGTTCTCTTTTATAGTAGTATAAATAATCCTACTTATTAATCTATACTATTTACTATTGGTGAGATCCCTAAAATAACTAACTTGGTAGGTGCCACATGGGCTTGCACAACAGAAATAACATTACCACCCACTATGCAGCCTGACTCCAATACGCCAGTCAGTCTTAAGTAACACAAGCACTCGAGTGTATGAATTTTATATTTGAGTGAAGTTTGATCTCAGAATCGTATGCAATAATATCAATAAATGTAAATACGTAAGCAAATACACATATATACAGGCAAAACACCAAATTTTTCATTTTATTCTTCAATTTCAATATAAGGAGCCTACTTGCACACAATGAACTCTTAATAACTATACAAAGGCCATGAAAATTTAGGTCAATTAATACATGAGACAAGTTGTAGTTGACAATTCCAATTGTCAGGAAAACTGCCAGAAACTAACAAAACTACCCCAACTTTCTTAGACAATCCTACAATATTGTATTGCTATGTGGCAGGCAATTGTCTTGGGTAGGACAACACTAACTACTTGGACGCGTTCCTCACATTTGTGCCTAAATCATCGCCTCAGCCAACGACCAATTATCAAGACCTGGCCTTGCCGACTGTGTGTAGGTGCCGCTGCTAGGTCATCTTGCGCGCACCGCCTACTGTATATCACACATATGTGTGGCCAACATCACCCATGTGCGTGCAACCAAGCCCGTTCCTGACATTTTTGTGGCCCTAGGGCGAGAAAGAAAAAAGAGGCTCCTAATGAAGCATATATAAAATAGTTAATCCATGGTTATAACCTTCTTTATTATAATTTTAGATGATCAATGCCTTAACAAATAATATGCCATATACCAAAAAAAAAAGCAGCGCAAGAAAGTAGCAATATGATAGCGAGTAACTAATATTACTAGCTCGGCTTACAGACTTTGATGTAAGAAGCAACAACTTGGAAGCAACACGTAGCCTTAAGTCAAGTAGAAATAGCACCATCCAAGTAAAAGCTCCAGCACCCAACAAACTAGGACAAGATTAGAGTGGTAAGAGGACGGTCGACACGTAGCAGCAACAAAACATGAACATGAACAGATTGTCATCTCTGCATTCACAAGACAAATATGAACATCATTAGCAAATGCTAAAAGCAAAGTAAGAATACTAAAAATACAAAATAAAACATAAATAATCATTAATTGACTTGCAACAAACCTGTAATCACAAAAAATTAAGTCGTCGAGCATTCCTAGAAGCAAAATTAAGTCGTCGTTTCAATGCACAAAATGGCTAAACCATTCAATCTTTCTTGCGACATAGATGATCTCAAGTAAGTTTTCAACAGTTTTAACTTTGAAAAACTCCTTTCAGTCGATGCTACAGTCATTGGCACAGTCAATAAGATTCGACAAGCAATAGAAATATTTGGAAAGCAATCCAAAGTCTTGACAAATTCAAGAATATCTATAACTGACATGAATTTATTCGGCAAAGTCCCTTGGAGAATCTTGAGTTCTGAATATAGATCATTTAAATCAACATCGGACTTATCACCATGAGAAAAGGTACTGTGAAAAGTATTACAACACTGCCATAGTTCACTCTCATCCAATGACTTCAACCTCTTCGAATCAAGTAAGAATCCAAAGATGCTTTCAAATCTCTTTAGTTCCTCGAACCTGCTTCTCAGTGACGCAATAGCCATATTTGTAATGATATTGAAATAGTCATATTTAAACGCCTCCTCAGGTGACCGTACCTCTTCATCATCAGTGTTTTCATCATACTATTTTTTCCTCAATACACGGCGCTTCACTGGAAAATTATGAGAATCCTTGAGAATATCTGATAACAGAGTGCGTAGAAAGGTGAGAAGTCGGTTTGCAAGAGCATTTCAATTCTTGATTCCTTGTAGTATTATTATTGAATATAATAATTATTTTTTTATGAATGATATAATAATTGTTTTACATAATTAATTATTCATAATAATAGTAGAAGGGTAATTTGGGTTCGGTGGAGGCCCCCCTGAGGGTTGGGCCTTGGGCCATCGCCCTAGGTGGCCCACCCTCAGGAACGGCCCTGCGTGCAACATGCACATCCATCCACCATTTTTCTCATTATCTCACACATTTAGCTGAAGATGTCGAGACAACAACCAACGATGATCGACTAACGACATCAGGGGCGAAGCCAAAAACTTGGTTTAGCCCTGTCAAAATTTAATTGTAATTGTAAGTTTATTAAAAAAAATTAAATTACTATAATTCATCATAGTTAAATACATATCATCATATAAGTACAACTAATTCTCATCACTATTACTCCGACAACGAGGGGCAAGTTGAAATCTACGAGTCTGGATGTTTTGGAAATGTTGCAAAATCACTTCATCATCGATATTAGCAAATATCTCCTGCTCAATATAACAAATCATCAAGTCATTCAGTCATTCATCACCTATCTTATTTCGCAATTCGGTTTTGATGATATTCATTGCTGAAAAAGCTCTTTCTATAGATGATGTTGCCACCGATAATATCAATGCCAGCTCAATAAGGCTATACACCACTGGAAAAATAACATGTTTTCTAGTTTCAACCATCTTGACAGCAAGACTTGAAAGATCATGACAACTTGAAAAAACTTAGAACTTCGCCTCATATCGAAAATATATGTTTTCAGCTGGTCTTTCAATAAAATAACATCACAAGAAGAGAAATCATCAGAATAAATCTCAGCAAGACGAATGAGCATTTCACGATCGAATTTGGCAAAGGAGTTTCTCGAGTCAAGACATGATATGCTTCTGAGTAGTTCTGTAGATGCCTCACTAAATCGATTATTGATTTCAATAGTAATTAAATCAATAACAGCAAGAAAAAAATCTCAGCATGATAATGGTGATAAAAAGTTACCAGTTGCCCTTCACGCCTTAAACGACCTCGGATAGGAATAGTATCCTACATCTTTGAAACTAGAATAGACTTTTTATCACAAAACATCTCAACTTCTTTCACGAATGCATCCCATCCATTATCTCTCAAGTGTTGTAGGTGATCTTTGACTGTGACAATCGACGTCATTGCATTACCAATGTTCTGATCTTTCAGTTGCAAGGCATTAGTGTTAGAATAGGTGACCAGAAAGCCAATTGAATTGGCGGTTTTGGTACTATTTAGCAATCTTTATTGACTTGATGAATATAGTAAGTATTCATCCGTGGCACTATGTGTTTGTTGTGCTTACTGATTACATTAAACGATGTTTTAACGTCACAACAAATGCCCATAGACCAAATGGATAACCCATGTAGTTGAGCTGCGCATTGGATGGCAGCTATGATACCAACTTCTGAGGGTTGGTCTGAAATGTTCCAAGTCAAGGACCTCGAGACAGGGCATCGAGCGTCCTATAGAGACTTGCACTAAGGATCGCATTCATTGGATGAGTGTCGTGTTTCATCGGCGGCAGACGTTGGACGTAAGTAATATTAGTGGGTTAGTTGACAAGGGTGTTAGTGGACACAAGCCCAAGTCTAGCTTAGGGTGAACCTAATGAGTCACACACAAATAACTTTGGATTTGGTGGAATTAATTTGAATTAATTCTAGAAGAAGCGAATAAATTTAATTGAATTAAATTTATTCAAGAGAGAAAATAAATGATTGGATCATTTATTGAGAAATTCATTTGATGGATGGTCCAAGATTAATTAATTGGATTAGTTAATTTTGGACTAAGAACCTTTAAATTAAATAGATTAATTTATTGGGTTTTGGCTAGAATAATTGATTGGATCGATTATTCTTAATTTGGACTTATGTTTATTTAATTGGATTAAATAAACTATTGGGATTCAGTTGGATTGAGATTAATTAATTCCCAAAGATTCTTTTTTGGACTTAAATTTAATTAGATTAATAAAGTCCAAAAGCATGGAATTCAAGTCCATATTTTATACAAGTTGTAGCATGTTGTAGGAGAATTTGGAGCTTTCTCCTAATGTGTATATGCCATGTGGGGTGCATATGGAGGTGGTTCTCCATATGCCATCATGGGTGATACTTGTGCTATAATAGTGTATATGTGGAAGTTAGCCTTGGAGGTTTATTGATGGAGGTTGAATTTTGAATTCAAAACTTCCTACTTACACATAAAAATACACTACACAAAAATACACTAAGATGCTTCATTTTGTTGGAGATTTTAAACCGTAAACACCTCTGAAAATTCTCTCTAAGTGTTCTTTTCTTTTGGAAAGAAAAGAACTTAAAACATTCTAAAGATCACTAATTGATAGTGTTGCTTTGGAATTGTTTTCTTCTTATCTTCACTATATTTTATCTAGCAATAAACTATAGTTTGAATCCTTAATGTGGTGTGGACAATACTTAGAGGAGTTCTACATTGGACTCTCAAGTGAACGAAACAAGAAAACGAAAAGGGAATATAGCTAGAACCGGTTCTACGTGCAATGAACATAAGGTTGGTTTTTATTTACGATACATGCACGTTTTTGTTTTCTTCCTTTAGCCACTTGTATATCATCTTTTCCTATTTAATTTATGCTGTGACATACACCAAACGCCCGGGAACGTCAAAGGGAACACCCCTTTGAATTCGTTTTAAATTATGCTTTAAATTCACGTTTTTTCGCTTCTGTTGCGTTCCCAGGCCGTACCCGTTTATTTTAGTGGTATCAGAGCCCGGTTCGGTGTTGTGGCTTAAAGATTTACATGTTATTATGTGTTGAGCATGAAGAATAAGTTTAAATTGCTTTTGAAAAGCATGTTTTATGATTTTTTCTAGCATGATTATATGTATGAAAAGATGTGCTAATTTTGCTTTTGAAATTATGGATATCTATGCATTTTATGAGAGTTTATTTTTTGTAAATGCGTGTTTACATTTCAGTTTTACAGCAAAAATTTTTAAAAAAAATTAGAAAAACGTTCAGCCGCCGTCTGCTTGTTGCTGCCTGTCGGCCGGTCACTGGGCCAGTAGGCGGCGCGCGCGGGCAGTGGCCTCTGCATGCTGCCTGGCGCGCGCGCCCGCTGGCCGTGCGTGCTGGCGGGCAGCGCACAGCCTGTGCGCATGTGCGCGCGTGCGGCCCGTCGTCGGCCGGTCTGGAACGTCTGGGCCGTTTTGCATCGTTTTTCATGAAAATTTCAATTTTCTGATTTTTGCTATTTTCTGAATGTGAGTAATTTTGGCATATTTTAATTTTAGTTAAATTGGATTTTTTCTAAAATTATTTTTGATGCCTTAGATTATTTTGGAAATGGTTTCCAAACTAAAATTATTTTTACATTGGATGTATGGATGATATCCATTTTTCAATTGCATTATTTATATATTATTTTCTGCACTTAATTATGTTTACAGTTAGATATTGAATATCTTGTTATAAATGCATGGTATGTATTTATCTGTTGGCATATTTATATTTGATGTAAATGTGCTTTGTTGTTGTTGTTTATTTGATAAACAATAAGGATGATCACTAGCCCTTTTTTAGCCTATGTATGTTTAATTTATTGTTGGGTGAGACCTGTGTGTCTCTTTGTTTTTCTTCTCTCTATCGTTTTTAGCCTTGGAAGAATAAGGCTTTCTTCCTCTCTTTAATGTCCTCCCCCCGACTTATGATTGGGGTTTCTTTAAAGTTGTAATGAGAGTAGATTAGGTTGTGAAGATTTATTTTATTAAATGTAAGCTTCCAAGGAGATGAAAGTCCGGTTGGATGGAGCCCATGATGGAAGGTCAAGAAGAACAAAGGAGGAATTTTTACAAGGCCCCATTAGAATGATAATGGGATGTAAATATTGTAATAATGTAAGCCTACTCTAGTTTGACCATAGATCCACTGCGGGCTCAGTAGATCACTTAGGAATGGGCTTGTGATCATCCTAACAGGAGCGTGCTAGGCTTGTTTTGCATGTGCTTAAGTTTTTTATGCTTTGATGTATGGTGTGTTTGGAATACATCTATTTACATTGAATGTTTAAAACTTGAGCATGCAAAATACTAATAATGATGAGGTCTCGGTCTTAATATATATTATTAACTCTCACTTGGATGGTCCAAGTAAATATTAGGCCCAAAATGGAATTAAATCAAATGGTTTGATTATTCCAAGCCTTCCATCCATAACAATGTAGTAAGGAAGCTACTTTCACCCATTCGTGGTCTCACGAGTCGTGGCACGTTTGGAATGGAAGAAAGTTATGCTATTGTTATGAACAAAGGAATATGCTCTTGTTTCCCTGTCTCACGAGTCGTGGGGGGCGACAGTTGAGATATTCATTTGATTGATAGGTCGGGCCTAACGCTAAGTAACATGATTCACTTGGAGTCCTCGTGATCATGTGAAAAAGCGAGCCAAAATATCTTGGGGATCTCATTGGATGAGAATGGTATTGGACACCTCCCATAAAGCCTTTTCCATGTGAATCGTAAAAGCGGGGGATGGAAAATTGCGTTTGTAGACTCCAAGCCCACTAGGAAATAGTTTCCTGAAAACCTCACTTGAGAGTGGTGGGCTTTTTAAAGAAATAGTGGGAGGGGTTAATGACTAAAGACCAAGTCTTAACTTGAATTCAATATTATAATAATCTACTAAATTTCTGCTTTACATTTTGAATGTAGATGTCTAAGAATCCACTCGCTGTAATTCTTGAGACTAATAAATTTGACGGAACAAACTATAATGATTGGCTGCGAAATCTGAGGATTGTCCTCAATTTCGAAGACCGGGCTTACATTCTGGATAAGCCTCTTCCTTGGATCTTGTTGGAGGGGTCCTCGTCAGAAGAGCGTTTGACGTTCAATGAATGGCAGGAGGACAAGCGCAAGGTCCGCAGCATAATACTGGCATCCATGACTAATAAGATCCAGAAGCAGTATGATCGACTGGATGATGTCAGCTCGTTAATGCTCCGTATGAAAGACGTTTATGCGGTACCGGACCGGCATATTAGATATACTGCGACGGAGGCATTTTTTGGAGCTAAGATGACAGAAGGGTTGTCTGTACACCAGCATGGAGTGATGATGCTATCCCTAGTGCAGAAGCTCAAAGACCTCCGAGCTGATCTTGGAAACGAGATGTACATCGACGTGATCCTTCAATCTCTTCCTCCCTCTTTTGACTCGTTTATCGTTAACTATAACATGAGTGGGCTTGAAAAAGACCTTCATGAGTTGATAAACATGTTGGTCCAGTATGAGGTAACGATTGAAAAGTCTGAGCCGTGAGTATTGGTGGGGGCGGCTTCGACCTCAAAAGTGAAAGGCAAAGGGGGCGGACGTTGAGGAGGAAGAAGCGTAAGATAGAATCAGCCGCTGCAAGCGCTCAGAGCGCTCCTGTTGCCATGCTGGGCATGGGCAAAGGAAAGAGGAAGGCGGTTCGGCAGGCAAGGATTGCAAAAGATGTTTGCATATATTGCCATGATAAGGGGCATTGGAGTAGGGAGTGTCCTAAACTCCTCTCCAACCAAGGTACATTTGATTTGAGCTTTAACATGATTACTATTCTACTTCTTGGGTATTGGGTACCAGTTGTAGAGCTCATATCTACAAATGGTTTGCAGGAAATGGGAAGGAGTAGAAGGCTAAGACGGAGATGGTTCTAAAGCTAGGAAATGGATGGGTTGTTGCTGGAAAAGCTATAGGACCAACTAGGCTTAGCCAGTGATCATGTTAGGATAGAGTTGATAGGTCACGATTATGTAACCTAGCATGATCAAAATTATATTTTTCTATTGTTGGACAATTAGGATTACATGTTTTTTATCAATAAAATTTTCTTTTATTTGACAAAGAATGGTTATTCTTGTCTGCTAGGTTATTTGCATAATTGTTTCAATACTATCCCATAATTAGATTATGAATGCTCAAAACAAATGATAAAATGGATAATCAACATAAACTCACAGATTTGGCATGCAAAGCTAGGTCACATTCCTTTAGATAGGATAAGGAACTTAGTAGATTTAAGGAGTTGAGAAATTAGACAAATTGAGTCTACTAGCTTGCAAGTCCTTCCTGAGCAGGAAGATGGCCAATAAGCTCTTTGTAGGACAAAGTATGCTTGCTAGTAGTCTGTTGGATTGGATCCAGTCAGATATCTGTAGGTCACTGAATAATACACAAGACCAGTAGAGTGTTCACAAAGTCTACGGGCCTTTGGAAGGCTCAGGGAATTAGATTTGAAGTGGGAACCAAACTGGTTGCAAAATTAACCTTCGATTGGATCGAGTGGTGTGTATTTAGTGGGAGTTCTTGATGTATCTAAATGGGAATGGAATTCTCACTCAGTGGAATTCTTCCTAGAACGCCACAATTGAACGACATCTCTGATAAGGGAGGAATCGAACCTTATTGGACATGGTTCGTTCGGTGTTTTCACTGAACTATCTTGGCCCATCTAGGCGTGTTCTTAAAAACAGTATCCAAGTTGTAAAACATGACACTTTCTAAAGATTGTGGCCCGAACGCCATATTGGATATGGCGTGGTAAGCCTGTATCCTACAAAGTACTTGAGTATGTGGGATGGTCTTGCATACGTCAAGGGACTAGTGGGAGGCAAACTAGCTTTGCACAGGTTCATGTATTGTCCTAAGGGAAATTAGGTTTCAAAGGATAACCGGTATGAGGAAGAGCTCCTTGAGAAATCAAGTAGAGCGACACCTCAGTACGATATAGCAAACATCATTTGTAATCGAGTTTGCCCACTAACTATATTTCAGTTCTCCTAGGGATGACCAGAATACCTTACACACCTGAGAGGTACAGATTTTTAGGTCAATCCGGTCAATCGGATTATAATTTAATAGATATAAGGAGAAGCAATGTTGGACATTAGATCGAATCAATGGCTTGGAGCCATGTGATTTGACATGGAATTCAAGCTAGGTTTGAAACTCCATGTAACTGAAATATTCGTTTTGATGAGTTCATGCGAGGTATGACTCGATCAGTAACGAGCTTGAGGGTCAGTGGGAGTTTGGTTGTGTTCCTAGTGTTTTAAATGTGTAACCTCTTATTCATTTGGAATGAATTCAAGATGTTAGGAAACACTGAAATACGAACATTGTTCACGCAATTCTCCATGAAAGGAATTGGATTCCTATATATAGGGTTGAGCTGTCCAAGACTCAATCAGGGTTGATTGATGAGGAAGCTTAGATGTTTGACATCCCCTACGTCTTTGCCGTAGGCAACATGGGCATGTTGTATGGTGCATTGGACCTGATGTTGTGTATGCTTTGGGCATAACCACGGAAATTGGGTGTGTACCGAGGAGGCAGTAGATGGTTGTTGAGAACAGTCTTTAATACCTGAATGAGGATTAAAGAAGTGTTCTTAATGCACGTTCTATGGACAATACCGAGCTTCACTCTAAAGCGGATTTCCATACCGGATTTTCCACGGAAGCCGGCTCGAAATATTTGATCCCGCTAGTTGATTTTGGAAGGCTATAGCGATACTAGCTTCCAGGATCATGTGAATAATATCTAGTCTCAGTATGAACATATGTTCAGGCTTAATGGTAAGGTGGTGGCTTGGAAAGGTTTCAAGCGGGATACCACGACGGACCATGAAAGTTGAATGTATGGCAACTTTAGAAGTTGCTCTGTAAAGTGGTTTTGATGAAAAACCACATCAATGGTTGGGTGTGGTGCCTAGCATGGCCGAGCCAGTAATTACCTTGGAGGATAACAACATGGTTGTAGTGCAAGCTACAGGACTGAGATCTCATCACAGATCCAGGAAAATTCTTAGACAGTACCATCTGCTTGGAGCAATGATATGAAGAGGTGACGTGCGGTTGGACCGCATCATCTTGGCAGAAATAAGATAGACCCGTGAGACCGAGCCGGATATCGCAGATTCTCATGCTCAGATAAGTCTGAGCAACATGGGTGATTGGCTTTAGGTCAAGTGAGAGATTGTTAGAATAGGTGACCAGAAAGCCAATTGGATTGGCGGTTTTGGGTACTATTTAGCAATCTTTATTGACTTGATAAATATAGTAAGTATTCATCCATAGCCCTATGCGTTTGTTGTGCTTACTGATTACGTTAAACGACGTTTTAACGTCACAACAAATGCCCACAGACCAATTGGATAACCCATGTAGTTGAGCTACGCATTGGATGGCAGCTATGAAACCAACTTCTGAGGGTTGGTCTGGAATGTTCCAAATCGAGGACCTCGAGACAGGGCATCAAGGGTCCTATAGAGGCTTGCACTAAGGATTACATTCCTTGGATGAGTGTCGTGTTTCATCGGCGACAGACGTTGGACGTCTATGCAATATTAGTGGGTTAGTTGACAAGGGTGTTAGCTGACTGAACTGACTCGCAGTAATCGTCATATGGAAGCCTTGGAGGCTTGGTCGGTATGACTGGAATTCCCGGCTCCGATAGTACGAGATTAGTCCTCGGACTTGAGAAATCATGGCAGTCACATGCATGTGAAGGCTGTATCTAGGGTCTGGCAAGAGATGTCCGTATATGGGATACATTCATCATAAGCCTTATCCAGTGCAGTTGGAATATGTATTGAGGACGGTGGATTCCAAAATAGGATCCACCACCTGTCAGTATATGACAGTCGAGTCTCCTATGCGCTCTGAGATGGTTTAAGCTCTTTAAGTCTGTGGCCACAGCGATTGGTCGAGTAGGGAATGATTTCCTACGTCGATCAATAGAGCAAACGTGTCTTAAGTTATTGAGCATAGTTGTCTAGTCCAGGATGAGAATCGACACCCAATTCCATGCCCTAGACTAAGACCGGGAGACGAATGATGGAAGGACCGTACTCGTATGGAACTAGGGAGCCTAAATATTTACGCTAACATTCACCTAGTCTCTAGTGCCATGGACCGTTGCTAGACGGCCACCCATGGTGACGGGCGTTTTTTCGATTAAGGGTTAATTGGAAAAACAGTTAATTAAATTGGATTTAATTGACCAATTGTGTTGGACACAGCTCAAATCTAGCTTAGGGTGAACCTAATGAGTCACACACAAATCACTTTGGATTTGGTGGAATCAATTTGGAATTAATTCTAGAAAAAGCGAATAAATTTAATTGGATTAAATTTATTCAAGAGAGAAAATAAATGATTGGATCATTTATTGGGAAGTCCATATGATGGATGGTCCAAGATTAATTAATTGAATTAGTTAATTTTGGACTAAGAACCTTTAAATTAAATAGATTAATATATTGGGTTTTGGCTAGAATAATTGATTGGATCGATTATTCTTAATTTGGACTTATGTTTATTTAATTGGATTAAATAAACTATTGGGATTCAGTTGGATTGAGATTAATTAATTCCCAAAGATTCTTTTTTGGACTTAAATTTAATTAGATTAATAAAGTCCAAAAGCATGGAATTCAAGTCCATATCTTATACAAGTTGAAGCATGTTGTAGGAGAATTTGGAGCTTTCTCCTAATGTGTATAGGCCATGTGAGGTGCATATGGAGGTGGTTCTCCATGTGCCATCATGGGTGATACTTGTGCTATAATAGTGTATATGTGGAAGTTAGCCTTGGAGGTTTATTGATGGAGGTTGAATTTTGAATTCAAAACTTCCTACTTACACATAAAAATACACTACACAAAAATACACTAAGATGCTTCATTTTGCTGGAGATTTTAAGCCATAAACACCTCTGAAAATTCTCTCTAAGTGTTCTTTTCTTTTGGAAAGAAAAGAACTTAAAACATTCTAAAGATCACTAATTGATAGTGTTGCTTTGAAATTATTTTCTTCTTCTCTTCACTATATTTTATCTAGCAATAAACTATAGTTTGAATCCTTAGTGTGGTGTGGATAATACTTAGAGGAGTTCTACATTGGACTCTTAAGTGAACGAAATAAGGAAACGAAAAGAGAATATAGCTAGAACCGGTTCTACGTCCAACGAACATAAGGTTGGTTTTCATTTACGTTATATGCACCTTTTTGTTTTCTTTCTTTAGCCACTTGTTCAGCATCTTCTCCTATTTAATTTATGTTGTGACATACACCGAACGTCCGAAAATTTTAAAGGGAACACCCCTTTGAATCCGTTTTAAATTATGCTTTAAATTCACATTTCTTCGCTTATGTTGCGTTCCCGAGCCGTACCCATTTCTTTCAATTAGATAATCATTTGTCATTCCCAACACTCTTATCATCAAATGCAAGATAAAAATAAATTCAAAACTTTCCATTTTTCTCAATGAAGCCTGATGTTGTTCCTCTTTGTTCCAAAATATTTCCATCATCACACACATATTGCAATATCTCCAACACTGAATCCCACATACTAAGGAGACGAACTAGAGTTATATGATAAGAACCCCAATGTGTATCACCTCATCTAGCAATAGTGGCCTTTGATGTTTGCCTCTTCCTGAAAAAGTCTCACCTTGTTCTAATTTCTCTACAATCTTCTCATGATGATTTTAAAGCAATGCATCTCTTCTTTTACATGAAGCACCCACAACATTCACAAGCATACTAATATAATTGAAAAAATCACAAATAGCCAAGATACTTTTTGCAACAGAAACAACCACCAATTGCAACTGGTGGCAAAGCAATGGATGCAAAAGGCAGATGGAGTTTCCTTTTGAATTAGTGTTTTCAAACCATGAAATTGACCTCTCATATTTGATGCACCATCATTTCCTTGACCTCTTAATCTAAAAATAGATAAACCATAATGAGCAAACATACCGTCTATAGCAGCTTTTAGAGAAGGAGCTGAAGTATCGCTAACATGTTCAACACTAAAAAATCTTTCAATAACTTGTCCCTTTTTATTCACAAACCTCACATTCACAGCTATTTGCTCTTTTATTGATTTATGCTGAGACTCATCAACAAGAAGAGAAAAATAACTATCTCCAATCTCACTAATAATATTTGACATCGTTTCTACTGCACAAGCTCTCACCAAGTCTTTTTGTATCTGTGAAGAAGTCATTTGATTATTTCTAGGTGCATTTTTATTAAGCACACTCCCAACACTATCAACCCTCTTCCCATACCAATTAAGTATCTCCAGAAAATTTTTCCTATTTTTAGAGGTAACCGACTCATCATGACCACGAAAAGCAAGACCTTGCATCAATAAAAATCTCACAACATGTAAAACAGTTGTAATTTGAGTTTGATAAGCTTCCTCCGTCTTTCGATCACCAACATGTTCTTTAAGGCATCAATTGCCCTCTTCCAATGGCTAAAGCCAATCTTTGAGAAAACATCACCCCCATGTTTTGTACTTTTTCCAAGTTGTTTGAAAAGATAACAATACAAGCAAAATGTTGCATCTTTTGGTACACTATACTCCAACCAATCATTGTTTTTGAACCACGCAGCTCTGAATCCCCTCCATTCGTTTCCATATTATTTTTTAGGAAATTTTTGTCCGGTTGGTTGACAAACACCTTTAGCAAATACTCTCTCCTAACTCTATCTCTAATTGCAACATCAATCTCATCAATTGGTTTTCGAAGACCAGGATCAGCAACAATATCATCTACATTAAACTCATTACGACTTCTTTTTTGTGAGATAGTACCTTTAGATGAACTAGACATATGTGTATTTGATTCCACAGTTGGTGTTGCTTCTACAGGCGGTGTAGCAAAAGATCCCACTACATTCACAGTCTCTTGATAACAAATTTATCCATTCCCTGGAAAATTAAAACCTATATTTATATAAATTATAATCATAAATTTTATAATCAATTTTTATAACTAAACTTGTTCCAAGCTCTGTTTAAAACATTAATGTTCTAATTTTTATTTATTTCTTTCAGTAATATTTATTTTATATACTGGAGATACTTATAACAAATTACAAAAATTGATTTTTTTTAAATTCTTTTTTCCATCTTACCCAAAATCACCATTTTCTTTTTTTAAATATATAAAAAAAATTGGGATTCGATAAACTATTTCTGATCATTATTGTAAGGGTCGTAGTGCAAAATATTATGATTTTTTTTGTTACTGTTTCTGAGAGACTTGGATAAAATAATATAAAGTAAATATAAAAAGCAATACAAATTTTGGCAAGAACTATAACCTTGGTTTTGAGATATTAGAATATGGACCAACCGTTGTGGATTTTATTTTTCTTGCCCAGCAGCGCTCGTAACTCTCTTTGTGACCGTGAGGAAGAAGACAACAACTTTTGGAATTTGGCTTGAAATTTTCCTTTCTCTTGAGTTTGAGTCGTGGCTCTAAAGAAGCCGTGAATTTTTTTTTTCAAATTTTAGCCATGAGTCGTGACTTGTACAACAAGAATATGACTTTTGGTTAAATTTTTCTTCTTAGTTGAATACCTTAAAGTAGGCTTTTAATTAAAGGCCTTAAAATGAGCTTAAAGAAAAAAAAAAGGTTGAAGGCATTAAAGTGGGCTTTTAGTTGACAAGGATAGGCGTCAACTAAAAGCCCAATTTCTAGTACATATATATATATATATATATATATAAGCCATAATGCTATGGGCTGACCCAAAAGCCAAGCTCTGTCGATTGCATGAGCTCGACAGAACTTGATTTCACCCTGAACAACATCCCATTCTACACCTAAGGCCTGCACGTCCACTCGTCGTGCGACCAAGTCATGCACCATTATTCGATATTTCCCAACCAGCCGATGTTTTTGAATCACTGTCCCATATGCGGCTTAACCAACACTATGTTCCACCACTCTTGAACATATTTTTTATTCATTAAATATCTGTTTTTTTAATCAATTAACTCTTTTAATAATTTTCTATTCATGCTTATTAATATTAATTTATTGTGTTACTTTTGATCAATTATTTATTTTATCTTTAATTTTATTTAATTTGAACAAATATAATAATTAAAACTATGCACTCGCATTAATTGTGTTTTGAGCGCTGACAAATGTAAAGATTAAGACAGTTTACATCCATGCAGATATAATATTTATCCCCTTCAAGATAAAAACAAATAAAGAAAGAAAGAAAAATTGGGGCTACTATAATTTAAGGATATAGGCAAGAAATAGGAGTTAATTATTAAACAAACATTAGAGGTGTATCCACAATTGCACAAAAATTAGAGTTAATAGCTGTACCAATCTAAGTGGAACTCTTAAAGCTTAGTTTGGTTGCACGATTGGATAATTGATTATGATATTAATTTTGAAATAATTGATTTTAGGGAAAAAAAATTACTGTGGCGCGAATTCATAATTTTATAATTGATTATATAAATACAGATTGTAGTTAAATTTCAAAATTAATCTCATTCTTAAAGTTAATGAAGAAAATAAAAAAGTATTTAATATGTATAATGGATAATTAGATAAAACATAATTAGGATAAAATTAAAAACTATAAATTGTAATTTTATCAAAACTTGATTTTGATAGAATTTAATCTCATAATAATTATTGAAAAATAAACAAAATGACATAAACAATTGAGTTTGCATTCGGAACAAAGGTTTGACCTGCTCAACACTACGTACTAGACATCCAATAATAAGTAATATTCACTCTTCTCTACTCCCTCTCAAAAGAAAAAAAGAAAAGAAAGACTCTTCTCAACTCATTAGATTTAACTATAAATATCCTAATTATTCCATAATTTTTGTTATCTCTCCTTTTCTCTTTATATTGAGGTACTAGCCTGAATCTTGTGTTATGCACGAAAAATAATAAATTTTATAATATTTTTAAAAACTTTGAATTACATGATGGATGTTATATTTTAATAACCATCCTACTATATACAATATTACAAACTTATTTATACAAAACTTAATATTAAATTTTTTACTAAGTTTGTTCATGAAACCTGAGAAATTAAAATTATTTTATAAGTTTAAAATACTATATATACATATTCTTATTCAATTAATAAAATATATTATGTAAAAGATATTATCCTATAAATTGATATAGTTTCTCCCAAAAAAATGTGATTCGTATTAAATGATCCTTTAATAAATTTTTTGAAAGGAAGAGTAAAGAAAAGCATTAGCAACACTTTTTTATTTCTATCATAGAAAAAATTAATAGTATCTTAAACTAATGAAATTATAAAGATATATATATATATATATGTTTCAGAATGATATGCTAACAATAAAAATATACACGAAGAAATGAAAATGGTACGAACACAACATAATAAAAAAGTATCTAGTAATTGGTTTCATGCCCATTAATTATCATAGATACGGTAAATAGACGGATTACTACTTAAATGAATAATTCCTATTATCATATTAAATTTCCAAACTGATTATTATTTTTCACTTGATATTGAATTTATTAATTGACTATATCTTTTTCGTTTAATTTAGGCCACATCAGAAAATACGAAATTATACTTTCCCCAAAAACTTTTGAAATTACACTTACACCCCCTCCAAAAAAAAATTATTTACACCTAATCCCATTCCGATTAGGGTTTGGCCAGAATACTGACGTGAGCAAAATAATTACATAAACATTCAATTTTACCCATCATTTAACATTCTCCATGTAATAATTTTATATATAAGGGAAAGATTATAATGATGTTAATCTCCCTCCACACATATATATATATATATATATATATTACATTATCCCCTTATAAGTACAAATATATAAATGGGAATATTAAATGAGGGATAACATTGAAAGTTTATGCAATTCTTTTGCTCATATCAGTATTTTTCGTTCAAACCCTAACAGAATAAAATTAGGTGTAAATGGAGAATTTTTGGAAGGAGTGTAAGTGTAATTCGAAACTTTTTTGAAAGAAAGTGTAATTTTGTATTTTCAAACGGGGTTTAGATGTAATTAACCCTATTTATTCATTTTTTAAATCCTTTAGACAGTTTCACTTACTTTTGATGGACCAAAGAATAAAAATAAATAACTTACTCATAAATTTTAATCTCTATACATACTCTCACAAAATCTTGATCTTTGACACGCCATAAAACATAATCAATACAAATACATTATATAAAAGCTATCATATTTTCCCTATGATATAAATGGGTTTCTCTTAGAAAAAATATAATTCGGAATAAATTGTCGTTTTTGTACTCAAGTTTCTAAAAAAATATTAGTATCACTTTTTGATTTCCTTATAAAAAAAAAAAAACAACATTTGAAACTAATAAAAGGTAAAAATATTTATATTTCTAAATTATATGCTAAGAATATATATATATACACTGAAAAATTCAAAAGTCTACAAAAGATGATATAACAGCAATATATGCATAATAAAAAAATTTCTAGTGGTTGGATTTGTCCCATTAATTATCATAGATACTATAAAGTAGTCAAATTACTTTATAATATTCATTCTATCAGGTTGAATATTTCTATCCTGAACTTTTAAATTAAAAAAATAAGTCAATGGTGACAATTATGAAAGAAAATAACGGATACCTAACAATAAAAATTAATATGAAACTACATGTAAACATCACTAAATACTAAAGTTGATGAAAGAAATTTGGCGGGGAAAATATCACAAATATTTAGTCTATACATATAATTCGAAAAGAGTTCTAAATAAGTATACATTAAATTTAATGAACAAAGCTTGAAAAATAGGAGAACTTTCAATACAAATAAAAATATAAAAACTAATCTAAGCAAATTATTCACAGGTATATCTCCATACCTGAGAAAAAGAGCAAGAAAAGAAACATTTTAGTTCACAAAAATGTAACTTTTTCTAATTGAAATTGAAAAAAAAAAAAATATTTATGAACTATTGTAAAAAGAGTAGTGGCATATGATTTTTCAAATCTCAATAACAATGGAATATAAAAAATTAAATCCATTAAATAAAGTTAAGAAAAAAAACATTAATTTGAATGAAATTAAAATCTTACTTTATCAGTATTAATGAATCAATAAAAATTGTGTTGATGAAAGATATAAATCGAAAAAAATAAAAAATTATTGTATGAGATATATCAAGAGACTGATATAAGTTTAGTGATCGAAAAGTATATGCTTAAAATAAAAATAAAATAATTAGTGATAAGATAAATACTTTTTAGGGTTAATTACACTTAAACCTCCTTCGAAAATATGAAATTACACTTTCCTCCAAAGAAGTTTTAAAATTACACTTACACCCCTTCTGAAAATTCATTTTTTACACCTGACCTTCTTTTGTTAGGATTTTGACGAAAAATATTGACGTTAGCAAATAAAAAAGATACATAAATTTGTCATTTTACCCCTAATTTAACATCCCCATGTAACAATTTTGTACTTATAAGGGAAAAAAAAAAATATAAGATTAACATCACTCTCTCTCTCTCTCTATATATATATATATATATATTATATTTATCACCTTATAAGTACAAAAATATGCATAATAATGCTAAATAAAAAATAAAATTAAAAATTTATGTAATTTTTTTTGTTGACGAAAACATTTATCATCCAAACTCTCACGAAATGGGGTCAGGTGTAAATGGAGAATTTCACGGCGAGGGTGTAAGTATAATCTCAAAACTTCTTTAGGAGAAAGTGTAATTTTACATTTTCAGAGGGGGTCTAATTGTAATTAACCCTATTTTTATGATAAAAGATTAATACAAAAACTTGCATATGTTTAGAATAAATACAAATTGGATTAGTAACCTAATTTTTAAGGTAGAATCTAGTATATATTAACACTAATTTTGAAGATAGGATTTTTTAGGTAAATACAAATTTAATTTTTAATTTAAAATAGATGAGATTTCTAACCAATGAGATTTTTCTTAATAATTAAATAATTTAAAATTATCATAAATTAATATTTGGTCATAATTGGCTTAATTGTGGTCAACCATCGTTTTGCTATATATATATATATATATATTTTCCGCTCCCATTCATATTCTTTATAAATTTTAGGAAAAATTGCACTTTTTGTCCCATAGGACATAAGCTGTTATATTTTTGGTCCAGTTGTTTACGGGCTTAGCACTTTTGGTCCCAACTCCTTCAAATGTGTTAAATGATGGATGCTAAACCACCTTTCACCATTCAAAGATGGTTTTGATGACTTGAAACAACTATTCGTCTTTGGAGGGAATTGCATCAAATTTTTCAGACATTTTGGAGGGAATTCTTGTAGGATTTATTATTGCACTCCTTTTGTTGGTTATACGTATTTTAACAGCTATGATTTAGCTATATTTGTGTAATTTTTAGTCTACAATTTTGTAATGATATAATTAGAATGAAATATTTAATTATGTGATTGCAAAATTAAAATAAAATCACTGCAATTAAAAGTCGACTGATTGCATTGAAAGAAAAATATCTACTGTTTGTAATATATAATTTAGCCACATTTTTTCCCCTGCCAACTATTCATAGATATGCAATTTACATAAAAAAAAAAAAAAATTGCCAATGCTTGCAAAAGAATCGCAGATTTGCCCAAAAAAAAAAAAAATTACATCCAAAAAGGTGGCAATTTGCAAAACTAACTACAGAACAAAAGTTCATGTGGATGTAATTGATTTTTTGGGCAAAGCTGCAGTTTGTTTGCAAACATTGGTATTTTTTTATTTTTTTTATGTAAATTGTATATCTGTGAATAGTTGGCAGGGGCAAAAATATAGCTAAATTGTATATTGCATACATTGGATGTTTGCTTTCAATGCAGCCAGTCGTTTTTGTTTTTAATTGCAGTGATTTTATTTTAATATTGCAACCACGAAATTTAATATTTCATTCTAATTATATCATTACAGAATTGCAGATAAGAAATTACATAAATTTAGCTAAATCAAGCTATTAAAATACATACAGTCACCAAAAGAAGTGCAATAATAATCCCTACAACAAACTTTCTCCAAAATGGTTGAAAAATCTCACTTAATATACTCCAAAGATGAATGGTGGTTTCAAGCCATCAAAACCACCTTTGAATAGTCAAAGGTGGTTTTCCATTCAACATTTAACATCTTTAACGGAGTTGGGATACTTTTGGCTCTTCTGGGACCAAAAGTGCTGAGCTCGTAAACAACGGGACCAAAAGTGAAACAACCCATGTCCTATGAGACCAAACGTGCAATTTTTCCTAAATTTTAATCTTATGAAATACGACAATTTGTTATTGTAAAAGATTGATTTTGAGTACGAATTCCAAACAAGAAGTAGAGAATCAAGTTTATCCTTTTACACTGAAAATTTGGGGAAAAGAAAGTACTAAGAATAAGGAGCTATGATGCATGAACACGGACATAGACACAACGATATAAAAAATTTTAAAATTATGACATGATACGATTATATAATATATATTATTTATTATATATATTTTTAATTTCTTATAAAATTAAAATATGCAATATAAAAAATACCAAGATGAAATATAAAAATAAGCGTATTTTACATATAAATTCTTAACCAAAATACATGGTTTAAAAAATATACATAATTAATCTATTTTAAAAAATATGGAATCAAAAATTGCTAATGATCCAAATTAGTCAAATCATCATAACCATCTCTCAAATTCGGGAAATTCTAGCTCGCATGTGGCTCGGGCAAACCTGAACCAATCACATATCAAGTGCAATACACTTGTTGTGTAATTAGTGTACAATTCAAGAAAGTGACCAATCACATAGTAAGTGTGATACACTTGCTCTATGATTGATTTTGTTCGGCCAAACCTGACTCAGATAAGAATTTTCTCTCAATTTTTTAGTAATATCATCCCAAAATTTTTAGTTTGATAGAAGTGAATTGGTTTTTCATTCAGCCCAAATTTCTTTTTTTTTTTGAAAAATAGCCAAAAATAATTTATATTAAATAAAACCCAAGCCGTGTCCTTTTCTTTATTTTAATTTTTGAATACACGGATGTCGTGTCCGACACGAATTCGAGGCTTGTCCGTATGCAATACGTATTCGATACTATATCGGGTGATTTTTTAGAGTGTCCGAACATTGTAGATTAGGAGATAGAAGCCTTTGGGGGTTGATATAAAATTTTGAGAAAGTATAGGGTGCGGCAATGTGAATAAGATGGAAAATTGTCAGGAGTTGGTCTCCGCGCCACAAAAGAAGACAAACACAAACCTGAGAAAGGGAAAGAATCAGACATGAGTGAGAAAGTGAAGAGAGAGACACTGTACCTCCCACCCCCATTTGTCACTTCAAACTTAATACTCTCTCTCTCTCTCTCTCCTCCCCCAACAGCTCTTCCACTTTCCCCTTGAAACCCATAACAAAAAGTTCACCATTTTTCATTGTCATATTCTGTGGCAATGGGAGCAGAAAACGGCGATTACAAGAAGACGGAGCGCATCGTATTGGCTACAATCCTAGTTTGTGCTTCTCTCGCCGTTTCTTCTTTGCTGATCGCATTCAGCTATTATTGCTACTTAAGATACAAGCTCTCTAAGCGATTCAAGACCCAACAGAAAAGTTAGTGTCTTTAAAGTGTTTTTTTTTTACTCTTTGCTGTACTCTCTTGATGAGGGGTTTTCTGGAGTATATATTGTTTCTGGGCTGTTTGTGTAATGTGGGAAAATGATGTGCTTTTTGAGTGGGAAAGCTGAAATGGAAGAAAATGATCATGTTTTTGGTTTTTATACAATTTTCTTGAAAGCCCAGTTGAGAAATGGGAGTGGTGGTGTATTCTTGAATCTAGCTTTTTTCATTTTGGTCCTTTTTCTGTCATTACTGTCTTGCTATTTACTGCAGAAAAATGTAGTGGTTGAAATGGGGTAAAAGGGAAATTATGATCTGTGACAATGTTGTAATAATTAATTAGGCCAAGGAACGGTTGAGCCAGGGAAAATTAAGTAGATGGTCACAATCTGAACTTCCCTGAATGTTCTCCTTTGCTAATGAGGTGCCATATACGATGAAATGGTTGCACTAGCTATCAGGTTCACTTACAAGCAGTTGAGCTTATTCCTTGTCCTAGAGAATTGGTCGATCGTTCTTCGGTTTCCTGATTTGCATTTTTGTGTCGTTGTTATTATATCTTGGAAGGGGTTCACTATGAGGAGAAAGCTAGCAATTTTGGCAACATCCAAGTTACGGCCGAAAGAGGGCTTCAGGTCTTTACTTTCAAGCAGCTGCATTCAGCCACTGGTGGATTTGGAAAGTCTAATGTGATCGGGCATGGTGCTTTCGGAATTGTATATCGGGGGGTGCTTCAAAATGGGAGGAAAGTTGCAGTTAAGTTGATGGATCAAGCTGGAAAACAGGGAGAGGATGAGTTTACAGCAGAGGTCTGATCTTTATCCTGATTTCCCTAGTAAAATTTGGTGGAACTTGAGGGTCGAATAATCTTGCATGCGTGTCTGTGTGTATGTCTTGTTTTATTCTTATTGCTTGCTCATTGAAATGATAGGTGGAGTTATTGGGCCGGCTATGTTCACCTTATTTGCTGTCGTTGATTGGCTACTGTTCAGAAAGCAACCGTAAATTGCTGGTTTATGAGTTCATGGCCAATGGAGGACTGCAGGAACATTTGTATCCCATCAGTGGTAAATTATTTTTTTCAGTTACCTGTCTGAAGTTGTTCACTTCTCTAATTTCATATATCGCACCTTGCGGGTAACCCCCTTTTTATATTTAATGTGAATTCTTGATTACGCCGTTGCCTCTCCTTCCTTCATCTCGCCAAATAGCTGAGGATGGAGTATGATTCATACAAAAAGGCCAAAAGTTGGTTACTATGATGTGTCTACCTTGTCTTAAGTAATGTAGATACTGACGAAAAAATGATGGTAGAGTGAAAGGAAGTGGGTGTAGCATAAGATCGTGATTTGAATCAGTATGAAAAAAGAAGACGTCGATACATGATGGAGAAAACATTATCATTATGTTGCGGTTTAGACATTAACACATGGTGGAAAAGACTATCATTTTCTGCTGTTGAGCGGCTAGTTGCTTGTTCCTGTTATTGCGATCTCGTTGGAATATAATTATGGTTTCCTAAAGGGCGAAAATTCAAGCAGACTACTTTAATGGATACTGTTCTTTTTCGACTAGAGTCTCTTTTCTGTATGATGTTCCGTTACCTGAATGGGTTGTCTCAGGGTATACCACAAATGCTGTTACCAGTTAGATGATTGTGATCCTTATAAATTTGTCACATTTTTGTATCATATCTTGATGCCATTTCGACATCTTTTCTGTCGGGAAAAGTCTGAAAATCGGCAATGTCTGATTTTCTGCGTTGAACATTCAGGTAATAAAACTGTTTCTTCAAACTTAAACTGGGAAACTCGGTTGAGGATAGCTTTAGAGGCAGCCAAAGGTTTGGAGTACCTCCACGAACATATCAGTCCGCCAGTAATTCATAGGGATTTCAAAAGCAGCAACATCCTTCTCGACAAAAACTTTCATGCCAAAGTTTCTGACTTTGGACTGGCCAAACTTGGGTCCGAGAAAGCCGGTGGGCACGTTTCGACAAGAGTCTTGGGCACCCAGGGATATGTTGCACCTGAGTAAGACCGGCACTCTTCCCAATTACTCTATATACCTCCATAGATCAATAAATTTTTTCACCTTCTAAAGCAATTTCTATTTCGATCTCGAGTTGACAGCTTGTGATTCTTTGTTCTGGCAGATATGCTTTAACTGGTCATCTGACCACAAAATCAGATGTGTATAGCTACGGAGTTGTCCTTCTGGAGTTGCTGACTGGCAGAGTACCAGTTGATATGAAAAGGCCTCCTGGTGAAGGTGTTCTTGTATCTTGGGTATGTTTCTCACTCATTTCCAGCTTTGAGTACCACAATTTATTAGACAACCTGTTCGTTTGAAAATAGTTAGCATTTCCTTCATTAACCTTAACACATTTTTTACTAGTCGGCTGTAAAACCATCTAAAATTGATTGGTCTCTCTCTCTCTCTCTTGGAATCTGCAATAGGCTTTACCCCAGCTTACGGATAGAGATAAGGTTGGTGAGATTATGGATCCGTCTTTAGAGGGTCAGTATTCAATGAAGGAGGTCGTCCAAGTTGCCGCAATTGCTGCTATGTGCGTGCAACCAGAGGCTGATTATAGGCCACTGATGGCGGACGTTGTGCAGTCCCTCGTCCCTTTAGTCAAGCATCATAGACCTTCAAAGGCAGGTAACGGTCCCAGTTTTCACGCCACTCAGTCTCCCGATGCCTAGGTACTTCAGAAATTTGGGTGTAGTTTCAGATACCATTCCTCCCGTATTTCTCTAATCTAACATAATAAACGTTCCTCGCAACTCTTGGGGCTTGTCTTGAATTCAGCAGTTGGTCGTTGAACATCGAAACGACATTGATCACTACACTTTCCAGGGAGGAAGACCCCTTTACTCTATAGAACTTTAATTAGGTGTGGAGCTTATTAACTAGTGATTAGTACAAAAGCTAGCGTAATTCGAGAAGTATCTGTACTGGTACTGACTTGTTTCTGTGCAATGTTGATATAGTGTAGTATAATTTCATGGTTCCATCCTTGCAAATGTGCTGAAATTATTACTGGCTTTGCTCCCTTTCGGACATATTTGTTTTGTGTTTGGATTGATGGATCTACAGCAATGGATTTCACATTGATAATGACAATTTATGAGCTTGTTTGGATTATTCATGTTATGAACAATGGATTTCAAGTTTCTGAAGTTTCAGTTTGAGCTATTTCTTGTGATACTTAGCTGACTTTAAATTTATTTAATATGGAGTTATTTGAAATAAAAGTGTCTCTCGTGATGGAAGTATTTGATTGACAACCTATAATAAAAAAAGGTAAACTATATCCACATTCTTTGATTTTCAGTTTAGTTATAGGAATGCTCCACATCTTTTTTTAAAATATGAGGGTAAATTACGACAAACTCCCTTGAAATTTGGTATAATTATGAATATATACTTGGTGTTGAAAAATTATGAATATTCTCATGATATTTGATGGAATTGTGCAATCCTTGAATGGGGTCTGAATTGTCAATTTTGCCCTTACTGTATTTTGAACTGGAATCGATTTTGTTTGAATAACTTGGCCTCTGTCGAGTTGATTGTAAGTTAGAAATATATTTTAATACACAAGATGTAATGGTGGTCCATGGCGAGATACGGTGTTGCCTATTAAGATAGATCAAGATTTATATTTTTTTTCTTTTTTTTTTTTTCAGTCTGGTGAATGGAAATGCGTATGTTGATAGTTTTGTTGAAACAGAGAAAGTTTGTAAAAATACTATACCAGATTACCCGTTTGTTGGTGATTGGGGAACATGTATGTCTATGTTAACACATGATGCACCTAACTTGCCTGTAGTAATTCAAGCGATGGGCAGAGTTGGGCTCAATGAAGATTATGCAGGTCCATTTATATACCATCAAGATGACATGATGATTTGAATGATGACCCCGAAGCAGATAGTTTCTTAAATAATGATGCACTGGACTCAAAACCGGATGAGGTTGAAGTAGAGGGTCAAGCTGATGAGGATCCGAAAAATGATGACCAAGTCAACATTCCAATTATGTTGATGTGCTTAGAGGCGATGGTACAACAGGTCAACAACAAATAATTGATTTGAACATGCCTGCCGCATCTGAACCACCTTCTCTATATCTTGTTATTCCATTTTTTAATATGACACATGCAGAGGTACCTGTTGACTTCGTGGATATCCCTACTGGTAATTGGGGGGGATTTTATGACTCAAATTGTGGAGAGCTCACATGTGGAATGAGTTTCAAAAGTAAAGACCATTTGATTGCGCGTGTACAAGATTTCTCGACGCGATGGGCAAGACGAAAATACCGCGTAGTTGAGAGCAAACCAAAATTGTGGAAGGTTGCGTGCACATATGATGCAGAGAGTGTGTGCAATTAGATACTACGAGGAATATTCAAATTGAAAATATGATTATTTAAGATTACCAACTATGTGGACCGTATACATGCTGAGATTTCTGTTGATCATTGTAACTTGGGCAATGGTATGATTGCAACACATTTGCTAGATATGGTTCGTCAAGACCCAGTATATAACATCAAATATGTCCAGCAGAATGTAAAAGATCAATTTGGTTTTGAAATCACTTATTTTAAGGCTTGGCAGGATTGAAGGCTGCTAGAGAAGAGGTATGGAACGTGGGAAAGTTCAGTACAGAAGTTGTCTCGGTTTATGGCTACATTGCAGAAATGGAACCCGGGAACGATTGTGGACTGGTTCCATCTGGACACTGAGAGGCATGGGCTTAAAATGTTGAACTATGTATTCTGGGCTTTCAAATCGTGCATTGAGGGATTCTGTTATTATCGCAATGTTATAAGTGTAGACGGAACCCATTTGCACACATAGTACAAACATAAGTTAATGGTGGTAGTTGGTATGGATGCAAAGTAACAGGTACACTCGTTGGCATTCGCATTCACATTTGTAGATGAAGAATCGCTGGTTCGTGGCAATAGTTCTCGGAAATGCTTGCCAAACATTTACTGCTAGGTGAAGAGGACCGAATTTGTCTAATTTCAGATAGACATAGTGGGTTGATCAATGCAATTAATTATGTTCAGCCTTCAAGTTTCCTCGTGGGGTTTATAGGTTTTGTTTACAGCACGTGTGTTCGAACTTTAATAAGAAGTTCAACAACATTTAGTTGAAGGATCTTTGTTGGAGGGCCGATATAGAGTAGATTACCCGTAAATTTGACAGAATACTGGAGGAAATTAGGGACTTGAATGAGGAAGCATATAATTGGCTGCAAATAATTGACAAGACCCAATGGATATTATCCCATGATGGTGGTTGGTGAACAGCCATACTTGCAACAAAGTCTGAGTGCATAAATTGAGTTTTGAAGGGTGCAAGAAGCACACTCATAATAGCTATTGTTCAAATAATGTTCTCCCGATCCTTACAATACTTTTTGGAGTACACCACTCGTGTCACAGAATGATGAATACCAACCAGCAGTGGGCTCATTATCTATCAGACTATTTGAGGCTCGACAAGGTGAGGCTATACATCACATAGTGCAGAAGTTTGATTATAACCAACAATCTGCCTTGGTTTTGATATTAAGCTTGGCCGACCAGGGTTCCCACATGTACATCGTGAAATTGAAGCATCGTCAGCGTTCATGTAGCAAGTGGGGTATCATGGAATTCCTTGTTCTCATGCCATACAGGCATGTCGTCATTTTAGGATAAATGCTTCTAACTTTGTCGGTTTCAGCTTTTATGAGGTAGATGGACCTACATGATGATATGAGGTAGATGGACCTACCTCACCAGGTGATATGTAATTGCTGGTTGTTCCTCCTCGGACAACAGGAGTACCATGAACGTGTATAATTTAACATTTCACGTAGGCCTTCACAATGTCTACTCCTCATTTGCAACAACGAATGGTAATCAGTCCTAGCATTGTCACAGTCCATTACCAGTTGATCCCATCCATCAGCCTGCAAAGTACATAAAAAAATTAGACATCGGGTTATGATTAAATAACAAAAAATTAGATAAATTATGATTTACCACATATTTTCATTCACTTGGGTTCGCTGGATGATATCCAGATGTGTCGAGCGGCTCGACCTCGTGAGATATTTGTACTCAAGTAATTTGGTTATACCAGTTCATATAATCCGACATTGTCCCATGCAAAACCATTTTCGATCTGGGGTCTCTCTACTAGCATTGATTGCACATCGTTCCACTGTGCAATATAGTCTCGATGGAGCAAAGCCCAATCTACATCTTGATGTCCCCGTCTATCAATTGAATGTAAGCTTATTTTACTTTGTAATGGATTTGGGGGAATATCTTGAACCATCTCAAACTACAGGAAAACCCATTCTATGTGATGCACCTCGACAATTGCATAATGAATCAATGGGCATCTTATGTTCCATGGCATGCGATGGGCATATAGGGGCCATGAACTGACATCCGGCTCATTCCAATCATACGGTGACCAAATAAACAGCATCATTAAACTACTTGATTATATACGGAATCTATACTAAAGAAACATATGTATGTAATGACCCCAGACCCACATATCTCGTTTTCTTTCATCCTGTCAAATGTAGCCCTAATAATACGCAAAGCATTATGTGCCGTTTGCGTCTGGGATATATGACGAGACCATCTAAAAAAACCACAAATACCACATGAAATTGAAAATAATAAACATATTTTATTTTACGATTATACGTATAAACGAATCATGAATACCATGCCGCATATGGAGGGAGAGGGAGAGATACAATATTTTTGTCATCAATTATTATTGGACGTATCTCTAACACATCATTGGAGTGAATCGGATCAATAGTTGTAATATGAGACCATGCCCATATTTGTAACAACTGCATAACCCTACCTATATTTATTTTTCCTCGTTGCAATGCATCACACAGCTCCCTGTACATATATCCCAACACCGTTGTACCCCAGTTTGAGGTACCACTTTCTTTAATGTCCTCCATGTGTTGTAAATACAACAATGACATGGCATCGGGACACAATACCCCACCAAGAATGCACAAAGCACATATACGTGCCTCTTGCAATACTTCCTCCAAATGACTGTCATCATCATACGTGTTGACCAACAATCGGTCATGCAATACAGGTAGTTTTATCCAGGAGCCCTTAAGTGCATCCTCATTCGGAACAAACCCCAACAATTCAAAACGTTATTGTTGTCATTGTTGAATAGTCCGCCACATAGGGGTGGCCATTTGGATCGGGTTGTTCGGGACCCGACCCGATCGAGTTTGGGTTAGACGGGTCGGGTAGTTTGTTTTTTTAGTTGGGTTCGAGTAACCCGTTAGCCACCTATTCTAAATCGGATCGTGTATCGGTATTCAAGTGGAACCCGATATACCTGATTGAGTACCCGACTACACATAGAAGAAAAAAAATCCCCCTTTTCAGTTTTCACTTTGTCCCTCTCGTTTTATCACTTCTTCTAACCTAAAACCTGTGTGTCTCTCTCGTCTCTGCTCCTGTTGAGTCGCCGACCACCTCTCATGCGCACCACTTTCCCTTTACCGTCGACCACCTCTCTTTCGTCGTCGACCACCACTCTTGCGCACCACTTTCCCTTCGCCGTCGACCACCGCTCCTGTGCCATCAACCACCTGGTGAGTTTGTGCCTTTGTGTTTTGAGTTTCAATTGCCGATTTGTGAATGGAGTACGGGAGGGATGGGGGTTTCTGAGTTTGTGATGACTGATTGAGTTTCAGTTGCTGAGTTTTTGTGAGCTCCCATTTAAGTTTCAATTGCTGACTTTTTTGTGATTGGAGTTGGAGAGGGATGAGGGTTTGTGAATTGTGATGACTGTCATCACTATTAAAAGAAATTAGATGAAGAAGTAGATATAATCTGTCCGACCTGTAAACAATTGGCATTTATAACAAAACTCAAGTATCAATTAGCAGCTATAAAACACCTGTCGGATTAGTGAAAAAAATTTCGGCACTGATATGATTTTTCTCTAGCCTCAAAATATTAAAAGATTCCAAGGAACTTTTATACTTGAACCTCATCCTGTTCTATATATACATATAAAATAGATATAGATACATGCAAAGTTAATGGGATGATAAGAAAGAGTCTACTCTCTTCTCTTCTATTATGGGATTTACTCTTTGTATTAACTTAAATCACCGGGAATGTGTTGTTAACCTAGTAATATAGTTAAGAAGTCTCATCTTTAGCTTGCTCTGTTTGTGCATGGTTTAATGGAATGAGCTACCATGGTAGATTGTTGCAAAAGTTTCTTGTGCAAATTTATGTGTCAGGAGTCAACTATTTAATTCACTAATCATCTGGGTTTAAAGGATTTTAACCATCTGAATTAGCAAGATTGGCTGTTATTGACTGATGATGAGTTACAGAGGGATGAGTTTCAATTCTGAAATGGTGATGCCAAGTCTTCCAGTACTTTCCAGTGAACTACTGTATCATTAATGTGACTACTGTGTCATTCATCACATTACACAAAACATATGATTTCCTGATCTGCTAATTACTACTAAATTATTATATTCTTCTTTCACTTTGAAATTATTGGATTTTTCTTTCACTTTCAACTGCACATCTTTCCTATTAGCCCTCACATTAATCACTTTTGGTTTGTTTGTTTGATTTACTCTTTTTTTTTTCTTTTTGCAGATTTTCAGATGTCGAATTCAAAGGTTTTTGAAAGTCTTTCTCAATCTCAATCATCACCGGGTAAACTTACCACCACTTTCAGATACTCAAGGTGCCACATACATGGTTGGATTTCAAAATCAGGTTAGTAATGATCATGTTGATAATCCCAAGCATAATTGTGATGATAATATGGATAAGGGTATGTCAAAGGATGAGGAGGACAATCCACTTGATTCTAAGAAAAGGGAAAATAGGACAGTGATTTCTAGATCACGTTGGTGGGATCACTTTCATAAATTTCATTGTGAAAAAGATAATGTCCAAAACGCTAGGTGCAAATATTGTAGTATGGAAATCGAATCCAATCCAAAAGTGCATGGAACTAGACCTTTGAAGAACCATTTTGAATCTTGTAAAAAGAAAACCCATGAAGTTCCCACAAGTCAAAGTCGATTGTCTTTTCAATCACCTGGCTTAGGCGAGAGAGATGCCCCACTTGTTAATTAGAGATTTGATCCAGAGAAATTTGGAGAGGCTTTGAGTCACATGTTGGGAGTAGATGAGCTCCCATTTAAGTTGGTTGAGAATTCTGGATTTAGACATTTTATGTCTACTGTTTGTCCAATGTTTGCTATTCCATCAAGAAGGACAATAACAAAAGATATTTTTCATATGTATGTGGATGAGAGAGTAAAATTGAAGGCATTTATTAAAAATCATGCTCAAAGAATTTGCATCACAACTGACACTTGGACATCTATTCGAATAGTTGAGACGATCCACATAAATTTGTTGGAGTATTTGTCGTACCCGAACCCGACCATCGGGTAACCGAACTCGACGGGTACCCGACTAAGCGGGTATCTGCCATACTCGGGGTTCGGGATCGAGTATATTTTTTCACTACCCGACTTATCGGGTACCCAACCCGATAAACCCGAACCCGCCGAACCCGCCACATGTCTACTGTAGTGATAAAATTACCCTCCACCAGAAGGTTCTAGATAATGGCGATGTCCTGAAGTGTAACAGTCGCTTCTCCTACCAAAAAATGGAAAGTATGAGTTTCGGGGCGCCATCTCTCCACTAACACGGTAATGAGGGTTGGTCCAGCCCAATATGACCACACGGAATAACTCCAAAGAAACCCATATTATGGAACACTTGTAGAATTCGGGAATGACGTGGGACAAGTTGAAGATTCCGAAAAAAATAAATATCGTCACGCCTTACATTTAAAGTTGTGTCCTCGTTTCTGGACACATCTTTCAGAATGATGATTCTCTGGCCGTACAACACACTTCTATCACGTGGACCAAAATTCGCCATAATTTAAGTACAAAATACAACACTAAATAATTCAACAATCTGTGAAAAGAATAAAAACTTGTGCTCGGCTAAAAAATTTATGGGGTGAAAAATACAAAGCACAATCCTTTCTTTTATAGTGGGAGCTCGGTGGAAAATACAAAGTAGAGGCCTTTGTTTCAAGGCCTCTACTTTGACCGGACGCATGCATGCATTTTTGAATGTGTGCGTCCAATCGTTCAGGGGTCTTGGACCTCGTGAACCTGGGCCCTTGCAAAGACAGGGTCTTAGAACCTGTCTCTGGCAGAAATTAGAGACGGGGTCTTGGACCCTGTCTATGTGGCACATGCATGCAACAAAGTATGCATGTGTCACATCATTATATTTTGCGCAAATTTTAAAATTTTCAAATTCACACCATTTTCACATTTTGCTTTTTACATTTTTAATAGTTTTCCCTAAAAATTGACTCCTAATCTGCCTCGGATATCCCCAAGTAATTTACGTCATTGTTCCTGCTTGTGCATAAAATAACCAATTGACCGGCTGATGCAATACATGTTTTTTGAAGAAAGAAACACAGGCTCTCAAACTCTCCATCTTTGAAGAAGAGACCACAATGGCATCTAACCTCAACTCCGGATGAATGTGGATGTTTTGAGAAAATGCACATATTCTACTCTTTATTTTGAGATCCATTTCACCATAAAGTTTTTTTGTTCGATTTGCTTTGTTCTATGTTGTCGGTTGATTTTTGAATTTTTTCTTCCTTTTGTGTTCTATTTCTTATGACGTGGGAGGTGGATGGGGCTGGTGGGCGGTGTTAGGTGGGGGTGGGAAGGGGGGTTGAGGTGGCGGGGAGGGGCGGCAGTGTTTGGGTTGGGTTGGGGTGGGGTGGGAGGCGGCGGAGGTTTGAATTTTTGGTGTAACTAAGGAGGGGAGGCGAGGAAGGGGTTGGCGTCTCGTCATTGCCAGATGAAGGAGGGATTGGGAGGGAGACGAGAAAGATGAGGGCACGGTGGCATCGGTGGAAAGAGGCGGCCGAGACGTCGGCGGGGAAAGGCAAGCGTTATTTTACAAGGAAGATGACAATATTTTACAGGGAAGAATACATTTTAATAATTACTTACAATAATTTTATATAATATAAAATAATCAGTTATGATTAATTATTAATTGTAATTTCTAAACACTTATAAATAAAAAATATATTTTGAATTTTACTTATTAATAAATAAGTATTTATTGTAAATTCAAAATTAGAGAATAACAAATAAATACTACATAAATTTCAAAAATAAAAAGTTGTTTTGATGTTAAAAATTTATATTAATTTGTACAAGTTACATACATTTGATATTATTATATTATATATTATTAATATTGTTATTAGATATATATTTTATATGATTGTATATTAATTATTATGATTTTTATGAAGATGAATATGGTGGCACTGGGAAAAATAATATAGGTATAAGATGTATATATAAAACAGTTAAAATACTTTTAAATATTTTATATTTTGTGATATAAACACATGATATTGATATTTTTGTCCTTTTATCGGGCAATTTTGCCAATTCCACATTTTATCCCTTACAATAACTACAAAAACAAATACAACATAACAATATCACACAATAATCATCCAATAATTCATACAAAGTAAATAAACTATTAAATTATCATTTTACCAAATATCCCAACATTAATCATGAAATTATCTACCCCATGTTAATTCCATCCCGGAAAGTAAAGGAGTTAGTCCATAAAAAAATTCAGAAAAATTAAAAAATTAAAGTTTTAATTTATAGTGAACAAGGGCATTTTAGTCCGTTCACTACAAAAAAAATGGATAGAAACCTAATGGAAACTAACGGATTGAGCTAGTTGTTAGACACCGTTAAAATCAACGGGGTATTTGTAAATTGTCAAATAACGAGGGGTATTTATAATTATGTCAAACCTCAGGGGATATAGCTGTAATTTACTCAAATTATAAATATAATCCGAAGTTGTAGTTGTAATTACAAGTGCAATCTCTATTCGATGGTAAAATTTTATAAATACACCCTGTTACGAAAAGAAAGTACAAGAAAGAAGTAAAATGAATAGATTTGAGGCGTGAACAACACATATTTTCCTTAGAATGATAGCTGCCCCCACTATCAATTTGCTACCGGGTTAATATGACAATTCAGTTTTAGGATATAACAAGCTCCTTCAAGTTTGTGAATAGCAAGTTCAAACACTTCCCTCAAGAACAGACAAAAAACTTATTATGTGAAAACGGAATTTTTAGGGGATGATATATGTCATTTGACACTGAATATTTATATGAATTTCACATCTTTTTTCGAATCATTGCAATGTTTAAATTACAAATTGATTCATAATCATTGCAATATTTCACCTTATGCATAAAGGTTGCATAATTTTTTGAAAGAAATGTTACAGTCACATTTCTTTATTCTTCCAATATGGGAGACAAAATATATTCATATTTTATTTACAAGCTATTTTCGTCACACCCGTTACAATAAATTACACTGACACCTTCTCAATGGACATATTTATAATTTTGAGGGAAAATAGCATTTTTGGTCCCATAACTTAGACTCTTTTCACTTTTGGTACCATTCGTTAGGGGATTAGCAGTTTTGGTCCCATAACTTACAAAAATTAGCATTTTTAGTTCCATCCTGTTTTTCCGTTAATTTTTTAACGGAGGTTGAGTTTTTGCCGTTAAGTTTTTGAAATTAAAGATAAAATTGGCGCCATTTGTGCTTGGGATGATTTTTGACGGGAAAATAACTACTATTGAGAGCTAACATAAAAAAATCAAGAAAATTAGGGCAAAATAAACTGTTATGAACACAACTAATGAAATTGCCTTTTTTGTCAAGTGTACTTCCAATGCATTACTTGAATTTTTTGTGGGTCATCACTTGTTTTAATATTTATAGAATCATACAAAATAATAAATTACAACACAAATAAAATTAAAGAATGAAATATTGTTTTTTTGTGAAAGAGGATATAAATCACCTTTATTTGCCCTAATTTTCTTGATTTTCTTATGTTAGCTCTCAATAGTAGTTATTTTCCCGCCAAAAATCATCCCAAGCACAAATGACGCAAATTTTACCTTCTATTTCAAAAACTTAACGGCAAAAACTCAACCTCCGTTAAAAAATTAACAGAAAAATGGGGTGGGACTAAAAATGCTAATTTTTGTAAGTTACGGGACCAAAACTGCTAATCACATAACGAATGGTACCAAAAGTGAAAAGTGCCTAAGTTATGGGACCAAAAATGTTATTTCCTCTAATTTTGCAAAGGGCAATAGTTATTTGTGTAATTAAATTTAGGGGTAATCACATCTCCTCCCCTAAGGTTTGGTGTAATTAGACGTAGACTCCCTGTGGTTTAGAAAATTATATCTAATACCCCTAAAATTTGCTTGCGTATAACAAATAGGCCCCTCCGCTAGTGAATTTTTACCAAATTTGTTGATATTAACAAAAAAAAAAAAAAAAACTGAATAAAAATCGATATTTACACTCGATTGACTTATTACAGGTCAAACAAATATTTTTTAATTGAATTACCCCTATAACGGTGAAGATACCTTATCACATGTAGTAATGTGTAAAAATGATAAGGGTAGTTTGAGCATAAAAATATTTGTTTGGCCTACAATAAGTAAGTAATAAGTCAATTAATGGTAATATCGATTCCCATTCATTTTTTTTTTGTTAATATCAACAAATTCGGTGAATTTTGACTAACGGAAGAACCTATTTGTTAGACAGAAACAAACCTCAAGAGTATTAGATATAATTTTTCAAACTAAAAAGGTTATGTGTAGTTACACCAAATTCCAGAAGAGGGGTGTAATTATCCCTTAAATTTAATTTCAAGAAGTATTTATGTAGTTTACCCTAATAAAAATCCTCTATGTCATCCATGACATGAATGCACCAAAGGGCTGTTATAAAATAAAATAATCAAAGCAAAAATGCTACTCCAAGTGCTAATTACAACTAAGCTGCAGGATATGGTGAATTTCTTGATCCACACCGTTGTGCAAGACGTTGCCTTGGGGAAAAATATAAACAACCTGTCTGTGATATGGGATAAATTTTATTTTAAAAAAAATTAACCCAAAAGGCACCGCGTCTGGACGGGCGGGCGGAATGGATGGGATGCAAAGGCGATCGTTCCTGTCCCCTGCCGCCTACGTCGCTAGCCCCTTCCCCTTCAACGCCCATTGCCGCCACCTAAACCCTCTCATTAAGATTCATACTATATATTAAGGGAGAATACATTTTTGGTGTCTCTCCCTTTTTGATCTGTGTTTATTGTTTTTATAATTTAATTTTTATTTATTTTATATTTTCTCATCTAACTTCTCACTCCTCTATTATCTTTTAATAATTAATTTTTTAATTTTCATTCATTTTATTTTCATCATCTTTTAATAAATTTAATATTAATATATTATTTTATTTATATGTTATTAAATAATATAATTTTATAAATATTGTATTTTAAATAATACTATAAAAGTTGCACGCATATAGAGGTGCCATAAATTACTAGTATATATAAAGTGTAATAAAGTGAAAAGAATTGCATGATGACTGATTAATTGTAGTGATTATTTTCTAAAAATTAATTAAAAAAATACAAATTAACTACTCAAATAATTAATATATAACATCACCCTGTAAAGAATTGTACATATATATATATATATATTGACTAATGAATCATAGACCATTATCAAAGAGCATATGGTGATAGAAAATCGGCCTCCAAACAGGGACACGAATAGTAGAATATCCATCTCCAAAGACCTCCGACGTCCTTTGAGAACATGAAAAAATCCAGGTGTTTCGTGCCCGTCATTATGCACAACCACAAAACGTCGTCTGTAGTCAACTAGGTAACAGTCTACCAAAGGAAATCCTCCCCATCATCTAACACAGGGTTGGGCAGTTGGATCAATTGGAGATGCTTCTTCACGCGGTCGTTTCGATCGTGGACCGGGTGTAGACAAATAAATTTTGCATCTAATTAAATGATGACAAGTGGACAAGATATACTATTTATCAATTATATTTTATTTTTCTATTTATATTTTAGAATTTATTAAGTTAATTTTAAATATAAATAGTTAATTTAATTGATGTTTTAATATATATTTCGTCATCAAATCAACGATCGACACGTGTCAAATTGAGGTGTTTCGGCCAATTAAATCAAGATAAATATTTCTTATATTATCTCTTTGAAAAATACAAAAATTAAAGAGATAATATCGAAATTGACCAATCATGTTGAATTAAAATAAAGAGATAATACAAAATAAGTGTTCAAGTTCACCATAACTCTACCTCTTTGACAGCTATATAAAGGGGTCCTTGAAACTCATTCAAAACAGACACACATACAATTGAAACTACAAGCAAGAGACCATTCAAGAAGTTCCGAAATCCTCTCAAGCACAAATCAAGGAAGATCCACGACGTTCTAGGTAAGATTCAAGGCGTTTGTTGGGGAAATCGTCCAAAGTCAGCGTTTGATTCGACAAGAAGTTTAAAAACCGGCGAATTAACATTATCAAGACAGAAGTCCACCTTGGCGGAAGATCAAAGTCTCAAATCCACCAAGAAATATCTCAAATTCAAGTAAAATATCTTCAAGATTATAGTGTTTAATCCGGGAACAAGTCAACGACCCTCGAATTAACGTTATTCAAAGTCAAAGTCAACGTCAAAAGAGATCAAACGTCGATTTTTCACCTCCGAAGTTGTCGAAGTCAAAGGTCACATTCGTGAAGAGAAGAATCAGAGGTTTTCAAGTAGAGATTTCGCACCCACAAATATTCAATCCAATTCAAAAGAATTTATTTGTAATATTTTCTTGTTTCGATAAATTCAGGAACACGAAAATCTGTTCATAAATTTTGGCACGCCCGGTGGGACCGCTCCACCTCATATCTCTTCCCTTCAACAAAGTCTGAACTATTTCAATGGACACTCAAGAGAAAGCTATGAAAATGGTGAATTCTAAACTCGCTGCATCAAAGTCTTCAAGTTTAAGTGCCAAGAGTCTTGGTGTTACTACGAGAAGCATGTCAAAGAAACTTAAAGAACCTTTCCAGATGACTCCTCCCATTGAGTCTGATCAAAAGGACGCCTTCACATCTAGCAATGCAAGTGAATATGACGAAAATAAATCTCCTCCGTCCTCTCCTCGCTCCGAGTCTAGCTACTGCTTCACAACGAATGCGGCCCCAGTCATGGTGACGAATGCCACGACCTTAGAAGAGAAAATTGCAAGTCTGACAAGAGCTATCGAGAGACTCACCAAGTATGTCCAAGAGCAAGATGCCCAAATCGCTAGGTTGATCAACAAGCCAGACAACGTTGAGACAAGCCAAATCCGGGAAAAATAAGTCGACGCTCATGATGAAGTAGAAATATCCACAAAGCAGAATTATACCAAGAAGGATAAACCTGCAAAAGATCTTCAAGTCTCGTCTGATGGGTTGATTCCGATAGATCAACTAAAAGAATTCATTGAAGGAACCATCAGGAGCAAGATTGAGGGGAACACAAGGTCATCCTTCACCTACTCCAAGCCCTACACTCCAAGGATTAATAGTTTGAAGATGCCGATCTGCTACCAACCACCAAAGTTTCAACAATTTGTGCAAAGGCAACTCTAAGCAGCACGTAGCTCACTTCTTTGAAACATGCAACAATGCTGGAACATATGGGGATCACCTAGTCAAGCAGTTTGTCCGATCACTAAAAGGGAATGCATTTGACTGGTATACTGATTTGGAGGCTGGTTCAATTGATGGATGGGAACAACTAGAGCAAGAATTTCTGAATCGCTTCTATAGCACTCGACGCACTATGAGCATGATTGAGCTTACAAATTCCCGTCAATGGAAGGATGAGCCAGTCATCGATTATATCAAGAGGTGGAGGAATCTAAGCCTTAACTGCAAAGACCGATTATTTGAAGCTTACACCATTGAGATGTGCATTCAAGGGATGCATTGGGGGCTTCGCTACATTCTCCAAGGGATCCTGCCAAGATCATTCGAAGACTTAGTCACTCGAGCACATGACATGGAGTTAAGTATGGCAGCGAGTGGAGCGGAAGGACTACCTATTCAAGAACCACACAAAATCAAGGAAATGCAAGAAGGCAAAAAAGGGGGCAATCCTTATTTGGAAGCTCCAAACAAGGAATCCATGGCAATAAATGTGGCACCTTTCAAGCTCCAAAGTAAGAGAAATAACGGTAGCATCCTAAAGAATAATGCTCCTTACGAGAGACCACAAAGAAAATTAACCTTGAAGGAAATGCAAGTAAAGCAATATCCTTTCCTTGATTCTAATATTCCAGGCATATTTGATGACTTGTTGGAGGCTAACCTTTTATGGAATTACCCGAAGTAAAGCGACCTGAAGAGGCCGAACGAATGGATGACCCAAAGTACTGCAAATATCATCGCTTAGTTGGGCATTCAATACAAGATTGCTTTGTGTTCAAAGAAAAAGTTATGCAATTAGCCCGCTAACATAAAATCTCTCTTGAAGAAGATGCTGCAGCAATAAATGTTATCATGATCAAGCGTGAGTCTCTTGACAACAAAGCTTCATGCAATACCATGCATGGGAATGACACCACAATCAACGAGGATGACCTACTAAAAAAGAAAGACTTCTTTGATGCGGGTGAATGAATGTCAGCAATGAACTTTACTGATGAAGATCTGCTACTTGGCTCCAAGCAACATAATAGTCCATTGTTCGTAACTTGTTATGCACATGAGCAAAAGGTCAACCGCGTATTAATTGATGGCGGTTCTGCGGTCAACATTCTGCCATTACGCATTATGAAGTAGTTGGGAGTTCCTATAGATGAACTAACAAACAGTCGTATGATGATTCAACGCTTCAATCAAGGAGGACACAGGGCTCTCGGCATCATAAGAATAAACTTGTTGATGGAGGATATGTCGTCAACCACATTGTTCCATGTCATAGATGCTAAGACATCATACAACATGCTTCTCGACCGACCTTGGCTACATGAGAATGGCGTGGTTCCTTCTACTTGGCACCAGTGGTTCAAATATTCAAGAGACGGTGTTGTAAAAAAAGTGTTTGCTAATGATAAACCATTTACCGAGGTTGTGTCTCATTTTGCCGATGCTAAATACTATCTCGGGATTATAAAAGATAAACAAGACTCATCCATCGAGAAATTTGAAGAACAAATCAATCAAGTTGAAGAAAGTAAAAACAAAGTAACTTTTTCAACAGACGCTAGTGAAAGCCCAAAAGAAAAAGCCTCTCTCGTAGGACTTGACTCATTAAAAGAGATATTACTTCCACTGATAAATCCTGATGCAAGGAAGCCTCAACCAGTCAAAGGGTTTGCACGACCAACTCAAGGACCCGAAGTGGAGCATGGAGAGCCATCAGAGCTAAAAATTGCAAAAGTTTCCGACCCTAAAACATGCAAACTTCTTATCAAAGCCGCATATATGCCACAAGAAAGGGTTACTTTAGGAAAACCCCCCTCGAAGACCGATGGTAAACAAGTAGAAGGACTCAATGCCACCCAAGCGGTGTTGAAAGAAAAGGGATATGCAGTTCAAGATTCTCGGATAGGTTTTGATTTGATCCATCCTAAGCCTATCCGCATTACCATAAATAGGGTCGGCAGCAATTACGTCACCGAAGAGTGCTCTTTAGCTGAGGACGACAAATGGAAAGGAAATCCACGAGAATCTGTCTTTGATAGACTTGGCGCACATAAAGGAATGGTACATGGAAAAACCAACAATCGATCGGTCTTCGATAGGCTTGGTCCACGTAGAAGAGTGGTATATCAAAAGGAATGCATGTTAAAGGTCGTCACGCATTCGAAGGAAAACATCAAGTCCTCATGTACGCAAAAGCTCAGAAGCTTGATTCCGTCTCGGATGAGACGCCACACAACTTTAGACATATCATGTGGCAGAATCTTGAAGGTTAAAGCACGAACTATGGTCTTCACGCAAGCTTAGCTTGATGACGAGGATGACAAAAAAAGCATAGCATCATCTAATTATATTAGTAGCAGTGTTGAAGAAAACATTATCCAAGCTCATCACATCACCGTAGCTAAAAATGATGAGGTTGAAGGAGAGGATACCGAAGAGGGCTTGAGGATAGACCAATAAATGAAAAGTTCTTGAAACGGTATTACGCCTGAAAAAAAAAAAAAAGAAAAAAACAACTCAAAATAAAAGAAAGAAAAAAAGAAAACTCCTAGCCGCATGAGTATAAACTGTGAATGACCCTCCCCTCTCGAAACAAAGAGTTTACCCTTGAACTACGTATTGACTTGATCCTTTTGATGAGGTACGTTGGCAGCTTAGATTTTCCAAGTTCAAACATAACATATAAATGAACTTTGTTTCTCATATGAAGTCATCGAGTTGGGAAGTATTCAAACATGCTCAAAGATTGCAAGAAATAAAGAAAAGAAAAAAAAAGCTTCTATTATGTAATCTCAAAAACATTGGGGTTCATGACTTGGAACAAAAAAAAAAAAAGGAATCAAATCCAACAAAATAAAAGGTCCTAAGCAAATCTCAAGCAAGGGGACTCAAGTCCTTCAACTCTTCCTTGAGGGCTTCCAAATTTGTTCCTGAAGCCTCCAAACTCGCAACTACTTCATCGTTGAGGGGGTGGTATTCTCAAGCGCTGCAATCTCTTCCACAATTTCACGAACTCCGACTTGGGCACTATGAAAAAGTTGATTTTCTTCCTTCAGAGTAGCACACAATTTCTTCCTTTGCTCTTTCAAATCCGCAAGCTCCTTCTCAACACGCTTCAACTTGTCCGTAGTAGATTGGACCTTGAAAGCCTCTCCACTTTCTTTAGCGCGGGCCTCTTGAAGACGATCGTTGGCTTCCTTTAACTGCCGCTTGAAAAGATCTTTGGATAACCTTTCAGAAGACGATGACCTCGCCTCATCAGAAGCAATGGCCTTGGCGAAGAATGTGTTCATCGATGAGATGTCAAAATTCTGAAAGCTTTTCAGATTCAAGAACGAAGTAAACGTCGTCTTTGATCGATGAGATGAAATCAATTGGGGTGTTTGATATCTTCACGAGAAGATCACGCCATAGCTTTTGAAGGAACTCCTTTTGATGATTAAGAACAAACCTCTAACCTTCAAATATCGACACCGCGGCTTGACAAGAGGGTTGTTTTCTCTTATTCCAAGAGGACGGGTCGTAACCAACAAGTTAGACCCAAAAGTCGACCCTTGGTTGTCTTGGGAAGTTTCATCATCTTCAACGGCTTAGACTTCAGCTTTGAGCTACGGTAATGCATCAATTAGAGTTAGAAACAAAAGAAGATCTTATCACAAAAAAAAAAGAATGGAAAAAAAAACCTCCTTGACAAAATTCAATATCTATGGTTCATGACTTGAGCCTTCACCATCAACGTTGATGTTTGTTGGTTTTGAATCCCTCTTTCGGCCTCTTCCAATGGCGATCAGGGTTGCTACTCCCACTTACTTCCAAGGAACGAGGAGCACTTTACTTCTTATTCACTTCAAGGGGTTCGACCACTTGAGAATTTCGCTTGGGAGGAGAAGTAGCCGGCTCACGAGGTTGATCTTGGGTGACTTCTTCACCACACTTCTTGCATTTTGGAGAAGCTTGACTTGGGCCTAAAGCAAGCAACTTCGCCACGTTTTCTTCAAAGTAGCCACCGTGAACTCCGAGCCATCACCTTTTGTACGCCTCAGATGAGAACTTCTTCATATTTGGGGGCATGGGAGGGAACAACACTTTCTCCATGGTCTTGGACAAAATGCACAAGCGCCAATAACGGATTCCACCTTCTAAAGAGGCTTTGCGAATGTCTTGCGAAAGAATCCCCGACACTTCTTGGAAGAAACCAAATTGACAACTAAATTGATGAAGGATATAGGGCCCAACAACGAAATGATCGCCTTGCCGCAAAGGAAGGTAGTTCGAATGGACAGCCATGAAATAGGTTTCTTCAAATTCTGTGGCGTGCCCGTCGTTGGTGAATGAAAAATCCGTGTCCCTCACAATCATGTTGCACGTCCAAGAGATAAAGTCGTCTCTGTGTAGCCGCTTTCTTGCCTCTTGCGGATCGTAGTATTTTGCGCCTCCTTCGTCTAAGAAGAGCGTCATCTTGGGCCCACGAACACTTTGCACAAGTTGATAATGAGTATTGAAATAATAAGCTATCCAACTATAAACAAAGTGAATCGAAAATGGAGAATGTACGCGAGTTGGCCTTGGGGAGTTAGAAATCCTATTCAAACCTCTGTAAATGCTAGCCAAGCCGGGAACGGCCAGACCAATCCTTCGATCGGCTGCCATAGCATTCGCCACCTTGAAAACACTTGGGCGTATTGAACCAACATCTTGAACGGGAAGGACGAAGGTACAAAGCCAACACGCCAAAATATGCCGCCAAGAATGTCTCTTCTTTAAACTCCCTCCGATACCAAGCCTCGAGAACAATGCCTCGTCCGCCGTGGACCACTTGCCATGGACCCCAAAAGTCCCGGAGGGGTTATGGGTTGACTTAGGATGAATGGCCTTTCTTCTCCTTACGCGGAGGGGGCTCGCAGTATTAACTTAACCCTTGTTAGGAAATAATTCACTGAACAAGGAAGGTCTATAGGATAGTCATAGTATATTTTCAATGCAATAAAGTTACGTACTGTCTATTTTATTTGATAAAGGGGTATTTTCCATGGGCCTTTTTAATCAAGAGATACCCGGCAAATGTCGTCAGGCTATAATCTGACCCTTCCATCGTGCTATGAGGCTGCTGATCTTCTGGAGTAGCCTGACCCTGGGAAAGAGACTGTAATCGCCGCCTAGAAGAAAGATGTTGTGTCGGATGACTGGAATCCTCTGAAATTGAATTTATTGAGGATGAAAGGCCTGGTAACTCCTAAAGGAGAACTAAGCAGGACGATCTACCGGAGCTCTTCTTTGTTTGCTACTCGCCCAGCCTTAGCCTCTGATCTTTCATCCCTGCCTTCTCAATCCAAGAAAGCTTCTAGGTTTTTCTCCCTTCTATCCTAGTCCTTTGAATCGAGCAAGCGGTTTAATTAAAAGAAATACCCTTCGCCTTCCCTGGGTTAACACTCCTTGTCAGGCTTCGGGGGTTATTCTCAAACGGCGAAGCCTTAGTTCCCATCCGCTGTCCCCTATTGAGCTTCCCCCAAGCAAGGGGGCTTTAGCCTCTTTGCTTTCTTTGTTGTTGGGGTTGTAGCATAGGGACTAACACTTTCCATTTCATTGAACCTCTAGCCTAGCTTGAGCTTTTCCACGTGCCGACTCGCTGTTAACAACAGGAAATTTTGAATAGTACCCTTTCCCCTTTGGGTTGTAATACACTACAGCAACTACATTCGCAGAAACTTCCGACATATGTTGGTCAATCAGGCTGGCATCTCCTACATATCTATGGGGGCCCTTCATACAAGTTTGTTGCTAGGAGTCCCTAGAGTCGAATCAATAATTAATAGAAGTTTACTGACTTGGCTCTTCAATCGACGATCTACTACTCCCTCTTAATAGCAGATGCCCATGCTTTGATTCGAAAGCCCTAGCCAGTGATGAATCCCCAGGAAGATCGGAGTAAACAATTCCTCCTCCCTTCAAGTTTGAACCCATCCCAAGAACGAACACCGAATATAGACAGGTGAGAAACTCGTCTCCGTAAGTAACTTAGTGCAACATGGAAAATTTCATTGAGAGGAATCAACAAAGAAAAGAAAAAGAGGTCAACAACATCTTAATGTATTTTGAGAGATTGTCCTGGGGCTGAGGAGTGCGAATCTTTTTAGCCAAGAGCTTGACCGGGTGAATCATCATATAGTGCAAAGCGCCTTTTCAAAAAAGTCCAGTTCAAGACAAAGAAAGGGAAAAGCCCAACAATTTACACGAAAGGCTTTCTTTAACAAAATATATCATTTCTTGCTACGGAGCCTGTAAAGGGGTTGTGGATACTGTTGTACAAACATCAGATGTCGGAGATCTTACGCGCAGACTTGTTGAAAGTTAGAAAGAGTCTCGAAAAGACCTCGACTCAAGGTCCAATTTTCTTTTACCGGGTAGGTCAAACCGAGATGCGTGAGTTATCCCTACACTTTCAAACCGAACCCTTTCCTAGCTGCTGTTACCTAAGCATTCTTTAGAGAAATCGGAAGTAGGTTTTCAACGCCCAGAATTTCGGGTATGGTATCAGATTGTGACATGGTCAGAACCTTTTTTCAAGCTCCACTGAGCCTCTACCCGCGATCCATGGAAAGTGAGAAAAGCCATGATCAAACTAAAAGCTAACAAGGAACCATGCATAGCACTGAATAGGGAATCTCCATGTTGCCTGAGCTTCAATTATATCGAACCTTCCTCACAGCCATTCTTTTATATCATGCCAGCCTCTATCCCTTTCTCTTACGCTTTCACCACCCTTAGATCATTGGCTTGGCTCAGTGGCTAGCAGTACTCAATCAAATCAGGAAATTGCTTAATTACTCTAAGTAGTTGCTATAAAAAAGATGAAAATTCTATTTAAGACAACACCTTTAGGTTTACGGAAATGGGACTGGGACAGAGAATGGCAATGTATAAAGTGTTACCTCGGGACTGCAACCTTTAACACTCCAACTGCAGGCTCGACTTACCTTTATTCTGCAACTGAAATTGGATTGGGGATTGAAACTGCTACAAGACAGAGGACTCACTCGATTTTCTTACTACACGGTTTTCAATAAGAAGAATCTGGGAATTCAGATGTGGATTCTTTAGCTGATGGTTGAGAAACCTGAGATGGGAGAGCAGCAAGCCAAAATCTCATATCCGGCAATCTCCGACATTTACTAGGGATCGAAATGAATTTCTTCTCTTCCCGCGGTAATATCAGATAAAGGTGCCTTGGGGGAAACCACTCCGAGCGAAATGAAAGACCCTTGCGGGGAACGCTCGAGAGAGGAAGCAGGATCATCTACATCCTGCTCAGCGGACGCTATTCAGCAGCAGCTGAAGGTGAAGGACCGACTCTTTAAAGAAAACTTATCTATTAAAAAAGTATATTTAGTCTGATTAGAATCAGTTTTGGACAAGTTTATCGTCGTTGCCTTACTTTTATCCCACCTAAAGGATTAGGCCGGTTCACTTGAGTCCGTTGTTTTTCGGGAGCGAGAAAGAAGGAAAAAAGGCTCCTAGCTAAAGGTAGCTTGTCTCACCCAGGAGGTGAGAAGAGTTGAGAACAAAGTGGCGAACGGGTGCATAACACGCAGGAAAGCCTAGGATGGAATGATTAGATGTTTCCATCACATGCATGCTTTGGAGGTTAGCAATCGTCGTGAGTCCTTATTTTCGAATATGAACTCTTAGCTTCATCTAAGCCAAAACTTGACCAATTCATCGACATGAACTTGAGAGGATTGGCCATCGTTATTACTTTTTTGAAGCAAATGGTAAGCGTGGAGTAGGAATTTGCAAGAACGAGGCACAAGTCTCCACTCTGTCTCGTCAACCCCGTTAAGCTCCTTGGCACTCGGAATGACTTCATCATAAAGGAGTCCGGCCATAGGAAGTCCGACAAGGGTATGCACGCCCCACAACGAAATAGACAACTCTCCGAAGGACGTCAGAAGAGTGTTAGTTGATGGGCACCACGCTTCATAGAACGCCTTGACGATATCGGAATTGCGGTCGTAGGTGAACAGTGAGGCGTATACGGCATCATATACTTGGGCCGCAACTAGCTTGTCTTTGCACCGGCTGAGTACGTCTTCCGTCCACTCCCAAAATCCTTTGATGAAGCGGAACTCGCCGGCAAAATGAATGTTGTCGCCCCACTTGGCTTTCCCTTCGATGATACGGCAGCCTAACGTCGGTAGAAAACTTTGTTCGTCAGAACAACAGTGATGAGTCACTTGCGAAGACCACACCTTAGAAGTCTTGCTCAATGAAACTTCTCGAGACCATTGCTCTGTGTGAACTGGAGTCGTCATCCTCGGCCATTGCTTCGCATATCGACCAATGAGAGGAGTATGAGTGGCCAAAGTTGTTCCTTTCTCCAAGGGTTGACTTTCATCGTCAAGAATGATCAAGTTTTGTTGACCGGAGGAAGAAAACTCGTCTTTGAAGTAAACCATGTCACAACCTATCAAAACACAAAGAATGGACTTAATTGAGTTAGTGAAAAAAGAAACCCCTCAAATAGACCTATGACACACTGTTGGTGAAGCACATAGAATATGTCAAATAAAAGTTATAGTCAATACCAAATTAAACGTTGACTATTAACTTCTTGAATACAAAGTCTATTTCCTAGTTGTTGCAGTATTGTGGAAAAAATATGCTATGCCCTTTGATGGATCTCTCTTCAAAACATGAATTGAAGTAAAAACAAAAAAAAAAAAAAAGAACAAAAAGAGGAAGAAGGAAAAAAAGGCATTATTACAGAACCAGCTGCAAGCAACTCGAATATATGATGTAGGTGAGTTCAAATTCCATAAAGTGCTTCTATAGAAATTCAAGGGTACATGAAATAATTTCCAACATGGCCAAATGATACACAAATTCATGTTGAAACCCATAGGACAATTTTCTCCATGCTGGGCATTCACAATTTCTTAAAACAACACATGGGTCAAAGTTTGACTTCAAAGCATTGACTCATAAATGTTTTATCGAAAGATTGTCTATTCCAGATAATTTAAGAGCAACATGATAAACCCTTTCAAATCAAGTACATGTTGTCGGTATTTCGAGCAACCAATTTCCTTATGCTCTAGCCCAATTATTTTTTTCTTTCTTTAGATGAAGAAGAGCTTACTTGTGAAGATGATGTAAAAGTGGAAGTTAAACTAAATAGAAATTTCAGAAAGCATCATAAGTTGACCTATGATTTATCATGCAAGAAGTACGATCTATTAAGCAAGGAGCCAAACTTCGTAAAAAAAAATTGCAAACTGTGAATTCCCTATATGCTTTGGACAGAAATGCAAATCCATGAATTGCAAGTATCTAATAATCAAAAAGCAAAACAAACGGGGACGACTCTCAGCAAAAAAAGAACAAAATTAAAAAAAAAAAAGTGAAGGAAAAAGAGACGAAACTGAAACCTTACCGTAAATCTTCGAGTCAACTTCAAAAGGAAATTGGAGCTTCAAGTTCTTCAAACCTCCAAAGTAATTCTGCAGAAATTCATTAAAACATTAGCACAAACACCTTGTGAGCATGATGAAAAATCAAAAAAAGAAAAAAAAAAGAAAAAAAAGAAAAAAAGAGGCCAATGAAGCATACAGATTCCGCCAACTACAGAATTTGTGCTGTCGGATTAATGTCAAAGAAGGTCCATATATCTATAATCTATTATCTATACTATTATAAAAAAAAAAAAAAAAAAACCTCTTTTTTACACAAATAGCGGTCAATGACACCGCCGCACCGATTTTTGTAATGCCAAAAAACCTTCAATTAATAAAGATAACTATTTTATTCAACTTTTTAAATTTATCTTAATTAATAGATTAGTTTTTTTCTTTCTTTTAATGTATTGTGTTAGTTTATATATTTTACTCTTATTTATAATATATTTTAAAGTGCAAAAATTATTTATTATATGCACGCAGGAACGGCGTGCCACAACGGCTAGTATATATAAAAAGAAGGGGTGTTTTACTCACATAATAGCGGTTTTGATACTGCAACACCAATTTTTCTAAATACCGATTCTACCCCTAAAAATTCCACTCACAAGATCTCTCCCATATTTATCTCTCAACTCCTAACTCCCCATGTTTGTTTAACTTCCGTGATTCTCCCATGTTTATCTCTCAATTCATAACTCCTCTGTACGCATTCACCCCATATCAGTTGCTATTGTGTTCCCTGCACCCCCATTTTCTTTTGACAATTGCAATTTGTAACTACTAATGAAATGATGAAACTGAAATGGAAATCCTCTTCCACAACACGAGAAAGCTGTTTGACTTTGGCACAAGCTTCCATTCATTCAAGAAATGTTGCTCCGTCGACAACTTGGTTCAAGACCAATTATTTTATGCTCAAGAAGACGATAGACCAATTAACCTTTTTCTTAGAGTTTTATTCTTTCTGAAATAACTAATTTGGTATCACCTTGCATGACTAAATGTTTAGAGGCTTCACATTTGTCGAGGGCTTAACATTCTATTATAGTGTGCTAATTTTTTATGCCTTTGGTGATTGTCTATGGCTCCATTATTATTTTTCATATAATTTGTGTTCCATATTCATTTCATTACCATGTGAAGAGTACATCATATATTTTGGGTATTCTAGAAAATCCATACATTGAACTTTATTTTTTTTATAATATATATACTAATGTGAAGGATTTTTTTTTATCGATTTAAAATTACTAACACATTTGTATTAAAATAATAGGGATTAATGGTTCAGAGATGTGGCAAGACTCTTCTAATTACAAGCGGAGAAGGCCCACTCATCACAGACTCTTACATTATCAATGACCACTTGAGTCCCAATTATAATTACTCTAACAATCGTAATTGTCCATATTTCCAATTTCTTATAATTTATGCTTATACTTATTGTATAAAATTATTTATGCTTAGAAATAATTATGTTTAACATTTTCTCTATTTAATGATAAGAAGCTATTGAGTAAGTTTTCTCTTACCCCTTTTTAATATTTTCATTGAAAAATAGGTTATGGTGCATACTTTTTTTGTACCATTTTACGGATGACAAAGTAGCAATGTGCGTTGAGATGATTGTATACATTAATCATGTGTAAGTTAGTAATGTTCTTTTCTATGATAATGTATTTATTTGATATCGTATAGACGCTTTATCTATTCTTCACCAAATTTGATTAAAAATATTAACTTATTTTTAATTAAATTAATTATTATGAGCTCTTTATGGAAATTTGGGATCCATAAAGTTATAGTCTATTTTTCTTTATGCATTTCGCTTCAATTTAAAATAATTTATTCAAGTAATCTTATATATTACCACATAAATTTATGTTAAATGTATAATCTTCTTTAAGATATTCTTTTAAATATAGATGACAAAATTTAAGATGGAGGATTGAGAATACTTTAATTTAAACTTATGTTTAAGTCAATTCATAACTTTTAAAACTTTTAATGGTACTAATGATTTATTTTATGCTATTTGACTTGATATAATTAGTTATCATTATTTTAAAATATTGTTTATTTTACATGCATGTTGTTAGGCAATAATGACGTTGGTGTGTAATGATAAATTATATGCTTTAATACATTACAATATTATAATATTAATAAAATAATGCGCGCAAATATTGCGTGTCACAGTGACTAGTATACTTGATAAAAAGATTGAGTTCTAATAAGATCTATGATTCGGAGTTATAGCTCAAATAGAATCCCATGATCAAAAAGTTGAGTTCTAATAGGATTTGTGATTTGGAGTTATAGCTCAATTAGAATCCCATGATCGAAAGGTGTTAGGATCTCACACCCTCATTGGCAAAGGTTGTCTGCAGGCCCATTGTGGAAGAATTCATTTCATTACACAAGGAACCAATTTGAATTTTCCTTCAAACAAGTCTATAATTTTGGAGATCCAACAAAATGCGATTCATTATTTTTCTATTTTTTTTTTTTTGCGACTCATTCATTTCGAAAATTATATTTTTAAACACATATTTATGAACGAGTCCCAAGGGGTCATTGTAGACAAATAAATTTTGCACCCAATCAAATGACGACAAGTGGAAAAGATATATTATTTATCAATTATATTATATTTTTTCTATTTATATTTTGGAATTTACTAAATTAATTTCAAATATAAATAGTTAATTTAATTGATATTTTAATATATATTTCGTCATCAATCAACGGTCGGACACGTGTCAAAATTGAGGTGTTTCGGCCAATCAAATCAAGACAAATATTTCTTATATTATCTCTTTGAAAAATACAAAAATTAAAGAGATAATATCGAAATTGAACAATCATGTCTTCCCAAAATATTTAATGTATTTATCTTTTTTAAATTAAAATAAAGAGATGATACAAAATAAGTGTTCAAGTTCATCACAACTCTATCTTTTTGACAGTTATATAAAGGAGTCTTTGGAACTCATTCAAAACAGACACACATATACAATTGTAGCTACTAGCAAGAGAGCATTCAAGAAGTCCCGAAATCCTCTCAAGCACAAATCAAGGAAGATCCATGGCGTTCTAGGCAAGATTTAAAGCGTTCGTCGCGGAAATCGTCCAAAGTCAGCGTTTGATTCGACAAGAAGTCCAAAGACCGGCGAATTAACGTTATCAAGACAGAAGTCCACCTTGGCGGAAGATCAAAGTCTCAAATCCACCAAGAAATATCTCAAATTCAAGTCAAATATCTTCAAGATTATAGTGTTTAATGCGGGAACAAGTCAACGACCCCTAATTAACGTTATTCAGAGTCAAAGTCAACATCAAAGGAGAAAAAACGTCGAGTTTTCACCTCCAAAGTTGTCGAAGTCAAAGGTCACATTCGTGAAGAGAAGAATAAGAGGTTTTCAAGTAGAGATTTCGCACCCACAAATATTCAATTCAATTCAAAGAATTTATTTGTAATATTTTCTTGTTTCGATGAATTCAGGAACACGAAAATCTGTTCACACTGGGATAGTCCAATTCCTTGTGTTCCAGTAGAAAACCCCATTAGCGACGGTTAGGGGCTTTGGAGATAGGGTGAAATTCCCGGTGGCCACCAACATCGACTAGGCCCACTCGCCGATCCTGGAAGAGTAAATCTCGATTTGCATGATGTCATTGTCTAATGGTTTTTTTAGCCCGGAGGACGATGTAATTTGCTTTGAGCTCACTACGGTTGTCCTTGCACATAATACGAACAACTGTTCTATTCAAGGCAACAGGCGGCAGGTCCAGCGGCGGGAATAGAGAGATAATATGGTTGTCTGGACAATGGACGAGCAGGATAATCTTGTGTGGTGGGGTAGGTGGATGAGGAAGTTTCCAGTGCAAGAACTGATTGGTTCTTCTTGGAAGAAGTCCAGCAGACGGCCGCCAGTGGTGGAGCAGCGGCGGCAGCGGCTGTAGCTATGGAGAAAGATAGGGTCGGCGTACATGATGTTTTCGTATGTTTTAGAGATGGATTTGAATCTGAAGATGGATTTCGGAGGCAAACAAATGAGAACCTGACAAATGTCGCTGGTATTTCTCCTGCATTCATGGCGATCGTCGTTGAGGTTTAGATGTTGTAAGATAGTTAGGGAAAAATGCAATTTTGGTCTAGTATGTTAGGGATGGTGGTACTTTTGGTCCAGGCCCTTCACAAAATAGCAATTAAAGACAGTATGTTTTAAAAGTGTCAATTTTGGCCCAAATTACCCTAATTTGGCCGGAAAACATCACTTGAGCCACGCGTGAGCCGATGAATTTAGGGATTTGTACACCTGTTCAACCAACATACTGGCGTGGTGTTTTGTAAAAAAAACAAAAAATACCTGGCATAGCTGACGCAGAAAATTAACCACGTCAGCCATGCCACATCAGCCAACAGATCCACATCAGTCTGTTGGAGGGTAAATAAGACAGTACGTGATAAAGACTTGATGTCTTCTTCCCGAAAGAGGAACCGCCCCTCCCAAAAATCACGAAATCCCTAGCGTTCGAAGATTGGTTTTTTTTGCAGGCAATTATGTGTGCGATTTGGAGTGTCCAGAGTTCATCGTCAAGAGTTCAAACCAGATTCTTCTGGGATGGTGATGGTTCGTGTGATAGGCATCTGAAGATGTGTTATGGAAGGCAGCAAAGGCAAGTACTCCAGGTGAATTCGAGTTGAGAATGGAAAAGATATAGCAGCTAGATCAAGCAGCATTTGATTGGTTGAATGACAAACCTGCTTCAGAATGGAGTAAGTCTCACTTCACTAAGCTTCCAAAGTGTGACATGCTTCTATATAATTGTCGTGAGAGCTTCAATGCTAACATTTTGGATGCAAGAGATAAATCAATCCATATGATGCTAGAGTGGATTAGGGAATATCTAATGAGAAGATTGCAAGAAAATAGCGATAGAGCTTCAAGAAAGTGGAAAGGTGAATTGTGTCCAAAAATTAAAAAACAAAATAGTGTTGAAACATGTAGACAAAATTGGAGATTGCATTCCAATTAAATCGAATGATAAACATTACTAGATTTCGTGCTACGAAGGAGGTCAGTATTCTGTTGAGTTGGACAGGACCTGCACTTGCAGAATTTGGCAACTTTAGGGAATTCCGTGTAAGCACGCATGCAGTACCATTTTAACCAGAACTTGATGTCTAGAGACATAGTTCATCCTTATTATAGTGTGAGACCTATAAGGAGTCTATGAACCTGCCATTCTTCCCATCAGTGGAGAAACATTGTGGAGTGAGACTTTGTTCATCCCACCTCTACCTCTTAATTTTGGAAGGGGACCTGGGAAACCAACTGGTGCTTGGAGAAGGAAGACTGATGAGCCAGTACAAAAGACTAAAAAGGGTAAAGGTAAAGGTGAAGGTAAAAGAACATATTTATACTTCACATTCGCTGATATATATTCATTACTGACTGTATTTTATTTCCAAAAACTTGTGCGGGTAAGAAGGTTGGCAAGTCATTTAAGCTTATAAGACAACCTTGTACTCACCACTGCACAATATGTGGTGAGGTTGGACACAATGCTAAAGGTTGTGCACTTTTGAAGGATATGCAACAACCAAAAATTTAGGACATACAAGTGGATGGCATTAATTCGAACCCCACTGCAGTACATAGTGGGAAGGTTAGTAACGACTGACTCCTTTTAGACTATTTTCACATTTATTGACCACATTTCTCGTCCTTTATTTTTCTGCTTTTATGGACAGAAAAGAGCTGCATCTTCAAGCAATCCAAGGCCTAGACAACATCGTAAATATGTGGACCCAAGTAGAGTAAGTCAATAATAACCTGTCAATTTGTGGTCCCAGTGTTAGTCTTTTTTTGTTGAATTTGGCTATATTTTTTTTGAAGGTGAATGGGGTTGTTTCAGACACAGAGGCCAATCCAGAAACCTATTTTACCTCCAATCATTCCTGACGAAGTGGCTAATCGAAGTGAAGGCAGTACAGAAAACATAACCCAGACCATTCTGACTTAACCAGGTCCTAATACAACTCAAGCCTCTCAACAAGGGCCATTACATTTTTTTAGCTTCAAATTTTCACGTTCCATTTCATTCTTTTTCCTTAACAGACCCGGAATTATTGTTTGTCCCTCCTACATATAGGAGGGTGTTCCCAATCGAAAAAACGACACCCAACTCTCTACAATCAGCAACAATTCGTCAAAAATAGAAAACAATTCTTGAGAATCGTATAATACAAAGAAAATAGAAGAAAGTTGTCTTACATTATAATCCCTACAAGAGTGGAATCTTCTTCTTGGATTCATCTCAGTCCAAGAGGTGCGAAGTACTGATCTCCCTCCACAATAGCATTCCACCGAACCAGTAACACTAGACATCTTCAAACCTTGGCCAATTTCACCTTCGACCGACAATCTCACCTGCAGAACATGTTTTCTCATATTATTTAGGATTAGGGTTCTTCAGGAAAAGGATTTGAGCGAAAGCCAACTTACAAGATGGGTGAGTCAATCTCAAGCTCATATAACCTGATGTGGGTCTATTAGCGTATGTGGCATGGCTGACATGGTTAATTTTTCGCGTCAGTTGTGCCACATAAATATTTTATTTTTTTTCAAAAAGCCAAGCAAATATGTTGGCCGGATAGGTGTACAAATCCCCAAATTCATCAGCTCACGCGCGGCTCACGTGATGTTTTCTGCCCAAATTAGGGTAATTTGGGCCAAATTGACACTTTTTCAAACATACTGTCCTTAATTGCTATTTTGTGAAGGGATTGGACCAAAAATGCCACCAACCCTAACATACTGGACCAAAATTGCATTTTTTCCCCAGATAGTTTCTAACAAGAAGAGTAGAATATTGAGAACTCAGGACTCTACAAAAGTATCCAAGAATATGTTGGCCGGATAGGTGTACAAATCCCCAAATTCATCAGCTCACGCGCAGCTCACGTGATGTTTTCCGGCCAAATTAGGGTAATTTGGGCCAAAATTGAACAGTTTTTCAAACATATTGTCCTTAATTGCTATTTTGTGAAGGGGCTGGACCAAAAGTGCCACCAACCCTAACATACTGGACCAAAATTGTATTTTTTCCTAGATAGTTCTAACAAGAAGAGTAGAATATTAAGAACTCATGACTCTCCAAAAACATTCAAGAATGAAATAAAATATATATACAATCTAGGTTTTTCGTATTGATTTTTTTTTTAAATCCTATTGTATCTTCTCTTATATTTATGTAACATATGAACATCACGTGTATAAAATCTTTTCCTAAATAAATTAAACGATGTAATGTTTATATACGTAGCATTTATATTAATTCGAATAGAAGACATATTAATTGGAATTCCAATGAAATAACAACATTAATATTTAATATTTATACTGAATTATAAATTTTTATTTAAAGGCCGTAGGCTTGAACTCTTTTTTAATATAGATCGACATGTGCAATATATTTTTAATTAATTTTATACTTATATAAAATAAACAATATTTATTGATGTAGAAATAGATATTATCATATATGAAATTGAGGTATTTATGGCAGTTTAGATCATAACTTGCCAACCAAAAAAAAAAAACAAATACCAATTATTAGTTTGACAATTTTAAAATTACATGTTGTGATTAGGAAATAAATGTCATATGAATCATGAAAGGCCATTGCTGCTGCTTCTTTTTGTTCCTCTTATATTTAATTTTGCACAGGATTTCTATGCTCATAAACTTCATTTATTGTTTTATAAAAATAATTATTACATTATTACATCAATATTTTAAAAAATCAATCAATACCTTAATATATTATTTATAAAAATTAAATTACAAAATAAAATAATATATTATAATAAACTCATATCTACATTAATATAAAAAGAAAACCCCATTTTACTCAGAAAAAGCGGTTAATGACACCATGACACCAATTGTTTATTATGCAAATAATACTCCTAAGCTGGTTTCTTTTCTTTCTTGCTTTCTTTTTTTTTTTTTTTTTTTTTGAAAACGTGGTGTGTTAGTTTATTATATATTTTTTCTTATTTATAATATATTTTAAAACATGAATATATTATTCATGATATGTACGTAAGGACGGCATGCCACGTCGACTATTGTATATTAAGTGACAAGAACTTTATTTTCACATTATAATAAATTTTATAGTTTTTAATAATAGTGACATTCTTTGCGGAAAGGGAAAATTTCATGCAGCACCCCTGTAAAATAGGAAAAATGCTAAAAATCTACTTGTGTTTTGGAAATAGCCCCTTGTAATTCGATAACCTGCAAAACCCCCCCCCCCCCCAAAAAAAAAAAAAAAAAACAAAAAATAGACGAAGGGGCTTCATGCGTCACAAGTGCAAAAAGAATAGCTTTTTGACCGCTTTTCAGCCATTTTGGAATTGGCCTTAATAGCCCTTTAAACAGTAACGATCTGAAAAAGATCACTTAAAAACAATCTGTGAAAGATCGCCTATTAACGATTTGAAAAAGATCACTTAAAAACGATCTGTGAAAGATCGCTTAAGAACGATCTGGGAAAGATCACTTAATTCAATCAGAAAAAGATCATTCACTCTGATCTAGGAAAGATCACCTTACAACGATATGAGGAAGATCACGAATGATGGTTTGAAAAAATTCAAGTAATTTTGGAGAGATTGCATATAAGGATCTGAAAAAGATCATGTAATTTGGAGAGAAACCTCATGTAATGAGCTGGAAAAGATAAACACCATAACGAAGTCGAAAATTTGCTTATGAAGACCTAAAATTCTAACCAGTGATTGAGATCTGCGAAAGATCCAACAAAGGTAAATGATATCATTTTAAGAAAGGCATACAACAAGATCGCCAAGAAGGAAGGAGATTCTATTAATGCAGGATAATTACAAAGATGAGAAGATCGCAAGACCATCAGCCTCACAAAAGGTAATCACTAGAAGGGGGTGATGGCCAAGAGATCTCGCAACATAATTCTCAACAAAAGAACCTATCTTGAGACAAAATATACCAAGTCCTAAGGTTGCTGATCTAACTCAATTTTGCAACTTCATCGACTAAGACATCGAACTCATTCGGCTCAACGACCGTAGCTTCCTCCTCAAGATAGAGCTGGAGGTTAGCCTCTAGAGAGGGATCAAGATGACTCCGATCGAATCCCTCAGCAAAACCCTTGAGATTGGCCACCTGAGAGATGCACTTATCGAAGCCCTCATTAAGGAAGCAAAAGCGAACTGAATCTCCACGACGGCCTTGAAGGTAGGAGCCTTAAGGAAATCTCATGCCCCTTGGAAACGATTTTCAGAGACCTCCTTCTCGTGTTCGTCATATTAGAGGTACACCTCACGCCCCCTCGGTCTTGCCAGCCTGGCGACCTGCTGAAAGCCTTCGATTTTGGCATGTTCAAGTGCATCAGCTTTAGCTTTCTCGGTATCTTCCGTCTATCGCTGGAATTGAACCTCCAAATCAGCAACCTTGGCATCCTAAGCTTCTTTTCTCATTGTTGAGTCTCAATCAGGTCCTTTTGGAGGTTGTGAATCTTCTGGTCGGCAATAGCTTTATCGTGTCGAAACATGGAACACTTCAAGGACAGGTTATGACCGAATGCAGCAGCCTATAAGGAGGAAAGGATGGTAAGTTAAAAAGCTAAGGATGTAGGCATGCAAATTTATAACGAGCTTATCTGCAATGTGGCGATGAGCATGGTGTTCTTCGACCCGAGTGTGTGCGGTCTTAGCTAACAACACTTCGTCACGATCCAAGCAGCAAGTCTTGTATAATTCCTATGAGTCTTGACCTACATGGATTCTTAGTACCGGGCTGTGTGCTGAGATGGCCCAATCCGGGTTCAACTTCTCACCTTCCATCTCAACGACCTTGTTGTCGAGGGGCTTCAACTCTTCGCGTGCTTGTTTCCACCAACACATGACCTCCTTCAAAAGCTTGGTGTTCTCTTCCTCTTCAGCTCGTTCAACCATTTCCTTAGTTGCCCATCGCTCAGAACGCGACTTGCTGCATTTACTCGACTTGCTAGAACTTTTCCTGCGATTTTTATGTTTACGCTTGCACTTCTTAGTCTTGCCTGCGTCCTCAGTAGCCTCAGGTACCTCGATTTCTTTACCTGAGGCTTCCACTTCTACCTCTGGATCGGGGGCAGAGGGAGTGCCCTCAGTCGAGAGTGAGACTACATTAGTTTTACCACTGGCGATCTTCACTGTGGCCGACACTTGGTTGGAGCCAGGTTGCTCAAACGATCCATCAGAAGGATCTCCAGAAGGGGCAGTAAAGGCGCCAGCATTCGAGGAGGGGGTAATGATCGCCTTGGATGGATTACCCCTTAAAGCGCGAGAGAGATTGGCGACGCGCGCATTCATGATAACAGTATCTAAACCAGAAAAGAAAAATTAACACTGAAATGCAATGAAGTAAAGCAACACAATTAAGAAAAAGATGAGTCACCTATTGAATCCCTAACTTGGAGAGGCGTTGGAGAGAGCCCAGCGAGCTTCAAGACCTTATCTACAAGAAGTTTTCTCAGATCATACCTAGAGGAGGTAAGATTGTTTATATGATTGCCCTCCAACCCCCCTCCATGAGTTACAAGTTCGGATTTGTAACGCGCTGATACAGGGAGGTAAATAGATTCATTTTAGAAAAACTCAAGGAGATAAATTGCTATTTTATTTTTCATATGGGGAAATTTGTTCATTTGCAATATCACAGGGTGATTGCTTGCATTTTTTCCTAATGCTTTGTGTAGCTGTAGACATTTGTTATGACATGAGTCTTTGATTGTTATTTGTTGCTCACTTGACTTGTGTGGGATCTAAACAAACTTCTTTTGCTTTGGATAGCTCTATCATACTTGCCCAAAGTGTAAGTAAAACTTGCACATATTAGTTTTGTTTTTTTGTTCCTTTCTTCGGTATATAATATAATAATACTTGTCCAAAAACTAAATAGATCAAATCCTAAGACAGAAAGGAAGAACTAGACGGAGATTATTACATTAAATTATAAAGGAACTCATACAGATTTATGGCTTAAATCTTTATATATGTTACTAATAGAGATATCAGAGTAGTCGAAATGAGGATGTACTCAAGGGCAATACAAGAAAGTCGCAAGATACAGTTTATACGCTCTCAAGTGTACTATTTCAACACGTTTTCGGTGTTCATATGAATGACGAGGACTCATCTAGATGAATTTTCATCTGATCGTTATGGTTACTACATCCGGCAAGATATTACCAGAGCTTGCACATCCTGTCTTAACTATTTTCGTTGTTACCAGGTCAAGGTATTGCTAATGACGACAAAATCCACTCAACAACAGAACCATCTCAACCACGTTCCACCTGCAAGCTCCTCAGAAACCTTCCGCAACTTCCCATTGTTTGCCCCCCTCAGTTGGTATTAGATCATAATTACTTTGTAGTTTGGGGAAAGTTGTTGGTGTCTCCAAGAAGTAATGAGTCTCAATTCCTATATTGATTTTATTGATATTTTGTTGGTTTTAGGCTACCCCATGTATTAAGTTTATTATTAACTGCGATATTTGAAGTTTGGTATCTACGGTGTTTGAATTTAAGACACAAACTATATTAAACTTTATCTTGAATATTGATGACACTATTCACTTTTGAAGGAATGATTTGAAAATATGCAATATATATAGTTTTTGAATATAGAGACAAATCACTATTACTGGCTAGGAGCCTAGGAGGTCAAAAGAATTTTGCATTTAGCTGCCAAATCAGAGATGGATTAAGACATTGAAATAGCCACAAAATCAGAGATGGAACAAAAAATATATGACAAAGAATTTCAGATGTAATTAGAGATAGATTAAAGACAGAACTGGAGATGGATTCATAGGTGGATTTCAACCAAACTTTTTTGAATTCAGAGGCGGATTTAGAGACGGACTATGTATGTCTCAGAACTCACAGATGGATTTCTGCTACGAAATCAGCTATTGGACCTTTTGTTATAGACTGATTGATGGAAAATTTCCGTCTCTGATTTCTTCAGAGACCGATATGTAAGCTTCAGAAACGAAAAAAATCCATCTGTGAAAGCCTCTTTTCTTGTTATGGTCCCACATATGCTTTCCATCCAGCCATCTATGGGCTCTCCTAAATTATCGCCAACATGTTCGTAATGATAATCTGTGAGCACGGGTTAAGTCCTATTCGCTTCTGTTGACCAGTCTTCTGATAACCTGCGGACACAGGTTAAGCTGGTTGTGCTTCTATGAATTTTCTGCAGGTCTTCCAAGCCTCCTTTTGCATAAAAAATGCCTTTTTTTCTTCCAAACTCTTCTTCATTCGCAAAACACCTGAAATTCCGTAAAAGCACCAAAAACAAGCATCATATCTTAAAAAAATTAAAAAAATTTAACAGAAAATAAACCACACAATTCAATACCAATCAGTATTACACAAATAGGGTTCTCTCTTGCCAGTTGTCGTGCTCTCTTCAGTTTCCATGGAGCACACTCCATTCCTGGCGATCCTACGTTCACGAGACTAGTACTTTTTACTTATTACTAAAAAGATAACAAAATTATGAGATTTTCCTTAGAAAAATAAAAGCAAAATATCCAAAAGGGATGGAGTAGTACCATCTATCTTTTGTCTAGAGGAGAAGAATGTAGAAAGCTTTAATTAGAGTACATCATGGAGCATATATATTTCCCCCCATTTCAATATCAAACTAAGAGTTATAACTTCTCCTTTGTTCTTTTGCATGCAGCAATGATTTATTGAGAGATAATAAAGTCACCTGACACTTTTTTTATGGGGCCTTATCTACTCTATATCTCTCTTTTATCATCATCTTCTGCTGCTGACTTGCCAATCAACTCCACTCCATGTAGGGACCCTTTTCTGCAGAACAAAAAGTTTGAAAAAAGTTTTAAGTTCTTGGCCTATAAAAGAGAACAAAATCCATGCAAAATCCATCATGCATTCTCCTCCTCATATATGTTAATTTGATGGCTTTCTTTAGAAATTTTTCCCTCATTCTAGCCGTAGCTACGGCTCTTGCCTGCCGTGGCGATGGGCAGCTCTCGCCCGACTTCTACGCTTCCACATGCCCTAATCTGCAACGGATTGTTCGAAACGCTATGAGCGAAGCCGTTGATCAAGAACTTAGGGTTGCTGCATCCATCCTTCGTTTGTTCTTCCACGATTGCTTCGTTAATGTAAGGCCTCATTTACGTTTAACTAATCATTTAGTTGCACGCACGCCCCTTGAATTATTATTTTAATAAAAATAGTTTATATATACATTGTATATATACACATGCATCGAGTCTGTATTTCCTCCTAGTGCAATGGGGAGGGTGTTGTAAGTATGTAAATCTCTTATCCTTACAGATTAGTCCTTGGAAAAATTGCAATTTTAATCATGTAACATAGATCATGGAGTGACATTTTTGGGTCTGAAATTTTGGCAATTTGGTTCAATAACATTTTTTATTCTGTAACATAAATTGCAGTTTCTGTCACGAATTAATTTTGCAGTTTAATTCTATAATATTAAAATATTATTTAGTCATTTTCTGGCCAAATTGGCTGGGAAATGGCATGTGACCTGCACATGACCCAATTAAATTGTAATTTTAGTTCTGTAAATTACTTCGTGCAGGATAAAAAATGTCAACCCCCAAATTACAAGACTCAAATTGCAATTAAATTTGGTTAAATTAACCGAAAAAGAACTAAAATTACTAAAATCTTAAAGTCACATGATTAAATTACGAATATTAATTCGGCAGAACAAAAAAGAAAACCCCTAAATTACAGGTTAAAATTACATTTTTGCCCTTAGTCCTTACACCTACTTATCTTGTCATATCCAAGACCGTTGGTATCCCATGAACGACAAAAATATTGCAATCGTCCTGGAACATTTTGGTCCAGACAAAGTTTGATCAGATTTAAATCAATTGACATTACAGTTATACTACATTTGCTAGGTGATATTAGTTCGATTCGACTAAATTTAATTTAGAAAAAAATTATTATCACACAGGCCAACACATTGAATTAAGTTTTAAGATAATAATCTAATTATTAATTGGGTCCATAATTAGTTTTATAATTGTTTTGTTGAAAATTAGGGGTGTGATGGATCATTGTTACTAGATGACACAGCCACATTCACTGGGGAAAAAAACGCGTTTCCAAACCGGAATTCAGTGAGAGGTTTTGAAGTGATCGACAGAATCAAAAGTCGTGTTGAATGTGAGTGCAATGGTACAGTTTCTTGTGCAGATATCTTGGCCCTGGCTGCACGAGATGGAGTAGCCTTGGTTAGTGCTAATTATATTTAACTCACTAGTGGTTTGTGACAAGTTGTTCTTACGTGTATATACTAAATAATATTTTACGTTTTAAAATATATTATAAATTAAAATATAATATATAAATTATCACATTTCAAAATAAAAGAAAAATAACTTAAGGTATTATCGACACAATAAAAGAATTAATGTAGTGGTGTTAAAATTTTGTGGAGTCATTTTTATAAAAAAAAGATAAAAAAAAAAAAACAATATTTGCAATTAATTCTTATACGTATAGAATTAATTTTTAAGTATAAGAATTATACATATAATTGTCTTAGTTAAAAATTAGTACGACGGTGTCACTAACTGTTATTTATGAGTATAGAAAGCGTTTCTTTTTTATATTAGTATAGATATATGACTATTAATTTAATCAATTATTCAATTAATTAAAAGGGTGTTTGGCAAAACTTATTTAAAAATAGGAAAAATTATTTTTTAGTCCGCTAAGTATGCCCAATATTAATTTTTAGTCCGGTAACTATGCCCATTCTTTTAAGTCCAATAACTTGCAAAATTGATGAGATTTAGTCCGAATTAGGATTTTTTACTCAAATTTCCGGCGATCTTTTGAAAATTAGTCCAAAAATGCACACGTGGCAACTATTTGGTTAATTTATGCTAACTTATACACATATACAACCGCATGTATTAGGTGGCATTCAAATTAAAATCCACCTCATTTCAATTGCCACGTAGGCTTAAAAATTCTCAAAATATGTCCAGTTGGCATGCCATATAATATTTCCTGCCAAGAACTCAAAAATTGACCACCAAATGACTAAATCTCATCAATTTTGCAAGTTACTGGATTTAGAAAAAAAAAAAAAAAAGGACATAATTATCGAACTAAAATTAATATTGGGCATACTTAGCAAACTAAAAAAATAATTTTCCCTTTAAAATACCTTGTAAACTCCTATATTTTATGAAATATTTTAAAAACTTAAATATGTTGAATTTTATGTTGAAAGATAAGCTCTTCAGTTTATTTGAATAAATAAAGTACTAGATTCTTTAGCATAATAAGCTCATCATATTATAATAATCACCTGTCATCAAACAATTAGAATTTAAAACCATATAAATAGATATGTTTTTCTTTGAAGTTATATCAATTATATGAAGAATAAAAGTGGAATATTAATAAGATTGTAAAAATGTGAACATCTTATTTTGAAAACTTTAAGCTCTTTAGAGAAAAAAAAATTACCAAACAGTTTTATAAAACTTGTAAGGTAAAATTACATTTTTAGTCCTGTAACTTTAGATCGATAGCATTTTTGGTCCTATAACTTATTTCGTTTTCACATCTAGTCTTTTTTTTTTTTTTTGACAAATTTAGTCCAACACATATTAGTTTTGGTCCTTTTTTGGCAAATTTAGTCATGTGTTGACAAATTTGGTCTTGGTGACATATAATTACATGACCAAAAATGAGATCTACTCGAGTGAGAATATGACCAAAATTGTCAACACAGAACTAAATTTGTCAACAAAAGACCAAATATGAGATGTTCATGATCAAATTCTTCAAAAAAAGACTAAATGTATAAATGAAATAAGTTACAAGACCAAAAGTGTTAACGGTCTATAGTTACAGCACCAAAAATATAATTTTGCCAACTTATAAACTATAAGATGCTTTGAAAAGTATACAACTCAGTCAAATGCCCTCTAGTTCTCCCGCACGCATGCATTTATGTACGTTCAATTAATTGCATCCAATTAAGAGTTCATCTATATATAATAAAACAGAAACATAGAGGTCATTCAAGTGAGCGCCATATATACGTTTACTTGGATAGTCTATTTAAATTTTATTGTGCCATGTAAAAAAATATTACTTTCTTTTATTTACATATAGATAAGTATAAAATTGTTTGCCTTTATCCAAAAGATTCAAAAAATTATTGAGATAAGTTGGTTAGTAATATAATTAAAAAAAAACTGATATTAAATAATAATTTCATTCTCTTATATTTATGGATTATTTAAATTTGAATCTTGAATTATTTATCAACTACTTATTTTATTTCAAAGTTTGAATTACTTATCATTTTTATTTATTTTTCGAACACATAATCCTGCATACATTGATTGATATATTTCTATAACTTTTTTGAATCTTATTTTTGCCACTTTAAAAAGTATCGATTAGTTTATATTTGCATATTAATAATTATACCATTGTTTATTCTTATTCAAAAAGTTTCACTCATTATTAGTTAGTAAAATAATTTAAATTTATTTTTTATATTCAACATATTTTGGCATCTATATACTTATTATTTACTTTAATTTTAAACTATTTATCATTTATTTATATTCTAAAGTAAATTATTTATAATTTTATTTACTTATTTAAAAAAATACAATTCTCTTGTGCCTTGACATGAAGTACTAACTAAAACCAAATAATCTAATATTTATCTAATTTAAATAAATAAAATATATTTTTACAAGGTAAAATAAACTTCGAAAAGACAGAAAACAGTTTTAAAAAGTTAATAAAATAAAAAATATAAATAAAATTTAATTTTATAATGTAACAATGGCTAATTATATAAAAATTAAAATGTAATGTGATAAAAAAAACTAATAGATATAAAAATAAATTTAAAGAATGTTACTTATTCATTTATTTAAAAAGATTATAAATTTTTTGGATAAAGATAAATTATTATAAACTTATTCGAAGTGTTTATTAGTTATATTTTATCTATATTTATATATAATAAAATATAATTATTGAAACTATCCAGCTAAGCGCCATGTATACGCAGATGTGGACAACCTCAATGAGCTCCATTGCGCCAAATGAAAATTTACAAGTTTTTAGATAAAAAGAAAAAAAAAATTATACTTATCCAAAATATTCTAATCAATATTATTTATTTATCTATTTTTTAAAGTATATAAAAACATGATTATTAAAAAATATATATATTTATCCAACAAATAAAATTTCATTTGATTCAAAATATCATTATTATAAATAACAATTATGGTTCATTATATCCAATAATATAAAATATTGTCTGAATTGATTATTCGTTATATAATTATAGTTTCTTATAATATAGCATTAATATTTAATTTATGATATTTTGTATAAGATACTATAAATGATATGACTACTGAATATTTCATAATAAACTAAAATATCTGAATATTATGTGTATAGATAATAATAATAATATGAAAAAACTATTGATTAGTATTATATAAAAAAAATTACATTTATTGACAATATAATAATTTCTTCTTTTATAATTATTCGTATTTATTCAAAAAATTCTATCATCATAGGGAGAATCACTTCATGATTATCAATTAGAAAATTTAAATATTTTTAAAACTTTCATTAATGCTAAGGATAAGTTAATTTTATAAAATTTATCGACTATTGTCTTTCAAAATTCAAAATTACTCAAAATAAAAAGTTTGTAATATTATAAATAATGGGTCTGCAAATGCAGCACAAAAGTAAATCACAAGGCTGTGAAATCAGACGCTACACTAGCATGTAAATTTCTCTTTCCACCTTCATATTTTTTTCCTTTACTTATATCTTAACTGAGAATTTCAAAATTTGACAATTATTTTTTTCAATCGTCGGTGAAACATCTACATATTCATATCAATTGTAATGACAATGATTTATCATTCAATCATTGATAAGTTCATATTTATTTTGTATTTTTATATTTCAATAAGACACAATTCTCTAATTTTAATTATTTTTTCCTGAATAGCTAACATTATTAATTTGTTTTATTAGTTATTGCACTAAAGAAATGCATTAATTAAAAAATTGTTAATCAAGAATTTGTTATGACATTTCAAAAATCACAAATTCCTTCTATTTGTCCTCTTCTCTTAATCATTTTAATTTTGAATTATTTATTAAATACTAATTTTGTTTTAAAATTGAAATTATTTGTATTATTTATTTATTATTAAAGTACATATTTGCTCTATGGTAGCATTTTTTGAATTTTTTTACCACTTAATGAAATGAGGTATTTTTTATTAAGGTAATTTTTTATCTTATAAATTTTTATTTTGAAGCACATATTCATTATTCATTTAAAGCACATATTCATTGTTTACCTTTATCAAAAAAATTCACTTATCATTTAAGGTAATTAGTTAGTAAAATGTTTAACTTTATTTTTATATTCAATAAATTTGTATTTTTATACTATTAATTAATTTAACTTTAAGTTTTAAATTCTTTATTGTTTATTTATTTTTGTATTTCAAATTTGACATTATTTATAAATTTATTTCTTTATTTTATTGAAAATACAATTCTCCCGTGTCTTGGCACAGGGTACTAACTAGTTAATTAATATTTGGCTTCACCTTCAAAAGCAATCATTAATAACCGTTGAGTCATAATCAATTATTCATTACTTATTACTTTTAATCACTAGTCACTGACACGTAATACTTGCACGCATATAATTTGATAAATCTAACCATAAATTATAAAGTAAAAATAAAAATCAGACCCAGTAATAAATATAAGTTAAAGTGGTGGATATACATAATAGTATAGAGGCAAATAAAAGATAACGTGGGCCATTGAAATATATATAAAGCATTATATTGGTAGAAATATTTATGGGCATAATCGGTATTTTAAAATTTAATGTTGAGGTATCACAAATTACTAGTAGTGAGTGAAAGTGGCTTTCTTTTATATTAGTACTAGTCGTCGTGGCACACCGTCCCTATTTGCATATATTAAATATTTTTTATTTTAAAATATATTATAAATAAGAACAAAATATATAAACCAATAAATTACATTTAAAAAAAAGAAAAAAATAAAATAAAATGAAGTTAAGGTATTATCATCAACATAACAAAAGAATTAGTATAACTTGTATTAAAATGACGTGAAGCCACTTTTATAAAATAAAATTATAATTAATTTTTAAATTATCTAATTAGAGATATAATTATATTATTTAATAATTAGTACCGCAGTATTATTAACCCGCGGTTTGTGAGCATGGGGGGTTTATTTTCTATGTAAGGGATAAATGCAATTTTGGTCTTTATACATTGCCACTAAAATAGCTTTCATCCTCAAACTTTTAAAGGTTGCACTATTAGTCCTCAAACATTCATTTTTTAATCACTTTCAGTCCTTCTGTTATATTGGCCGTTATACTTGACGAAAAATTTATTTTTTTTAAAAAAAAAATATTATTTTACTCCTATTTTGTGCTATTTTTCAACTTTTAGTCTAACACTTATTTTTTTCATTTTCTTCAAACTTAAAGAGGTAAAAAAACAAAAAAAAAATATTGAATTTAAGCAATAAATTTGCTATATAATCTTCACAAAATTTAACAATAAGTTTTCATTTCTCATATGAGTTGTGAAGATTATATAGCAAATTTATTGTTAAAAATTCAATATTTTTTTATTTTTTTTATCTCTTTAAGTTTGAAGAAAAATGAAAAAAAATAAGTGTATTAGACTAAAAGTTGAAAAATAGCACAAAATAGAAGTAAAATAACATTTAAAAAAAATAAATTTTCCGTCAAGTATAACGGCAATATAACGAAAGGACTGAAAGTACTTCAAAAATAAATGTTTGAAAACTAATAGTGCAACCTCAAAAAGTGCGAGGACCAAAACTGCTTTAGTGGCAATGTTTAGGTACTAAAATTGCATTTATCCCTCTATATAATTAGTACTAGAAATTGTGGCACGGAGTACATGTGTGCATAATTTCTAATAAAACTTTTATTTTATTAAATCTCATAACTTATTCCAACATCTTAAAATTTATCATTGTCTTATGACTCACGTAAAAAAAACTGTTTGATAATTAATCTAATGCATTAATTATCAATATAGTATTGTACTCAAATTAAATTAAAAGGTGAAACTTTATAGAATATTTATTATATTGACAATGACGATTATAATTACATACAACACAAATACTAATATGTTATTTTTATTTCAATTAACAATAAACTTGAATAAAATGAGAGTAAATTTAATTTTTTAGTACATGTAATAAATTGCACGGAATTAATTTTCCAAAGGAACTTAATTGAATAGAGTTGAAGGGTATTTTTGGTATTACAAAAATTTGATGTAGTGGTATGAAAACTTCCAATAAAACTCCTTCTCTTTATAACAGTATAGATAAATAAATAATAATTAAGCATGTCATAGCTGCATGTAGTTGGGAGGGCCATCATGGACAGTTCCACTAGGCAGAAGGGACGCGAGAACCGCAAGCTATTGCGCCGCCAACGCACAATTGCCGTCGCCATCAGCCACCCTCCCCACTCTCATCTCCACGTTCGCCGCCAAAGGCCTCTCCGCCCGTGACATGGTGGCTCTCTCCGGCGCTCACACCATCGGCTTCGCACAGTGCTCCAACTTCCGCGCCCGCATCTACAATGAGACCAACATCAACCCCATCTTCGCCGCCAACCGCCGCGGCGTCTGCCCCCCCTCCGGCGGCGACACCAATCTGGCCGCCATGGACCTACAGACTCCGAACCGGTTCGACAACAATTATTATACGAACCTGTTGACCCGGGGCGGGCTGCTTTACTCGGACCAGGAGCTGTTTAACAATGGGTGGCTGGACTGGTTGGTTAGGGTTTACAGTAGCAGAGCTGATGCTTTCAGGAGAGATTTTGCTGCTGCAATGGTGAAGATGGGGAACATAAACCCGCTTATGGGGACTGATGGAGAGATTAGAAAGGACTGCAGGCTTGTTAATTAATTAATTAATTAGGAAAATTTTTCTAGTGTTAAGATTTGATGTTTTACAGATTAAGGTCGAACATTGTCATATTCACGATATGAGTTTGAATTTTTGTTGGGATTAAACGAATTACGTGGTGAGATCTTGATTTTTTACGATATTATGTCAGTCATAGGGATCTTGACCAGCGCACATGAAGTAAGTCAATCCTTAACGGTGGGGACCACTAAAAAAAATTAATTTGCTACGAAATTTGTTATGATTAATTACTATGGTCAAAAAAGAAAAATTATGACTAATACAAATCAATCATAGCTTCACGGCCATTAATCATTGTTTCTAAGTGTGACTATGACTAAAAAACCATAACAAATATTGATTAACTGTGGTAAAATATTTAAAGTTTTATATTAACTTTATTTAATTATGATTAATAATCTTGATTTACTATGATTTTCTTTTTTCGTGGTAATTGATAGTATAGCGAAAGATCATTTTTTTAGTAGTGGATTTATGGGGTGCTAACCCTGCTTTTCCATTTATGTAACCAAAGAAAAATCTAGTATTAAGTTCTTATTATTTTGTAATGATAGTAATTTAGGTTTTTGCTTTATTTGTTTTATCGTGTTTTATATTAAGATATATGTTAAATTGCTTTTTTCTCCCACAAAAGGAGGGAAATTTGCTTTTTTGGTCCTATAGTTTACGATTTTTCTCTTTGGATCCAAAAACTAATAAAAAATTATAAATTCAGTCCCAAAAGTCTATTTTTGTTAAATTTTAACACCAAGTGCAAAAATTCCGTAAACTCTCAACTATTACATTGCTTTTCAAGTCCCACAAAGGAGAGAGGTTTTTCTTTGTGGTCCCACGATTTACGAAAAATTTTTTTGATACAAAAAATTGTTAAATATTTACAAAGTGAGTTCCAAAATTTTATTTGCTAAATTAATGACAAAAGTTGATAGAAATGAAGTTTTGGGACTAACTTTGCAATCTTTTTAACAGTTTTGGTACTAAATTTTCATAAATTGTGGAATCAAAAAAATAAACACCCATTCTTTGTAGGCCCAAAAAAACAATTTAATAATTAGGGGTTAACAAAATTTTGCCACTTGTCGTCAAAACCTAACGAAAAAAATTTGGGACTAACTTTACAAATTTTTTAATAGTTTTGGGATCAAAAAAGAAAAATACGTAAATCATGGGACCGAAAAAGCAACACCCCCTTCTTTGTGGGACCAAAAGGCAATTAGCATACAAGCTTTTTATTTTTCTAAAGATATAAACAATAAATTTTATAGACATAAACGTATATATATGAAATATGATATGAGATTATATACAGTTACACAAATTTTAGTTCAAATTTCGAACTTAAATTAATCATAAGTTAAATGGGTTTCTGTTTGTGAACCAGTTTGTGATTGATTAATTTAATCAATTAATTATACACGAAATCTCTTAGGCTTTTTTAACTGGACAGTTAGCATAGTTTTTCTTAAAATGTTTTATGAAATAATTCATTAAGACTTATAAAATGTTCAGAATTATTTAATAAAATTTTACAAGGGGAAAATTGCAATCTATCTCCATGTAGTAAGTTGGATTGGATTCTTATTCCAATAGTATTATTGCATCTTCTATTAATTCGTTTGATATATAGACCCACATGTATAAAATCTTCTTTTACATAAAATAAGAGGTAAATTATAATTATCTTTTCTGAAATTTGTCATAACTATAAATACTCGTTCGTTGTTTGGGAATATACAAATACTCTCCCCTCAAATAGAAAATAATAAATTACAGCTACCTCTCCTGAGGTTTGGAAAAATGTAAACTTATTAGGGTGATCCAAAACTAAAACCCTCTGATGCTTAAATCAAATTCAGGTTATAAATGTAATTGGGGTCGCAAAGCTAGACCTCTTAGTAATCAATACGTATTTTCTATATGGGGGACAACCCTTATTTATAGGGCCAAATGTTTTGGACTGTATAGATCCATGTGTCTACTCTTGATTCTTAGATGGAGAGAGCATCAATTGTTATCATTTTGGGTTGGTGGGTCGGGCCACACTAGACACTACAAGAACATAAGTTAATAACTAGAAAAAAAATTGATGATAAAATCAACGTCGAGTTAATTAGTAAGTAAAATTTTTGTTGTTAATTTATATTATTTAATATATATTTTAAACAATTCATTGTTAAATTCGTTAGCAAGTAAATTTTCGTTGCTAAATGTATTGACAAGTAAATCTTGTATTAAATAATATAAATTAGCAACATAAATTTTACTTACTAATAAGCTCGATGTTGAATTCTTTTTATTGCTAATGAGCTATTTTCTTGTAGTGCGACTCAAGTAAAAATGCATGAATTTTCGTCATATTCAATAATTTTGATCTTTTCAAGGGTAAATGATTCTTTCATAAATTCTTTTACCAAATAACCCCATCAGAACTCAAATAGATTCTTCATGCTAGCTTTTGAAGCTTGGTACAAGATTTAAAAATTTTGGAGTGTATAAAATTAAAATCCGATAAATTAAATTGTTCACACAAAATTTCGGGTTTGCAAAAATAATTATGAGACAAGAAAAATATGGATAAATAAATTTTATTGATTTAAAAGAAAAGTGGATACAATCTCTATGGTGAATGTAATCCCCTAATTCTTCTCTCCGAATTTCAATCCAAGGCCTGATGCTTGTTCTTGGACGTTGATGTGTAATCTTCTCTGGATTTGTGGAGCAAACTACATGGCATCTTAAAATTTGGTATCAAGGCCTTGAAGGATTTGATGCCGATGAAGACTTGGAACCTTCGCGGTTGTGGATCTTCGTCGTGGCAGAGAACTTTTGAACTTGGGTCCCTTTGGATTTCTTGTGTTGTATGGAGTGTCTTCTTGTCTTGTGCTCCAATGCTCTATGGAATCCCTCTTTAACTTGAGTGGTGGAGGCCCCTTTTTATAGGCGTGAGTAGGGCTTAAACAGCTTGGCCTCACTTCCATTGGGCTTGATCACCGTGGGCTTTGACATGGACTAGTCTTTCGATGGACTGCATTTCGAACATGTAGCTGGCCCAATTTAGTCAATCCAAAAATAATAATTCTTATATTTTGGATCGACCCATAAAATTACATAAGACCCAAATTTAATATGGACTTATGAATTTAATTCCTTAACGATAAGCCCAAATTTGTTATGAACTTTTATTTTGGAACCCAATTATTAGCCAATTTATTTTGGGCTTTTAATTGGTGATTTATTCCAAAATTTCGACGTCAACAGATGCCCCCACTTCAAGGCTCGGCGAAGAACATGTCAATTGTTGTCGGAGGCGTGACTTGAAGTCTCGAACTTCTCTCAATTTTTTTTTTTAATTCTTGCAAATGGGTGATCAAAGCCCAAATTTATCAGCAGCATCAGCATTTGCCGTGATAGGGGAGCACACTGCAGCCATCCATTTCTTAAACATGGCAACATATATTTCATTCTTTTTCCTTTGCAATTGCGGCCGGATTTGCAATTTAAATCTTCAATATTTGAGAAAGATTTCCTTGGAAACTTATTCATTTGAAGAATGGAATCCAAGACTTTCTTTTAACAGAGTATGGAAAGCTTCCTTTTCCCTTGTTAGCCTTCTCGTTAACAATAATATCAAAGCTTATAAAAAAGGTGTACATCACCACTTTGATTGCACAGAGCAGTCCGCAACTCTTCAATCCGCGATGCTGTTCTTCACGTCCTCTATCAAGTGTTGTGAATAACGATCGCGCGCCACCTCTTTATGGATTCACCGCCAAGAAGATTCTTTACTTTTTTCGATATTTTCAAGCACACATGTACATTCGTGTATTTACACCATCTTGACTTTTCATTTTCTTATGTGGATTTGTTTCTTTGACAGAGATGGGTTTCGAGGATCTCAATGAGCCATTCTGACGCACCGTCATTTGCAGTAGCGGGGAAAAATGTCAAGATCAAAGGTATCACCTTCTATGTTCACAAGCCATTCCTACGTACCATCATTTGAAGTGGCAACCTCGAGTCGAAGACGTCACCTTGTACGTCCATGGTCGGCCGACATCGTTCAACCATCCAAGGCTGGATCTTTTCACAAATCATGCACATCCATTGGTGGTTTGAAGAGGCGACGAAAGAGACGTTTGACTCCCGCTCCACCACTCCTTCTCAATCCAAGGTCTTGGTGGACAAACCTTCTCCTCGTGACGTGAAGCCTATGTTGAGTTTGCACTTCCAAGTCGTCACCTCTTCATCGATGGAGCTCATGAAGTATTCCACCGTCCAAGTTCTGCAAGACATCCCTTTTCGTGGAAGACGCGCTCGGTCAACGTGCAAGCAAGCATTCTTCATGAAGCCGAGAATCATGCCGTCGTTCACACATTTCTCTTCCATGTGCATCAGCAACAAGATCCTCACCACAGAAGAAGAGCAAGACCATCGTCCAAGCGTCTTTCACGAAATCGAAATCCATGCCGCCGTCCGCGCATTTCTTTTCACTTGCATTGCTACAAGGACATTCTTCAAGCTTTCCTCGAGCGAGGATACCTTCTGTGACGTCTTGCCTTCCACCGTTAGCGAAGTCCAGAGAGGAAGTTGAAGCTTCATGGCCGCTTGTACTTGGAGATTTCAACGACGAGGTCGTCTTTTCTTTTAAGGAGATGCTAGGCGATGACGCTTGTAAGCCCTCTATGCCATGAAGTCGTGATCGTTACTTTTGGTGCGCCACTGGCTTTCCACAGATTTAGACGGCATGCTCACCTCCGATTCGGTCAACCTTCGTCCAAGCGATGTCTTCTTCACGTTTTTCTTGAGCGAAAGCTGCTTTCCCACTCAAACAACCTTGGCTGCTCCACTTGTTGACGTTGATCATTGCCCCCAAGCTGTGAAGCACTTGATGAGAAGCCTTTTCTACTTGAGTGAGAAGACCCTTGCCAAGAAGCCGAAGAGAGTTTGTCTAACCTCAAAGGACATGGTCGCCAAGAGATAGAAGACCCCACTGATTGAAGAGACTTCATATTTGTTCGAAGAATCTAACCAAGGGAGTTGAAGAAAATGGATGTGCTTCTTGAAGACTCACGACGAGATTTGACAACTTTCAACTTGTTCGCCTGAGTGTTTAGCATTTAGCGCTACTTTCACTTTGTCTTTTTTTTTTTTTTTTTGTCTTCTTGCGATGTAAATGGATCTTTGTGCAATAAAAGTATCTCTTTTACGCAATCCCTTCTCGAAATTTTCATTGCGTAGCATTTGGAGCATTTCTTTTCTTGTTGACATTGACCATGATACGAACGGTTTCAATGCACATTTAAGATCAATCGGAACTTCAAAACTTGTTTACTTTGGATATGAAATCGACCAATATCTACATTGCCCTCTTCCTTCTCGAGAGAATTATTTTTTTCCACATGGCCAAGAGAACACGGCCAGGGTGTGTTCCTCTCGGTTTGTTGCCGGTGAGACCCTTTTTTTTTTCCTGATACGGTCGTGTTTCTGGACCCCCAGGGTGTGTTCTGCTTGTCCCCATGGACACAACCGTGTTCTTGAACACGGTTAGGGCATGTTCGACTATCTCCCTTCATTTTTTTCGCCTGATTTCTTTTCGAAAAGTGCACAACTTAGCATGCACAACACGGCTTAGTATGCTCGACACCGCTAGAATGCATTTTGCTTGCATTTTCATTTTGGGAAAGAGGTCTTACTTAAAACAACAACAAACTTGTTTGAAGATATGACTGAACTTAGGAACATATACCCAAGCTGCCTACGTATCCCGTGAAGGGATCAAGTCAAAACGTAGTTCAAAAAACTTGAATTTTCTTTATTTCTCTCCTTTTTTTTTGTTTAATAGGAGGGATGTCGTACACAGTTTATACTCATGCGGGCCAGGAGTAACACGTAGTTTAAGCTCATGCGTCAAGGAGCATCTTCTTCATTAAATTTTCATTTGTAAGGCCGAGGCCGTATCTTTGATTTGAGATGATGGAGGTTTCATGTTCTCCACCTTCAAGTTTTGCATATGAGCATCTTGGATCTCATTTTTGGAGATGTCTAAGTCAGAGTCTTTGTCAACACTGACGTGGTTGGATGGACGTAGCTTCATGCTTTCTTCGTCTTCCTTATTTGAAATACTTTTTGGATCATGCAATCGTCTGGCGAGGCGTCGTTTCACCTTGATTGGCTTGTTCGAACAGATGAGCAGGAATGACGTCTTACTTCCCCGGGGCCGAGACATATGAAGTTCTTGACTTTCACCTTTTTCTATCAATTTGTTTGTTGGGTCAAGTTGACTTCTTTTCTTCAGCTGTAGCACAAGACCATTTTCGAGGTGATCGCGCACAAGTCCATCCGGAGTAAAGCCTAAGCCAATGCGCGGTTGGTTGACATGGAAGCCTAGTCTTCTCAACTCATGTTGCGCTTTAGTTAATCCATGGATCTTTTCACCAGTCAACTCGAGATTTAACTTGTTGAGTCGAGACGGAGAGGAGAAGTCATACACTGCTTTCGCCAAGAGGTGGTAAGCTTTTGAGCTAAATGCCCCCGGCATTTCTTCGGGTTAATTTTTCAGCAGAAGTAGTTTACTTGAGACCAACGCTTGTAGACTGGTGATAGGCTCGATTAGTTCGGCTTTGACACCTTGAAGGTCGTTGGATTTTACCTTACTTTGATGTTTGATTCCTTTGGATAGTGGAGGAGCATGGTCTTGTGACGAGCTTTGTTTGTCTTTGTCGTCGGACCGAACCACATAGGGGAATACTGGCGAGTAAGGTGGCCTCTTTGACTTATGACTTTTGTTTGTCGGTACTTCACCGATGGTCAATTTGCCGAGCTTTTCATCATCGCTTTCTGAAGGAATAGGTTTGGAGTGTGTCCCCTTGATTGGTTGATAGACTGGGATCATTGAAGGTGTTGCTTCTTGCATCTCATTTCTCTCGAGGTAGGGCTTTGGCGTCGACAGCGTATTCCACCTTGGTGAAGGGCTTGGCGTCGACAGCGTCGGTGCCGACATCGTTGCATGTCTCGATGAAGTGGATGATGTGTTGTTTTGGGTTGCCTCTTCCATCGAATTGCCGCGGTTCTAGCGGTAGGTATCCCATTGGTATCTTAAAAACGTCGATGCGCTTGGTATAAGGTTTTGAATACGCGGGTGAGCTTTGTGTTGTTCCGTCGTATTGGGCTTTGATGGTGTTGGCAATCATCTCTTGCAATTGTTGAATAGACCCATGTTAGCAGTAGATGTTTTAGAACGTGTAGACTTTTGCACGAAGTCATGCGTCGGTGGTGTTTTATCCACTTGCTTCTCGCTTTCGACATGGTTTGAGAAGGAGGCATGCTTGTGGCTGTCGTTGGTTTCTTCAACCCTCGTATGCTCTTGGTTGCTCTTCAAATTGGGCGATTTGAAGGTTTTTTTCCTTGATGGTCTTCTGGAGATTAGCAATGGCTTCGGCCATTTGTGCTAGTTGTTCTTCCATTGCGGTCGCGTTGGCCATCTTGGCGGGGAGGACAACGAAATGCATGGATTTAGAGTTGATCTCGGTAGGACTTGTTGAGTTTGAACCGTCCGAAGGGGTCGTGTCAATAATCTTGCCCCCGGTGGTAGTGGCGTTGATGGTGACTTGAGATTTCTTGGGCGCCATTGTGTGCTTTGACATGATGACTTGAACTTTGATGCAGGAGAAAGAGATGAGGGGTAGAGATTGTCCCACTGGGCGTGCCAAAAATTTGTTCACACAAATTTCGTGTCTGCAAAAATAATTATGAGACAAGAAAAATATGGTCGAACCCCTTGAAGTGAATAAGAAAAGCGCTCCGCGTTCCTTGGAGGTAAGTGGGAGTTGCAACCCCAATCGTAATTGGAAAAGGCCAAAGAGGGATCCCAAGCTAAAAAACATCAACGTTGATGGTTAGGGCTCAAGTCATGAACCATCAATGTTGAATTTATTCAAGGAGGTTAATTTTTTCGTAACTGTTTCCCCTTTTTTCTTATTCTTTCCTTTTTATTTTCTTAAGTAATAGGATCTTCTTTTGTTTCTAACTCAAGTTGGTGCATTGTCGTAGCTCGAAGACGAAGTCTTAGTTATTGGAGATGATGAGACTTCTCAAGACATTCAAGGATCGTCCTTGGTGTCTAATTTGATGGTTACAACTCGACCTCTTGGAATGAGGCTTAAAAGAAAACAACCCTCTTGTCAAGCCGCAGTGTCGGTATTTGAAGGCGACAGGTTTGTTCTTAATCATCAAAAGGAGTTCCTTCAAAAGCTAGGCGCGATCTTTTCGTGAAGATATCAAACACCCCAATTGATTTCATCTCATCAATCAAAGACAACGTTTACTTCGTTCTTAAATCTATGAAGAGCTTTCAGAATTTTGACATCTCAAAAGTGGAAGAATCGATGAACACATTCTTCGCCAAGGCCGTTGCTTATGATGAGGCGAGGCCGTCATCTTCTGAAAATTTATCCAAAGATCTTTTCGAGCGATAGTTAAAGGAATCCAACGGTCATCTTCAAGATGCTCGAGCTAAAGAAAGTGAAGAGGCTTTCAAGGTCCAATCCACTATGGACAAGTTGAAGCGTGTTGAGAAGGAACTTGGGGATTTGAAGGAGCAAAGGAAGACCTTGTGTGCTACTCTGAAGGAAGAAAATCAACTTTTTTCATAGTGCTCAAGTTGGAGTTCGTGAAATTGTGGAAAAAATTGCACCGCTTGAGAATACCACCCCCCTCAACGGTGAAGTGGTTGTGAGTTTGGAGGCTTCAAGAACAAATTTGGAAGCTCTCAAGGAAGAGTTGAAGGATTTGACTCCTTTTGCTTGAGATTTGCTTAGGACATTTTATTTTGTTGCATTTTATTCTTTTTCCTTTTGTTCTAAGTCATGAACTCCAATATTTTTGAGATTACATAATAGAAGCTTTTTCTTTTCTCTCTATCTTGCATCTTTGAGCATGTTTGAATATTTCCCATCTCGATGACTTCATATGAGAAATAAAGTTCATTCAAATATTATGACTGAACTTAGAATATTTAAGCTGCCTACGTACCTCATCAAGAGGATCAAGTCAATACATAGTTAAAGGGTACAAAATATTTATTTGGAGAGGGGAGGGCCGTTCACAGTTTATACTCATGCGGGCCAGGGATTTTCTTTCTCTTGTTTTTGAGTTTTTTTTTAATTTTTTCCTTCTTTTCCTTTTTTTTTTTTTTTTTGTTTTCTTTCCTTTTTTGTGTTTTATTTTTTATTTTCCTCAATCATCTTTCAGACTACCATCCTCAATGGGATTTTTTTTGGCGTAGTATCGCTTCAAGAACTTTCCATTTATCGGACCTATCTTCAAGCCGTCTTTAGCAATCAACTTATACGCACCATTTGTGTAGACCTCTTTGATGACATATGGACCATCCCATTTTGGCAAGAATTTATTGTCGTTCGATGCGTTGTGATTATAGGCCTCCTCACTGCGAATACTAGATCACCAACTTGAAAAGAGCGTGGGCGAACCTTCTTATTGAATGCTTTGGATAGTCGAGCTTGATAACACTCAAGCCTTTGTTGTACTTCCAGTCTCTTCTCATCGAGAGGTTCTAGCTCATCGAGCCGTATTCGAGCATTTTTTTGTTTAGTAGGCCCTTTTTGTATTGCTATCCTCAAGGAAGGATTTTGTTGCTCAAGCGGGAGGACTGCCTCCACTCCATAAACCAGGGCATAAGGAGTTGCTTGCGTAGGTGTTCTGACAGTGGGTCTGTATGCCCATAGAGCTTCTCCAATTCTTTCGTGCCAATCCTTCTTTGACATGGTCACCACTTTCTTCAATAGGCTGCACAAAGTTTTGTTAAATGCTTCAGCAAGACCATTGGCAACGTCATAGTACATAGAAGAGTTTCTTTGCTTGAATCCAAACTTTTGACATAATTTGTCTATCAAGCTGTTACAGAAGGATTTTCCATTATCAGTAATGATATACCTGGGCACTCGGTAACGATATATGATGTGTGTACAGATGAAATCAGCGACATTCTCTTTCTTCACTTCTTTAAGGGGACTGCTTCAGCCCATTTAGAGAAGTAGTCAGTTGCTACTAAGATGTATAGGTGACCACCAGAGGACTTTGTCATGGGTCGCACGACATCCAAGCCCCAAGCATTGAAGGGCCACGAAGCCACGGTAGGGTGCAATGGCTCAAGTGGTTGGTGGATAAGATTGGCGTGAATTTGACAGGCTTGACATCTCCTTGCGTAGTCCATGCAATCCTTAACCATTGTAGGCCAATAACAACCCATCCTTTTTATACGAAAGTGCAGCTTTGGTTCGGATTGGTGAGCACCACAAACTTCGGAATGAGCTTCTTCCATAGCTTGCATTTTCTTATCATTATTTAGACAGCGTAAGAAAATACCATCAAATGAGCGTCTATAGAGTGTGTCTTTGAAGTAGATGAAGCGAGACGCCCATCATCAAATCTCGGTCTTTTGTCATAGGTCATTGGGTAGCTTTCCGTATTTCAAATAGTCAACCAACGATTGTCGCCAATCTTCTTCTTCAATTTCGAAAACCTCCATGACATGATTTTCTTCTTCTTGGAATGCGTTATCCTCATCATCACTGAAGACCGGTGGTATGATCCAATTCTTATATATCGGTATACGTGTTTCCTTATTAGTCATTGAGAGGGTTGAAGCAAGCTTCGCCAACGCATCGACTTGTTTATTATCCTTTCTCAGCAGGTGCTCAAGTTCGACATCTCCTAACCGTCATATCAGTCTTCTTGCGTAGCCGTGGTATGGAAGTAACTCAGGCTTTTTGACTTCGTAGAGACCGAGGAGCTGATTGACCACTAATTGAGAGTCTCTGTATACTTTGAGGTGTCGTTGCTTTATGTCAATTTCCATTTCCAATCCGAGGATTAGGCTTGGTATTCCGTCATATTATTTGAACAGTTCTGAGTTAAAGTGAAGGAGTAAGGCAGGACTTCTCCTTCAAATGTGACAAAGACAACCCCAGCCCCCGCTCATTTTCTATGGGCAGCTCCATCAAAGTACATTTTCTAAGGGGGAGTAACTTCAATCAGAAGGACATCTTCGTAGGCAAGTCATCAGACAATTCCCATTCGGCAGGCATGGGGTGATCGGCTAGAAAGTCTGCTAAGACTTGTCCTTTCATAGCCTTTTGAGGAACGTATGTGATCTCGAACTGTTGCAGCTAAAGATACCATCTTGCAAGTCTATCAGACAGCACTGGCTTTGCCATGACATATTTCAGAGGATTTGCTTTTGAGACCAGATGGACACTGTGTGATTGAACAACTTCTGGATTCCAAAGATGAACGCCAGACATAGCTTTTCAAATGGGTGAATAATTAAGCTTGTTTTGTGTCATCGTTTTGCTTAAATAGTATAAAGCATTCTCTTTCCCCTCATTATTTTTCAGGACAAGTAAGATCCCCACAGAGCACTCTTGAGCAACGACGTACAGAATTAAGGGGCGTCCAGGAACGGGTGCAACCAACACCGGAGGCTTCATCAAGTAGGATTTTAAGCTTCTGAATGCTTTATCACAAGCCTCATCCCATTCGAAGGGTACATCTTTCTTCATTAGGCGACTGAATGGTTGACAATGGCCTGCTAGATTTGAAATGAATCTCCAAAGACATGCGAGCTTTCCTTGCAAACTCTTGATCTCATGGATGTTTCGAGGTTCCAGCATTCTTAAAATAACATCTATCTTGGCTTGCTCAATTTCTATACCCCATTGACGGACGATTAACCCAAGAAACATTCTGAATGTCACCCTGAATGCACATTTGGAGGGATACATTCTGAGTTGGTATCTCCTCAAACGTTCGAAGACCTTCCTTAAGTCGCGAAGATGATCCCCTCGTTTCTTTGACTTCACTAACAGGTCATCATAGTATTCTATATTCTTGTGGAGCATGTCGTCGAAGATCTTTTGCATTGCTCTTTGATATGTAGCACCGGCATTCTTTAATCCAAAAGGCATGACTTGTAGCAATATATGCCTTTAGGAGTGAGAAATGTCATCAATTCTTTATATGGCTGCGCCATACGTATTTAATTATATCCAGACGATCTATCCATGGAAGAAAAGGCTTCATGACCTATAGTAGCGTCTATCATTAATTCAACAATGGGTCATGGGAAGTCATCCTTGGGGCATGCGTGATTCAAGTCTCTGAAGTCGACGCATACTCGAATTTGCCCATTCTTCTTTCTCACAAGGACAATACTGGAAATCCACGTCGGGTACTTGACTTCTCGAATGAAACCGACTTCGATGAGCTTGTTTACTTCACCTTCAATCAACGGGATTAGCTCAGGTCGGAATCTTCGTTGGGCTTGTTTGACGGGACGAGCCCTTTTCTTCACCGGCAGGTGGTGCACAACTACTTTTAGGTCTAGCCCGGCATTTCTTTATAGGACCATGCAAACACGTCTTTATATTCATGAAGTAGTACGACATAAGCCTCATCTTCTTCCAGGGTTAGAGAGGCGCTTGCGTAAATTGGTCGGGGATCTTCGGCATCACGTAGATTAACTTCTTTCAACTTATCAACGGTGGTTTTAACACCTTCCTCAAGTTCTAGAGGAGCGTCTTCCACATCTTCTTCTTCAACCTCCTCATTTTCAATTAAGGTGATGTGATGAGCTTGGGTGATATCTTCTTCAGCACTAGGTTATTAATATAATTAGATGATGCTACGCTTTCTTTGTCACCTCGTCATCAAGTTGAACTTGTGTGAAGACCATTGTTTATGATTTAACCTTCAAGACTCTGCCACATGATATGTCTAAAGTTGTGTGGCGTCTCATTTTGGAAGGAATTAAACTTCTTAGCTTTTATGTATATGAAGACGTCATGTCTTCCTTTGGTTGCGCGACAACCTTGGATATGCCTTTCTTTTGATACCCCGTCCTTCTGCGTAGACCGAGTCTATCAAAGATAGACTGATTGTTGGTCTTTCTATGCATCATTCTTTTACGTGGGCCAAGTCTGTTGAAGACGGAATCTCATGGATTTTCTTCCCTTTGGTCGTTTTCAGTTGAAGAAAAACTGACATGGTTGCTGCTGGCCCTTTTTATGGCGATGCGGATAGGCTTAGAAGGGGTAAAGCCAAGACCAACACGAGAATCTGGGATTGAATGCCCCTTTTCCTTCAACATTACTTGTGTGGCGTTGAGTCCGTTGAGCTTCTTATTGGTGGCTTCAGGAGGAAGTTTTCCAAGAGCTAGCCTTTCTTGTAGATTATACCCAGCTTTAACAAACAGCTTGAAGGCTTTGGGATCATATCCTTCTCCATCTATGGCCAATGTCTCATGCTCCTTTAATCTTCTTGGGTTGAGGGAACAAATCCTTTGAGTGACGGCTTTGATGGTTGCTTTACATTGATCTGAGTTAATGGTAGAGTCAAGCTCTTTGAAAATTCAGCCTCGATGGTGGGTAGCTTATTTCTCCTCATGCTTCGATCGTCATGTGACTTTGGTTTTTCTAAGGGCGAAATCTCTTTTCCTCTTTTGGCAGTTTTGATGTAGTACTTAGTGTCGGCAAAGTGCGACTCAGCTTCTGTAAAAAGTTTGGTATCACCGAGTACCCTTTTCACTAAACCATTGCAGTAATATTTGAAATATTGATGCCATGTTGAGGGAACTACAGAATTTTCGTGCAACCAAGGGTGGCCAAGAAGCATGTTGTAAGAAGTTTTGGCGTCTATAACATGAAACAGTGCGGTCAACGCCATATCGTCCATCAACAATTCCATCCTTATATGCCGATAACCCTCTGTCCTCCTTGATTGAAGCTTTGAATCATGAGGCGGCTGTTTGCGAGCTCGTCCATCGGGATCTCCAAGTCTTTCAAGGTTCGTAGGTGTAAGATATTGATTGCGGAGCCTCCATCGATCAATATTCTGTTCACCTTTTTTTTCACGTGGATATCCAGCGACAAACAACGGGCCGTTATGAGGCTTTGACCTAAGAAGAAAATCTTCATTAGTGAAAGTAATGGTGGACATGAATTCATCAGTATCAGGGGAATCTTCTTTTTCAAACAGCGTGTCCTCATTTATCGTAGTATCGTTCTTATGTGTGGTATTGCAGGAGGCTTCACTGTCCAAAGACTCACACTTGACCGAGGTCACATTTGTTGTTGCGGTATCTTCTTCAAGAGAGATTTTACCTTGGCGAGCTAACTGCATAACCTTGTCTTTGAACACGAAGCAATCTTGTATTGAATGCCCAACTAAACTATAATATTTGCAGTATTTTGGGTCATCTGTTCGTTCGGCTTCTTCAGGTCGCTTTGCTTCGAGTAGTTCGATGAGGTTAGCCTCTAACAAGTCATCAAATATGCCGGGGACATCAGAATCAAGGAAAGGATATTGCTTTACTTTCATTTCTTTCAAAGTTAATTTTCTGTGCGGTCTCTTGTAAAGAGCGTTTTGCTTCGGGGTAACATTGTCTTTTGTCGCGCTCGTAAGCTTGAGTGGTTCTACATTCACTGCCATTGATTCCTTTGCTTGGAGGTTTCAAAATAAGTTTTCCCTCTTTCTTGATTTCTTGCCTTTCCTTGGTTCTGCCGGGTTCTTGGATAGGTGGCCCTTCCACTCCACTTGTTGTCATACTTAACTCCATTTCATGTGCTCGAGTGGCTAAATCTTCGAATGATCTGGGTAGGATTCCTTGAAGAATATACCGAAGACCCCAATGCATCCCTTGAATGCACATCTCAATGGCGGAAGCTTCAGATAATCTATCCTTGCAGTTGAGGCTCAGATTCCTCCACCTGTTGATATAATCGATGACTGGCCCATCCTTTCATTGACGGGAATTTGTGAGCTCAATCATGCTGACAGTGCGCCGAGTGCTATAGAAGCGGTTCAGAAATTCTTGCTCTAGTTGTTCCCATCCGTCAATTGAACCGGCCTCCAAATCAGTATACCAATCAAATATGTTGCCTTTTAGCGATCAAATAAACTGTTTAACTAGGTGATCTCCATACGTTCTAGCTTTGTTGCATGTTTCGACGAAGTGAGCGACGTGCTACTTAGGATTGCCTTTGCCGTCAAATTGTGGGAACTTTGGCGGTTGGTAGCCCATCGACATCAAGCTGTCAATTCTTGGAGTGTAGGGCTTGAAGTAGGTAAAGGATGACCTTGAGCTTCCCTCAATCTTGCTCTTGATGGTCCCTTCGATGAATTCATTCAGTTGGTCTACAGGAATCAATCCATCGGACGAGACTTGAAGCTCTTTTGCAGGTTTATCCTTCTCGATATAGTGCTACTTCGTGGATACTTCTGCTTCATTATGAGTCGCAACTTGTTTCCCCCGAATATGGCTTATCTGAACGTTGTATGGCTTGTTCATCAACCTAGAGATTTGGGCATCTTGCTCTTAGACATGCTTGGTGAGGCCTCGATAGCTCTTGTCGGACTTGCAATTTGCTCTTCTAAGGTTGTGGCATTCGTCACCATGACTGGGGCCACATTCGTTGTGAAGGAGTAGCTAGACACGGAGCGAGGAGAGGACGGAGGAGATTTATCTTCATCATCTTCACTTGCGTGGTTACGTACAAATATGTCCTTATGAGCAGACTCAATGAGATGAGTCATCTGGGAATATTCTTTAAGTTTCTTCGACATACCCCTCGCAGAACACCGACACTCTTCGTACTAGCACTCGAAGACTTGGTTGTGGTGAGTTTGGAATTCACCGTCTTCAAAGCTTTTCCTTGAGTGTCCAACGAAATACTTCCGATTTTGTTGAAGGGAAAAGATGAGAGGTAGAGAGGTCCCACAGGGCGTGCCAAAATTTGTAAACAAATTTTTGTGTTCCTCTATTTATCGAAACAAGAAAATATTACAAATAAATTTCTTGAATTAATTTGAGTATTTGTGGGTGCGAAATCTCTACTTGAAAACCTTTGATTCTTCTCTTCAAGAACGTGACCTTTGACTTAGGATGCTTTGGAGGTGAAACTCGACATTTGATCTCCTTTGACATTTACTTTGACTTTGAATAACGTTAATTCGGGAGTCGTTGACTTGTTCCCGGATCAAACGCTATAAACTTAAAGATATTTGACTTGAATTTGGGATATTTCTTGGTGGATTTGAGACTTTGATCTTCCGCCAAGATGGACTTCTGTCTTGATAGCGTTAATTCGCTGGTCATCGGACTTCTTGTCGAATTAAACGCTGATTTTGGACGATTTTCGCAACGAACGCCTTAAATCTTGCCTTGAACGCCGTGGATCTTCCTTGATTTGTGCTTGAGAGGATTTCGAGACTTCTTGAATGCTCTCTTGCTTGTATCTTCTATTGTATGTGTGTGTTTTTGAATAAGTTCCGATGACCCCTTTATATAGCTGTCAAAGAGGTGGAGTTGTGGTGAAATTGAATACGTATTTTTGTATTATCTCTTTATTTAAATTAAAGAGATAATACATTAAATATTTGGAAAGACATGATTAGTCGATATTGATATTATCTCTGTATTTTTTGTATTATTCAAAGAGATAATATAAAAAATATTTTCTCTTGATTTGATTGGCCGAAACACCTCAATTTGCCACTTGTCGGCGTTGATTTGATGACGAAATATATATTAAATATCAATTAAAATTAACTATTTATATTTGAAATTAATTTAGTAAATTCCCAAAATATAAATAGAAAAATAGAATATAATTGATAAATAATATATATTTTTCACTTGTCGTCATTTGATTGGGTGCAAAATTTACTTGTCTACAGCTGCAACTCGATTGCCTGTGACTAACTATTATGGTATGCACTCATTTCAAGATTCAACATGATTCCTTTACTTATGCATTACTACAATATTATGTACTAAAGCAATTTGAATTCCTTCACTTTGTTAAGTATATCACTTTCTACAAGAGGTTTTGCAAATATCATTGTGAGCCCATCATACTCTGAAACTCAATCTCCTAGGACTTGATATGTGCGAATCTTCATTCTTACATAGAACATATATATTCTTACAAAAAAAGAAACTCTTCTTTTATACACTCTATCTCTCTTACATTGTTATCTTCAAAAATACAACTAGGCGAGCAAAAAATCATGTGTTGTTAACTAAACTTCTTCGTGAGAAAAAGTACCTCAAGAGTTCATCCCATCATCAAAATATCCCACGGGATAGCTTCTCGTCTGTTGCCAATATCATAACTAAAAACGTTGTAAGTTTCTTTTATTTGTATTATATGAAATCTTTTGTCTTTTTGTTGTATAGTTTAAGTTCTTGATTTGAAGTATTCTTAGGTTCTTGAAGCCAATTGAAGGATTCTAATAAATTACTTAAAGTTTATGAATTTCATACTATATTTGATATGTGTAGAAAGACAAATTTTGGGTTAAAGTGACAACAACAATCATGGACGTTGATAAAAAAAATATTGGTATATGGCTTGTGATAATTGCTTAAAGGCACAACTGACGAGTATGGTTGGAAAAAGCAAAATGTCGTGCAGAAACTGTTGGCAAGCCAAGGTTGTGATTTTCCAGTCATTTAATTCTTTTTTTTTTTTCATTTTTTTCATTCATTTCTTTAGGAGAAGTGATGGCACAAGTAGGTTATGTTTACCTTTCTAATTAGTTGTTTTCAACTATGTAGAATCAAGTTTGCTATCACACTCTTCGACCACATAATACAATTGGATGTTGTTATATTTGGTGACTTGGCAGGAATCTTCTTGGTATAACTGCACTTGAGCTCATGAAAAATGAGGAAGGGGTTGGTTATTTGTTTTTTTACTCTATAATTAGAAGTGTCCATACTGATGCTAAGGGTTGTTTTTTTTTCTCCAAAATGGAACAAGAAGTTGGACTATGATATCGTAAATAAATGCTAGAATGAAAGACGATTCATGGTTCAAATAAAAACGAAGATCATGGACACTCATTATAGATTTGGATATCACTACAATGTCTCCTTACTGATTGAAGAAAATGCCGATCAGCCCCAGAAGTTCATGTTGAAGCATGCTCATCTTCACACTCTTGTGTTGCTGGTATGTACCTTATTTAGGACCTCACTAACTTTCAAAACAAAAATGATTTCATACTTTGTACTTATGTATTGACTTGTGAAATATCAAATTTGTCAACCGCTGGTACTGATAATGATCCTAATGTTGTTGCTACATCTATGAATGCACACCTTCTCCAATCAAGCAATGATTCACAGGATGTTGCAAGTTTGTCAGTTTCACCTCCAAAGTTATAAGTGATGGTACGTGTAGGAATAACTCCTCTGCTAATGTGTAAATAAACAACTACTAGATAACTCATCAAGTTTCTGCTTAGGTTTCATGTATGGTAACCTCTTTTACCAATGCTCTGATGTATTTGTCCATGCACCTGCTACTTAGTGGTTTAATAGTTTTAAATATTTCTCCAGTGTTGCACGACGTTGGTATGAGGTTTAATAACTCGTTATATTATATAAAATTATTGCTTCTTTTGTTATTAATCAGCCTTATAAATTATTTTCTTCTCACCATTAGTTTTTATCTTTTGTTCTTTAGATGCCATAGATCCATGAGTGAATTAATAACATTGTCATTTATTATAAAAATGAAATATGCTCAGACTAATTTTATGCGATCAAGATCTTCTTGCTCAAATATGTTATTAATCAGCCTTGTATGAATTATTTTCTTCTGGTCATGAGTTTTTTATTTTGTTCTTAGATGTCATAGATCGATGAGTGAATGACATAGTCATCTATTATAAAAATGAAATATGCTCAGGTTGATTTTACACCATCAAGACCTGCTTTGCTCAAATCTTCAAAGGGATTCCTTATTAGGAATATTGATTTTTGTGTTAAATTCAACCAACCGTTTTGTTTCATACTGCATGAATCTAAAATTCATGTTGGCGTGGAAACCGTTATCTATAAATATAAGCTTCTGTTATGAAATGGAAATAGTTTTCTATAAATATAAGTTTCAATTCTATTATGAAATATGCATATGAAATTCATATTTGATTAAAATTTGATCAAATCATGGCATATGTTTAAGTAGACTTAGGGAGTGTTTGCGCGAGCTTCGAAAAAGTGCTTTTCAGTTTCTGAATTCAGAAAATCACTTTTGAGGTATTTGGGATGCCAATTTTTGCTTCTGGAATTACTACAAAAAGCACTTTTAAGCCAAAAAATTAGAAGCACATTGGGGGTGTTTTTAGCTACTTTCGCTTCTTTGTAAATAAATTCAATTTCCTTTCAAACTACTTTACCCTCGTTATAATATTTAATTAAATTTTTACCCTTTTTAATTTATTTTCAAAATTGCTCATCTAAAATTGATGTTTGAATTTTTAAATAATTTGAATATTTATCACTAATAAAATTTATAATTTCACATATTTAAATATATAATTTTTTTATATTTTATTTTCTATATTATATGATATTATTCCTAAATCATAGTAAATATAAATTAAATTTCTATGATTAATTAAAAAGTATAATTATTTTGTCAATCATGCAAATTTATTGATTGAGCATAAATAAATAATATTAAATAATGAGAATATTATTGAATTAAACATTCAGTTTTTCTATTAGTATTAAATATTTTAATAATATAGATAATAATTATTTTGAAAAAACTAAATATGAGATATACTAATTGAAATAAAATTATTATTTTTTTGAAAAAAATTAATTATTATAATCAAGAGACAAGTGCAAATATTAAGCAAAAATAGCATCTTTTTAATACGTGGGGACAAAATGGTCTTCAATCAATTAAAATTATTTTAGAAGTGTTTTTTTCCCAAATAATACCCAATTTAGTTTTTTAATATATTTTTTATCTTTTTTATAAACACTACCTGCTTTTGATTATGCTATAATTTTTAATTTTTTTTTTTTACAAAAATCACTTCTATAAAAGTAGAAATTTTAAAAAACGCTCCCTTAAAATGAAACTCCAAGTGAAAGAAATGCATTTCTTAACATAACTTTTGATTATGGGTAGGTAAAAGACAAATATATATTTTTTTCTGTTATCCTTGTTCTTCTATACTTATTTTATTTTGCTAACAATATGAGTTGTTTTATTCTCGTTATCCTTGTTCTTCTATCTTATTTCATTTTGCTAATAATATGAGTTGTTTTATTCTCATTTACTAATATTTTACGGAGACAAATTCTCCTAAATTCTTATATTATATTATTCACTATTATAATTAATAATTAAAAGATAATAAATTTAATTAAACTCTTACTGGCATAATTTACTGTGCCTTGGGAGGTTCCACCTTTCTAATTTTATTATATATAATTTTCGTACATGGAAAGACATCAATTAGACGTGGTCATTAAAAATTCACTTTTTATTGAATCAACATCTAATATTTTTCTTAAATGAAAATATTTTCTGTCGTTAAATTAGTTTAATATTTTATAGGTATTTTATGTAATAATTAAATGACAATTTAAAAGGAAACAAAATGACCAATGACAATTTAAAAGGAAATAAAAATGACCAACATGTAACTTCTTTTACATTTTGTAGTAAAAATCAATTACACCATTATTTATGAAAGAAAGGGAATAGTTTAAATACACCTTGTACATAAAAGAATTCACATATGATTATGATTCCATATAAATATATACTTTTACCAATAGTGGAAAAAAGCTTTAGTTGCAATCTCCTAATGATTATTAATCACTTTAGACTTTCCTCTTGTCATGGCATCATTAATTTTAAAATATTTAAAAAATACAATATTTTTTAAGGCGCATTATTAGTAGAAGGACGAGTTGATTTAATACAGGAAAACTATCGTTAATACGTATTGGCTTAATACCCCTTTACTTTGAGGACGGAATTAAACGAGTGATAAGATTATTTTAAATTAAATAAATGATAAAAAATTCCTGTATAAATTGTAAGGTAACATTTACATGTAGTACTAAATTTTGATAAAATATGTGAAGTATTTCTTTATTGTATTTACTTGTATTGGATGACAAATTACCCATTAGCCCTTCATAGACTTTACCTCTTGTCTTATTTGAGGTCAACATGGACTTTTGTCACCTGCATTTATTGTTGTACAAATCACATGATAACTTATACCACCACCTTTGGTGGTATAAGTTAGGCAAGTGTAACAGTAATTAGTACAAGACCCTGTAATTGTACAGAACCCCCATACATGAAAGTAAATAATATATTATCCTATACTAATTTTCTTATTCAGGCTAATACCTCAAAGTAAACAGGGCCTAAATGGTAACGACAAACTACTTTCATTCAAATAGTCGTAGTTTCGATTCTCTCTACAAATATGGGAATTACATTGATAGATAATTTGTAAGTACTCTTGTAACCGATTCATATAAGGTATGCTCTGATCGTAGTGGTAATCGAAATCGAACTACCCAATATCTTTATATATATATATATAAGGACGAGCCACTTTTATCCAAATAATTTTAGATTCGATTTTTCTCTACCAATATGAGATTTGATTTGATTTGATGAGTAATTTGTAAGTACTCTTATAAACGATTCATAGTCCTAAAAGCATGTAATGAGCGTAATGGTAATTAAAGTTGAAATCATTTAATTTTTTTTATCTTTACTACTATAAAAAAAAGGTGTCATAGACACAACGTGACAATTTGACCGTTGCACCAATTTTTTGTGATCCAAAAATGCCCTTCAACTAATAAGATAACGAATTTATTCAATTTTTTTATATTAATTAATAAGTTAGTTTTTTTTTTTCTTTCTTTCTTTAATATAATGTGTTGGTTTATATATTTTATTTTTATTTATAATATATTTTAAAATATAAAAATTATTTAATATATGCATACAGAAATAGAAACAGCTTACTATGAGTACTAATATTAAAATAAAAATAAAAATATAGGGAGCATCCACATCCAAATGGTTTGCCATCTGTAATAGCCTCATAAATAAGAAGCCAAAATTAGTGTAGTCCCACAAGCAGTCACATGGACTGGAGCGTAGCCGTACGTTCCACTTGGTCGCGTGGGTCTCACCTGTTCCCACCCCCCCACCCCCTTTGTCTTTTTCTCTCCCAATTATATAATCCAATTATTAATAAAAAAAAATTAAAGTTTAATAATTATAAACCATTTAAATAAAATTCAAAGGATGTTTGACTGATTAGCCTGTTTGTGTATGTTTTCTTCTTGAGTTTTTACTTTTCTTGTTTTCTATTTTATACAGGTTCTTGTGTGAAAATGAGAGTACATTTAAATTGATTAGTTAATAAAATTATATTTTATATTATATTGTGGTGTCAAATCAATATATATTCAATGAGAATACATATAAATAAACATATATTCACTTTAATTACTCTTCCAAAAGCTAAACATTGATAATGAAATCATAAACAAACATGCCGGCATTTTATTAAACATCTTATAAGATATTTGAAAGTTTATAAGATTCTACAAAGTGTTTGATAATTATTTTTTTTTAAGGAAAAGAGCTCATAATATCTAAAATAAGATGTTAGAACTTATAAGCTCTTAAAAAAATAAAGGAGTTGCTAACTTTTTTAAGATATTACCAATTTTTTTTCAAATTAATTACATATTTGTCGTTATTGACGTCTTATAAGCTCCATAATCTTATTCTATTCAAACACTCATGAATTTATTTTTAAATAAAATTCAACATCTTATAAGCTTTATAAATATTTTATAAGACGTATGGGCTGATACGGTCGTTTAAATAAGCTTGTCCAAACACCCTTATAGAAACTTTAATAAGTCATTTATTTTAATAAAATAATATTCCTCGCCGTATATTATAATTATATATACATTGGTCGTATAATTGAAAATACAGTACCAAAATAATTATTTAAAAAAATAAAAATAAAAACCAAAAAGTAGGAGAAGAAAAGTCATAAAGGAAGAGCATTTCAACTTTGTATTACTTGTTATTTTTTCTTCTTATTTGATCTTTTTAAGTAAATATTATTTCTTCTAAAAAAGGTTTTGGTGATTTTTACATTTTATATTGTGCCATCTTTATTTATATTATTTTCATAAAAGAAATCAATCATAAGCCGGACTTTTATGCATAGACTATTTTATTTCGTCATTGATATAAAATAAATTTATTTTAAAAGTTTATAAAATAAATTCGATGAACTTTTAAAATAAATTTATTTTGAAAATAAGTCACTTGTAAATATGATTTTAAAATTAAACCGAGTTGAACGTGCTATTATTCAAGTTTATTTGAGTTACTATCGAATTCAAAATTTTGTATTTGAACTTTGTTGGGTTTAATAATTAAATCAAGTTGGAACGCGCTTAAGTTGAACCAGATGTGAAGTTGAGCTCGAATAATTTGAATAATTTTTAAGTATTTTTATTATTTTCTCACTAATCTAATTGAGTTTCAGCAAAATTTGAAAACTTATAAGAGGGTGTTTGGTTGAGCTTAGAAGCTCTTGAAAATCATTTGGCAATTTTTTTTCTCTAAAAAAAACTTATAAGATGTTTCTAATCAGGTTAGCCAAACACCCTCTAAGTTTAAATTTTATTTTATAGAGTAAAATGAACTTTTACCAATTGATACTAAATTGAATGTCGAGTAGTTTGATCAATTTTTTTAGCCTTGCATATAAATCAGTTGGCATTACATTTTTTTTTCAGTTATTTGTAAAAGTAATGAAATTAATATCTTGAATATATGTATATGTGCACATTAATGAACATAGAGGGTTTTGGGTGAGCTTATAAGCCTTTTAAAACATCTGATAAGATGTTTGAGAGCTTATGAGATGCTACAAAGTATTTGGTAAATTTTATCGAAAAATAATTTATTAGCTCTAAAAATAAGCCATTAAGAACTTATAAACTCTTTCAGAAAAAGTAAAGAGTTACTAATTTAGCTATAATATTTTCACAAATTAAATACAAATTTGTTGTTATTAATATTTTATAAATTCTATAATCTTATTTTATCAAAACACTTTAAAATTTATCTACAGAAAAGTCTAAAAGTATTTTATAACATGTACGAGCTTATAAGATTTTTTAAATAAATTGATCCAAACACTCTCTTAGTATTATGGATACAACATTTTTTATTATTATTATTGATAAAAATATAAATGAATTGGTTGGGGCAATTTATTACAACCCACAAAATAATATGTTATTTCTAGAGAGAGAGAGAGAGAGAATTTATATATAATTATAGATGTTATAGTATAATTTATCTTTGATGTATAAAATATATACTATTTGAAAAAAGGAGAGAGAGAGAGAGAGAGAGAGAGAGAGAGAGAGAGAGGAAAAGTCACATGGCCTCGTTGCCGCTGGGGCCTCAGCAGCATCACCATAATCCACCACCCGACCATCATCATCAATATCATCATAATGCTCTTCTTGACCAAGCTCCACCACCACCCCCCGCCGCCGTGAAGTTCGCTTCCGCCGCTGCCCACAATATGGAGGCCGACAAGGTACTGCGCTTCAGCCGCCCTCCTCTGTTGTCGTTTTCGTGTCCATTTGATTTGTCCCGGCATTGATTCGCGAAACCCTAGCTGGGTTTCTCCTGTTCTTACCCGGATTTAGCTTAGAAGCTTTACTTCTGTGTCTGTCGTTGAATCTGGAAAGGATCGGAGGGAGTATGTCCGGGAATATTCCGGCGATCTGAGAGTTTGCTCCCTCTTCATGGGTGTTTTTCTACTTTCAGATTTGAGGGTTTCCGCTGGGTTTTGTACTAGGAAGAGTGCCCTTTTCTTTTCTTGCTAAGTTTTTTTCTGTTGTGGAATTTCTGGAGTTTTGTGTTAATGCATCTGATTTAGAGGAAAAGCTGTAAGTTTTATGATAAAAGCAAATCTCTTCAAGGTTTACTGTAGGTAGATTTTGCTCCTTTTCTTCCTCTTTCTTTTTGGGATTTTTCTGATTTCTTGATTCTTTCTGTTTGCATTGTCATCTATGTTCACGCAATGCAAATTCATACTATGATATTTGCATCAGATTTTGGTCTTTTAGATGTAGTTTTCTTTTAAAACTGGTATCGCAGTTCCTTCTAGCAAACTTCTTACTTTCTTCAGGTAAACTTTGAGCTGCTTTTCTTTAACTTTAGGTGAATTATGCTTCAATCTATTGAATGGGGATTTGTTTCGTGTAGCTGGCTGATGGTTGATTCTCCTTAAGTTTATAGTAGTCTGCTTGTTTCCTTCTGAAGTTTTCTAGCATATGATGCTTTCTTCAAGTCATAGTTTATGGAAGACATTGCTTTTTCTTGGTTCTAAACTCAGCATATTTAGATAGATCCTTATCCTTTTTGCCTTTACTTAATTTCATATTTCACTTAATCATTTTGTCTTTTTCATTTGATCTTTTGCTGATCTATACGGTGATAATATGAATATCGGGTTATTATAAGTGGATGTCAATTCTACTAAAGCATTGATAACCGGGCTTGGTTTGTATTGCAGGAGATGTCGTCGCCTATGGTTGAGGGGAATGATCCAGTTACCGGTCACATTATTTCTACTACTATTGGAGGCAAAAATGGCGAGCCTAAAAGGGTTGGTCTCAAAGTTCCATTTGGCTTCTATTGATTGCAGCGCAAATGCTAAGAGAATTGATAAATATCAACATTATTTTCATGGATTTGGGGAGATCGCAACTTATTTTCTAATCCTAAAAATTATGTTGGAGACTGATTATGTTAAGCTGTATGGATTTTGTTGAATAATTAATTATATTCTTAACGGAAGCTATAAAAACCTGCTGTGGTGCTTGTTTTACAGACAATTAGTTACATGGCAGAGCGTGTCGTTGGCACCGGATCATTTGGAATAGTTTTTCAGGTGTGTTTGCCATGTGGTGACGATATTTGTGTCTTAACCTGGTTTTTAAGGGCTAATGGGCTGGAGTCATTCTTCTTTAGGCAAAATGCTTGGAAACTGGAGAGTCAGTAGCCATAAAGAAGGTCTTGCAAGATAGGCGGTATAAAAATCGGGAGCTTCAGTTAATGAGGTTGATGGACCATTCTAACGTGATTTCCCTGAAGCACTGTTTCTTTTCAACAACCACCAGAGATGAGCTTTTCCTTAACTTGGTCATGGATTATGTGCCTGAGACTATGTACAAGGTCTTAAAGCATTATACCAATTCAAATCAACGGATGCCACTCATCTATGTCAAACTCTACACCTATCAGGTTTCAGTTTATCTCATTTGTCTATTTCTCAGGAAACTTCTGCATAATTCAGTTATCTCTAATCAAATATGAGATATCATTTGTCTATTCTCAGGAAACTTCTCTAATTCGAATACATTTGCTCATCTGTTTCAGTTGTTTAGGGGCCTTTCATATATGCATACAGTTGCAGGGGTATGCCACAGGGACATAAAACCTCAAAATATTCTGGTAAGTAACTCAAAGTCTCTCTCCCATGCCACTGCCAGTCCCACTCCTGATGTGCACTGCTGGTTCAGTTGGACTGGTTGATAGATTTTATAAACTGATACTGTGTGCTGTCTGCAGGTTGATCCTCTTACCCACCAGGTCAAGATTTGCGACTTTGGAAGTGCTAAAGTTCTTGTAAGTTCATTGCCTAGTCAACTAGGCATTTCTCTTGCTATTTTCCTGTCAAAAGCTCTCTTAGTTTCATTAAGTAAAGGCATCTTAAAAGTGTTCCTATTTGGCGCTGATAACAATTCTTTTTTGGCTTTTATACACTTCATTGCATAGGCATTGATTACATTTTGATATTGTCTGGACGTGCAAAATGGGTTGGGTTAAGAAAACCTACCAGAAAAGTTTATTCAGAGATCACTGTGCTTGATGAAAATTTAATGCAAAGTATAAAATAGAAATCTTAGTATTACCTGTAACTATGGTTAAGAACACTGGGAAGGAAGAATTACAGGGGTGATAGCGATGTTTAAAGCAGAGAGAAATTATATGTTACAAAATCCCTTTTGTTTTCTTTGCTAAGAGAGCCTGCCTATAGGCGAACCACTTTGTCTTTCAAAAGCATTATTGGTCACTCTGATTAGTGCGATAGGTTAACATTTATTCCCAGGAGATTAACTTGCTATTTTATTTTCATTGCAACCAGAGTGAGGGGTGGCATTATATTTTTATCTTTTCTTTCCATTTAGGATAAGCCCTGTTGTCATTATCAGTTAATTTACTATCTGAATTGATGTCATAAATACCCATGATTTCTCTACTTAACCTTGGTGCATCTTTCTTACCATGTAAAACTTGTAATTATCAGGTGAAGGGTGAAGCTAATATATCCTACATTTGCTCTCGTTATTATCGAGCTCCAGAACTCATTTTCGGCGCAACAGAATATACGACCTCTATTGATATCTGGTCTGCTGGTTGTGTCCTTGCTGAGCTACTTTTGGGGCAGGTTTGTGTCATTGATGTTGCAGTATGCCCTGAGCATCAAAATGTACTTTTCAAGCTTTCTTGTATCTTTGTGTAACTTAAAATTTTTCCTCTCTAACAGCCTCTTTTCCCCGGGGAGAATGCTGTTGATCAACTTGTAGAGATTATCAAGGTGTGCCCTTGAGTGTATTATATTTTGGATCAGAAATGAGATTAGCTTCAGTACCTTTATTAATTGTAAAACTTTCTCAAATAGGTTCTTGGTACTCCAACTCGAGAAGAAATTCGATGTATGAATCCAAATTACACCGATTTCAGGTTTCCCCAGATTAAAGCCCATCCATGGCACAAGGTATTACTCTACTTGCCATATATTCTTCCTTTTGTAGTCTACAGAATTTCGGTTATAAGCTAATGATAAAGCTCTTCGTTCAGGTTTTCCATAAGCGAATGCCTCCTGAAGCCATTGATCTTGCTTCACGGCTACTTCAGTACTCACCAAGTCTTCGATGCATAGCAGTACGTTTGATTTTATTCCTGTCCTGGGGTTGTATAATCATACGTGATACTTGAACTGTGTTATGCCCTGTTGGAGTTCCTTGTGAAGCATTAAAGCCATGCAGAAGATTCATCAATCTTCTGCAAAACTTTTTGTTTTAGTTTTTTTTACTGCTGTTATTCTACATTATTTGCTTATCGGACAAATGGAACTGATTAGTTTTTCTTCGCAGCTTGAAGCATGTGCCCATCCTTTCTTTGACGAGCTTCGGGAGCCAAATGCTCGCCTCCCAAATGGTCGCCCTTTCCCGCCTCTTTTTAACTTCAAACAGGAAGTATGTTTTAGCTTTTAAGCTTACTCCCATGTTCCTTTTACCCTACTCTCATTCTGTCTTTTTCTCTTGTTCTCTTGTTTTTCCCCTGGCTGTTTTCTGGCTAAAGAGTGCTGAATGAGGGGGTTCACATTACAATTCTCATAGGAGCAAATGTTGACTATGGTTATTAAACTTCTGTCTGATGGTGAAAAGTAGCCCTTGGATTAGTCCATTTAAAGGGAAATTATTGTGAACTTAAACGTTTGCTGCGGACCTTTATCCACCTCTGTTGTCATAATAAGATCTGCTGCTTATCAATTTTCATGCTGAAGGGGAACAAGTTGCCATTATGCGCAATGAAGAAAAGAGCTGAAAAGTCAATTGATAAATCTCGAATAGGGATAAGTTGATAAAATAAAGAAGGTGAGGGAAACTAGAAAGTCTGAAGAGGATGAAGTTTGTTAAGCCTAATAGGATGATTTCTCTTCTATGTTCAATATATACTGAATTGGGTTAGGCATAAATTAGAATCAGAGCTGATATTTATGACCTTAGGAGTAAATAAATCTTCTGATGCTGTAGCCCTGAATTGTTTGTTTCTGAGTGAACTTGTACATTCTTCTGCTGCTATCCGTACTGTTGAAAGATTATGGTCGTTATTTGTAAACATTTATGTTGCGGTAAGGTTTATAAGCCCTACTTAGTATAACATTTGAGTATCCTGTTTTAGCAGGGGAGAATAGCACTTCAATCATACTGCTCTTGTGCATTGTTCATCCTTTTATCATCAACTTGTGGTGTTTCTCAGTAGAACATTCACGTTTTCTCATAAGTTCCTTGGTTGACTGTTTTCTATTTGGACATCTGCGCTGAAGAGGCATAAATTGTCTGTCAGTTGAAGTTGCTTAAATAACTGGTTTTTTTACACAAATGATAGGGAGTTTGCAGGCAAAAACTGCCATGGCGATTTATTCTGTGTGGGTGTGAATGGATTCCAAAGACTATGTTTTCTTGAAGCTTCATTTGAATTTTCGTTGAACTCAAACTTGTGTTCGAGCTGGGTTTGATGGTTAACAAATCAAACTTGGATGTGCTTTAATTGAGCTGAAACAAAAGTCATACTCGAGGGATTTGATAATGTTTTTCATATATGTTACCATTGTTAAACTAATGGAGTGGAGATTGAGTTCAACTTTTATTGAACAAAAAGAGACAGGTGCTGTCAAACCAAGCCGTAAGCGATAGATCTGGGGTTGAGTATCTTTTAACTTGATATATTTGTTATTTTGCATGAATAGTGCAATTGGTAGAATGTCCTCTCCTGCACTTTGACTGAACATTTAACGCTTTCCGTGTTCTATTTGTGTTTATTTTTCTTCTCAGATCTTCCACTTCAAGTTTGTGCTCTGCAGCTACTGAAATAAAGTTAACCTTGATCATTTCTCTTCTAGTGTTAAAAATTGGTTGGTCAAATTTCTTGATATGTTCCACAAATGTGTTCAAGCGGGTAGAGCACAAAAGTGCAATTAGTAATTAGAGAAATCATCCCATTTTAAAGAAGTACTACGCACTCCATTTTCTTCCGTTATCAACAACCCAATAAAACCTTAACTCCTACTTGCAACTGACTAGCCTTCAGTACCTGTTTATCTAACATCAAATTCTCCTGATTGCAGCTAGCTGGAGCATCGCCTGAGTTGATCAACAAGTTGATACCCGAACATATTCGTCGACAAGCTGGGCTGAGTTTTCCTATCCCCCATCCTGCTGGGACGTGATGATTGACATCAGAATTGTGGCCCTCTTCATTAGTTGGCGGATAAGTAGCAAAAGCAAAAGCTCCCTGTTTAGTATTATCAGGCGTTTCTACCCAGGTCAGTGGTCTTTGACGCCCCTTATGATGTATGCATATAGCGTCTGCTCGGATTAACAGCATAGTTGGTGGTACGGGTCTAGTACTCCGCCTAGCTAAACAAGTTTCGTTGCTTCTGTACATTTGTCTAGATCAAAAACTCAAAAGATTCTGAAATGTAGTAGAAAATATGATGTTGGTGTTGGTGTCAATCGATGCAGATTTCCTTGAAAGAGCATAGCGCGACGATTTCAATTGTATTTCTATTTTTATTTTCACCTGAGGTTGTGTTTGTTTCTGGTACCATTAAGTTGTCTCATGCTACATTTTGCTCTGCTCCTACCATCTGAACTCCTCTTCAAGATTTCTGCTGCTTTTGGAATTCTGCTGGTAAAAAATACTCGGAAAAAACTCGGTTCTAACCATGTCTAGGTTGTTTTGCATGGACAAGTAATTCAAAATACTATATTACTATTTGTAGGATGGAAGAATATTATTTTATAAATTAAGCTATGAAGATAAAATTATGATTTTGTTCTTTTGGCGGACTCCTAACATTGTACATTATTTTACAATAAATGTTTCTGCTTAAAAAATTATTGGAGTAAACTATTTTAATTAACGTGTATTCATTTTCTTAAAATAACATATTTCTTCAGATATTTGCTTCTATAATAATATATGATAGGCAACTTATAATGTATGTGCGAATATATATTTGTATATGTAAAATAGAGAACATATAGATTTAGAGGCTGTGTGGGTAAATTTATTTAAAAGACTTTATAAGCTCGTACATCTTATAAAATATTTGATTTTATTTTAAAAGTAATTCCACGAAGATTTGGATAAAATAAGATTACGAAATTTATAAGATGTTAGAAAAAGTTTATTAGCTCTTTAAAATCTTATTTTAGAATTTATAAGCTTTTTTTCTAAAAAAAATATCATATTGTAGTATCTTACAAATTTTAAAACATCTTAAAAAGATGGTTTAAAGAGTTCATAAGTCCATTGAAACACCCTCTTAGAAATAATTTAGACGTGCATATTCTGTCACAAGGGCAAAAATAACTATATGCAATTAAAAAATTAATAATTCTGTAATTGAATTGTACAATTAATGGATCGTAATGATTTACCACAAGACAAAAGTTAAATTTGATGTTTTAATATTAGTGTATTTTATCATTCCAATATATTGTCAAAACTATACTGTAGATAATAATACTAAACTTTTACACGATTCGAAGCAACATTAGTGTGAGGATAATTTATAATTAATTTTAATTTGATTTTAAAGAATTTGTTAAGATTTTACAAATAAGTTAGCAACTTCTTACTTTTCTTTAAAGAGCTTATAAGCTCATAACATGTTATTCTTAGGGTTTATATGTTACAAGATTTTTTTCTAAAATATTACTAAATACTTTGTAGTATTTTATAAACTCTCAAACAACTCATAAAATATTTTACAAAACTTATAAGCTCATCCAAACACTCATATTAAAACTATTGTAATTGGTAAAAATTATTTTGATATCTGAATTTTGTCATTAATATCATTTTTGGTACTTGAGTAACTATAAGTGACTTAATTGGACTAGTCACATTAATATCATTATGGTATGCATAATTATAAATAATTAATTAGCATTCAAATTTCACCATTAATACCACTTTGCTACTCAAATTTTATTTATTTTTTTAATATTTTTTATGTAATGATCATTTTACCCTTAAATATTAAAATAATGCATATTTCAAAGAAAAAAAATGTATAAATTTCTATCTATATAATTTGTCTATTTGAACATACTGAGGTTCTTTTCTATATTTGGTTATCAAGATTATTATGTTTTATTAATTTGATACTTTCTATTATCATCTCTCAATATATATGGAAGGACTCATTATTAAATAGCTTATGTTAATAGTTAAGTCAAAAATTTTATCGTCAAAGATATTTTTTTGCATTTTATTGAGATATTAAATTTGATTGCAAAGCTTAGATATAAATTCAAAAATTTCAATTTAGATTATAAATTTTTAAAATTTAGAATGCAAATTCAACTTTTTGAATTTTACTTTTAATATAATTAATTACTAAGTAATGAGTTATCTTATGAATATTGCAAATAAAGTGAGCAGAAAAAATAAATTAATGAAATATTATTATGAAATATAATACTCAAATGTAAAAAATGAAAGTAGATGGTCCAAATAAAGACAAAATATATTTATTAAATTTTATCCAATATGTTTCTTTGGTATATTTATAATTATTTATTTGGAAAAAATACAGGGACCCCCTATGTATTAGAAATGTTCAAAAAATTCTCTATGAAAAATAAAGTATCAATTACATCCCCTGTGATATGAAAAAAAAATTCAGAAAACCCCTAAAGCCAGGATTGATGGTACACGTGCGTTAACTGTGAAGATGGATCTGAAAGGTGCATTCTTTTTTCTAATTTTGCCCTTTTCTCCCACCACCCCATATCAGCCCAACAACCACCACATATTGCCAATCACTTCCATCGTCACCGCTGGTTAGACTGCCAAAGTCAACCGAGTTGGAGGTCATCTCTGTCAGGGCCGGGTAGGAAATGATTGTACGGTTGTGTACGCCATGAAGGCGCAAACAAAGTGGTGGTGGTCCGCCGTTGAACAGAGAAGAGAGGGCAGCGGAATAGTGGTTCGATTGATGGTGAATCGCAAAAATGTGAGGATGTGCGAACTGGCCAGAGCGGCGATGATAAGGGATAGTTGGGGGTGCATTTGAATCGTCGGAGGAAGGCGAATCATTTGGTGATGGTCCCAGACAGTGGGGTGGTCAGACGATGGAGAATCGAGGCGGCGATCTAGGGCGGTCGTCGTTTTCGAGTCACCAACCACGCGCACCTTCTTCCAGCTCGCCGTCCGACGTAGACTTTAGGCCTACCGCGTGTCATCATCCGAGAAGTGACGCGCCCGCAATCGCTCCTGACAATTTCTGCGCGAACCCTAGACCCTCTTTTACTTAACTCTTCGATTCGTAGACGTCCGCTACTCCCACCAACCGTGACCACCATCAATTGACTCCCCATTTTCCAACGAGTCGATTGAGCCCTGACCCATCAATTTCCATTCACTCTCTGACCGTTGTTCGTCTTTTCTCTTCTTCGTAAATTTGTCCTCACCTGCTTGCGATCACCAAAAGTCATCATCTATCACATAACAAGAAGTTTGAGAGGGAAGGAGAAGAACTTCAATTCCATGTCTAATTTCAATTTCCAGGAACATTTCTAATGCTCTACATTCATGGAATGCATCAAAATCATATGAGGTGGAAAGAATAGGATGTATATTGAATTGCAAAGAAGTAAGAAAATCACTAAAATTAACGTTTCATAACTAGCAACAAAAAATTTTCAGAACCCATAAATTCTAGACCTGATATGAAATGTACACACTCCTAATTATCAATGAAAGAAACAGACAGTCTCAGGTTGTCAACCCACCGTCAGCACAAAAGACTTTTGTGGAAGTGGTGAACTCTCAATCCACTGATGCCTCGATTCCTCACTCGATTCATCACTCCTTTCTTGCCAGAGTTCTGCCGTCAACAATCTGAGAAAAATCAAAATCATTAGACCAACAAAACATAATTTGGTTGGATTAGGGTTTTCAAATTTCTCTCTCAAAAACAGATCAAATAGGGCTTTGGTCCAAGTCTGGTCAATATCCCCTCGTATATATGGAGGGGCATTTTAGTTATTGCCCTTAAAATACGTCCAAGTTGACCAAGGGAGTGTGAGTCATTGTTCATAAGATATGGGTGGGTTTTTATATTTACAAGGAATATTTGATAATTCCCGTATCACAGTGGGTCAAAATGAATTTAACCTTATTTATTTATTATTTAAGAGTAAAATGGTCATGACATAAAAAATAACAATAATAAAAATTGGTTACCAAAGTAATATTAATGAAACTCATATATTAAGTAATTAGTTTGCAATTACTTATGTACCAAAATGACATTAATGACAAAATCAGATACTAATTAAAGGTACTAAAGACATTAATAACAAAACTCGAGTGTCGATGTGAATTTTACTCTTGTAACTGCCGATAATACCAACATACATATTGTAAGTATATGTTGCCCAAATCCCATAGGCCCAACAAGCCTAGTCTCACTCGGATGGTAGATCCTCACTCCAAGCCCAAAACAAAATGGTTGGCCATTCCTATTGATCCGAATCTCTCTGGCCCAACCCGTTTCTCTAACCATGACCCACCTCTACCCATTTATCTGATAACCCTAAAATGCCTCTTCATTTTGTGTCTCTCCACCATCACCCTCTTTACTCCCTGACCTTGGTTCTTCCAACAGTCTCCTCGATCTCCTTTCTCTGTCATTAATGGTAGACCTTTATAAAGCTTCTCCTCTTCTTTTTACAGAGGACAAGTCTGAAATCTCTCCCTTATCTTTCTCTAGTTATTTCTCTTCAAACGTTCTTTGTGTACCCTAACCTTTGTGGTTTCCAAATCCTCTATGGATCCTAAAGCCTTTGTAGCCTTACTTTCGTGGTTCTAAGCTTAACAGCCTAAGTGGCCCTTTATGGCTAACTGAGATTCTTGCAACCGTGAGACTGGTTGCTGGCCTTTGGCCTCTGTGGGCTCTTGGCTAGCACAACCGGATTTGGCTGTCTGAGCCTTATCTCTCTGAGATCCTAATTTTTGTTCTCAGAGCTTATAATATATATATATATATATATATTCTGTTTACTGCTTTAATTTGTAAGCTTCTGTTTTTGATTTCCTGTTTGTATTAAGGGTTCTCCAAACCCATCTATTCTATGTAATAGTTGTTTAGGTTTAATATTTTGGAGATCGAAATTCCTGGTGGTGAAATCCTAATAGTGGTATCGGAGCCTGGGTTAAGCCCAGGTCTCCTTTGTTCTTACAGTAATATCCTCTCTAAATTAACCCAGAGCTCCTTTGTTCTTACAGTAATATCCTCTCTAAACCCTAACTCTGTTTCATACTATTGCTATCAGACCTAGACCAACACTTGCTAATATCCTCACCTGGTCGGGCCCTTGAGGCCGTCGGGTATTTGGCTCGAGGAGTTAGTCAAGCCCCCTTTTATTTCCTACTGATTAACTATGGTTTTCTATTATGTTGAACTTGTGTTGAATATTTTCTATATTCTTTCTATCTGTCTAGTCTTGATTGTATGCTCATATAGTGTTTAATCTGTTAAATATGGCTGGTTATAATTTACTTCCTTGTGATGGAAAAATGGATTTCACTATATGGCAGCAAAAAATGAAAGGTATATTGATTCAACAGAAAATGTTTAAAGCAATACATGGTAAATATGCTGAATCTGTTTCTGAGGAAAAAAAAAACTTGAAAATGATGAATATACATATTCTTCTATCATTCTTAATTTGTCCGACTTTGTGATTTGAAAAGTTGGTAAACAAAATTCTGCAAAAGAATTATGGGACAAACTTGAAGAACTTTATACTGAAACATCTTTACTTAGTAAGCTTTTCTTGCTTGAGAATTTTTTTAGATATAAACTTGATACAACTAAAAACATTGACGAAAACAAAGATGATTTTACTAAATTGATTCAGGACATTAAGTTAATAGGTGATAAGAATATTGATGATTACTCCCCTATAGTTCTGTGAAATGCTGTACCTGATTCATATAGTGATGTTAAGGCTGCTATTAAGTATGGAAGAGATAATGTAAACCTTAAAACTGTAATAAGTGGTCTTTAAGAGTAAATAGATGGATTTAAAAACAAACAAACCTAGTCAGAGTCAAAATGAAATAAACTTTGTAAGGGGAAGACCAAAAATAAAAATTCGGACTATAAATTTAGAAGACATAGTACAAGCAGAAGCAAAAGCAGAGGTAGGAGTAAGTCTAAGCAGAATATAAGTATGATAAAAATGACAATGAAAAACAACAGGATAAAAGGTGTTATAATTGTAGGGACAGGGGCCATTTTATTAAAGATTGTAAGAAACCTAAGAAGAATAACCCTAATGAATCTGCAAATGTGACTGAAGAAAGCTGTGATGAAGTGTATATGATAAGTGATGTTAATTCTGCAAAATCTCTTTTGAATATGAATGAATGGCTTATTGATTCTGGATGCACTTTCCACATGACTCCCTTCAAAGAGATTCCGAAAAATTATAAATATGAGAAATTAGGTTCTATGTCAATGGAAAATGAAAAATTATGTGATGTGCATGGTTTTGGTGATGTATGTTTTACCTTTGAAAATGGTTTCAAACTTACATTAAAGAATGTGAGACATGTTCCTGATCTGTGCCATAACTTGATCTCCATGTGCTGCCTTAGAAGAAGAAGGGTTAGAGGGGAGATGGGGTAAGGACATCATGAAAGTCATGAAAGGATCCCTTACTGTGTTTAAGGCAGAAAGAAAAAGGAACCTATATGTCTGTTCTGTGAAATATGATTTATTTGTTGCTTCAGTTTTGAAAAACAATAAAACTAACTTATGGCATAAAAGGCTAGGTCACATATGCATGAAAGGACTTGAACAGTTGCATAAGCATGGTATTTTGAATGAAAAATTTGATCAAATGGATTTCTGTGATGACTGCATTTTAGGAAAACATCATAATGTGCACTTTCCATCATCATCCTCCCCAAATCCTACTTCATCTTCCTGCATACTTGATTACATTCATGTTGATGTGTGGGGACCTGCCAATGTCCCAACTCATGGTGGAAACAAATACTCCTTTCGTTAATAGATAACTTCTCCAGAAAAGTTTTGTTTTCTTGATGAAACACAAATATGAAGTTTTCGGTAAATTCAAAATCTAGAAAACTTTAGTAGAAAACCAAACTGGTAAGAGGATAAAAACTCTTAGAACTGATAATGGTTTAGAATTTTGTAACCAAAAGCTTTCAGATTTGTGTAAAGAGTTTGGTATAAAAAGACACAAAACCATTCCCTATACCACATAACAAAATGGTGTTGCTGAACGCCAGAGCAGGACTTTGCTTAACAAAGTTAGATGCTTGTTAATTAGTTCTGGTCTAGCTAAATCTTTTTGGGGTGAAGCTTTGTTAACTGTTGCTTATTTGATTGATCGTTCCCCCTCTGTTCCCTTATTTGGAAAATTGCCTGAATGTGTATGTTTTGGAAATGACATTGATCTTTCTCATCTTCGCATTTTTGGATTTTCTGCCTTTGCTTTACAAAATAGTGGTAAACTTGATCCTCATGCACAAAAATGTATTTTTATTGGTTATCCAGAAGCGGTAAAGGGATATAGACTATGGCTTAGAAGCCAACCAGGTTTTAGAGTAATAATTAGTAGGGATGTCACTTTTAATGAATTAGAAATGCCATGTTTGTCGAATTCATCTAAGGAAGATGTTGATGTTAATATAGAGAGAACTTTTACGAGGTGGAAGGTATTGTAGAAGAAAACCTACAAGAAGAAGAACAAATTAGAAATGAACATCAAAATACTGAAAATGAGCATCCTAATGAAGTCTCTAATAACTCTAGCACTAATAACTACCAATTAGCTAGAGATAGAGAAAGACGTGAACCTAGGATTCCCTCAAAATATAGAGACTTCCATTTAGCCTTAGATATTGAAAGCATTGAACCATCCTCCTGTGAAGAAGCCTTAGAATCTGCAAATTCTAAGCAATGGGTAGAAGATATGAATGAAGAACTCGATTCTTTAAACAAGAACAAAACTTGGACCCTAGTACCCAAACCCAAAGATGCCGTTGTTATAGACTGTAAGTCGATTTTTAAAATAAAACAGGAGAATGAATCAACACACTACAAAGCTAGATTAGTAGCTAAATGTTTCACTAAAAAAGAAGGCATAGATTACACTGAAATCGTTTCTCTTGTTGTGAAGTATACTACAATAAGAATTCTTCTTGCACTTACTGCTCATTTCAACTGGGAACTAAAACAGATGGATGTTAAAACTGCATTTCTGCATGGTGACCTGGATGAGAAAATTTACATGAATCAACCTATAGGATATGCTGATAAGAAACATTTTGATTATATTTGATTGCTTAATAAATCCTTATATGGTTTGAAGCAATCACCTAGGCAATGGAATAAGAAATTTGATCTTTTTATGGAGTCTTTAAAATTTGGTTAATTGCATAAAACCCCCATGTGTTTTCAAAACTCGGCAAAAAAGACCCCCTGTTAATGAAATATGCATAAAACCCCCTGTGTAATCTTATATTTAGCTCACTTTCCCACTGCCGTTAGTCAATGTTAACGGCGTTAAATTTTGACCGAAAGCCCCATTTTACCCCTGTGACTTAAACCTAAAAAAAAAACTCTTCTTTTTTCACTTTTACGGGAATAGAGAGGGAGAGAATTCTAGAGATATTTTTGGGGCTAGGGTTTATGCGATTAGGACTCCTTTCATTTTCGATTTTCTTGTTGCGAGATCCATATTTTACTTAGTTAATGATGAAGAATGGATAATTTTGAGTGGTGTGAAGCAGCTGGTTGCAGAAAATAGTGAGTATTTTGTTGTTTTTGTTATCTACGGTAAGAAGAATATCCTCGTTTTTATGTTTTGTTTTGCTATTTGGTTAAAATGTTTGGCCTTTTATGCTGGGTACTCACATGTTTTCTTTATGTTTATGGAGGAAACAAAAGAATCTGGTGGTTGCGCCTTGAAAGTGAAGTAAGGCTACGCAGACAAGTGGGATAAAAGAAGACCTCAAAAAGGTACGTTTTCTACTTTCTGGGTTTTAAAATGTGTATTCTAGCCTAGAAAAATGGATTCATCCACTGTTGGTCCCTACACTCCAAACCCTTTTGTTTCATATTTTGAGTTGTATAATGCTTTTGTATTCCTTTGCTGTATATTTTGAGTTGTATATTGTTTTTGTATACAATATTGTCTGATAAAGGTATAGTATTGCCTAGAATAGGGAATGCTTCACTGTTGGTCCCCACACCCCAACCCCCTTTATTTTACACTGTATTGAATGTCTATTAGATAAATAATTTATTGTTTTTGGCTTCATGTGATAAAGAGTGTGGGGTTGTGTGTTATTTATCCCCACAACTTGTGAATATAATATGTGTTTCTTAAATATCTTGTGTATGGTATTGTTACCTGTGTGTATCACTAAGTATTTTATTTGTTTGTTATATTTAATTGCAGAAATGGTGTTGGATGATTTTGCTGATTTTGATTGGGTTGGTGAAGTCATTTAATATGTTCCTAGAATTAGATATGTAGGTGGTATTAGAGTGTGGTTCCCTGATGTAGATAGGGAAAAATTGTTTTATGGTGACTTATTGGATATGTATGTTAAGGCTGGAGGTAAGGGGCTTAATGTTGTGATACACTACTGTTTACCTGGGCACACTTTAGACAATGGGATTAGGATGTTGGATGGGGATGAGGGTATAAGAGAATTACTAAGGACTTTTAAGGGGCTGAGTGTAATTCCACTTTACTTTGAAGAAAAAACAGGGCCCATTATTAGTTTTTGATACACAAGGTAATATAATTCCTCAAGAGGAACATATTCCCTCACTGCCTTATATTGCCCCAGATTTTGATGAAGCTAGTATTGCCCCAAATATTGATGAAGCCAATGTTGCCCCAGAGTTTGATGAAGCCCAATATTCCCCCAGATTTTCACTATCTTAACCCTGGATATGACATTTCTACCTCAAAAAATAACCCAGCACCCCCAAACAATGACCCTACCTTCTCTAAAAATATCCCAGCACACCCAAACAATGACCCTACATTCTCTGAAAATATCCCATAATTCATAAACAATCCAATTCCTAATTCACCATTTTTTTAGGGTTCTAAAACTAGCATCAGTGAAGAGGGTGTTGGTGAGGGTGATGGTGTTGGGGATGGAGAGGGAGATGGTGAGGGTGCTGGGGATGGAGAGGGTGCTGAAAATGGTGAGGGGGATGGTGAGGGGTCTAGTTCTGGGGATTCAACAACATCCCAATGCCCTTCATGGATGCTGGAGGATCTATAGGGTCCATTAGATGATGATATCTTTGAGGATAGACCACCTGATCATAAGAGAAAGATTTTCAGAGCCATGAGAGCATTTGTGAGAGAACAAAGAAAAAAGAAAAAAGTTGCAGAGGAACAAAGACAGGAAGATGAGATGAGGATGAGGGGTGAGGGTTGGTTTAGTGATGCATCAGAGGAGGATGACATAGTATCACTTAGGGGGTCAGATGATGAGGATCTTGGGTACCCTATGTGGAATGGAAGGATGAATCTGGATAATGAGGAGTTAACTGTAGGAATGAAGTTTCCTACCAGGCAACAATACAAGGACGTTTTGAGGGACTGGACTGTTAGAAAGGGGTGGGATCTTAAATTTCAACATAATAAAACCAAAAAGATAACAACCACATGTAAACATGGATGTGACTGGAGGATCCATGCCTCTCAAGTGATGAAAACAACAACTTTTCCGATAAAGTCAATAAAAGGAATGAACACTTGTACACATAGGACTGAAAAAAAAAAAAAAAAAAAAAGCAAACTACAAGTATTTGGGAAAAAAGATAGAGAATATCATAAGAGATAATCCTGATGAAGGTCTGATTTCACTTAAAAACAAAATCAAAAGGGATGTTCCAGTGGATTGCAGTATGAACAAGGTCTATAGGGCTAAGAGATATGCCTTACAATTGATTAAAGGCAATATCAAGCTCCAATATGAAAGATTGTATGATTACTGTTCAACAATTGATAAGTATAATCCTAGAAGTACATTGGTGTTGAAGGTGGACAGGGGATTAAGTCCACATGTACTCCAAAGGATGTACTTCTGTTTGAGTGGGTTGAGGAGGGTTTTTTGAATGGTTGTAGGCCTATAATTGGGCTTGATGGTTGTTTCTTGAAGAGTCTGTACAGGGGGCAGTTATTGACAGCAATAGGCCGAGACGGGAATGATAATATATATCCAATTGCTACGGGATATGTTGAAATTGAAAATTTTGATTCATGGGAGTGGTTTCTGAAGCTTCTTTTAAGGGAAATTAGCTCACATGATGAAAGAGGGTAGGCTTTCATCAGTGATAGGCAAAAGGATTTGCTTGAAGCAGTGAATTCTCTAGCACCTAGTGCTGAGCACATATTTTGCCTCAAGCACATATACAACAATTTCAAGGCAAAATTTCAAGGTCAAGAATTGAAAAAACTTTTCTGGAAGGAAGCATTTACGTACAATGTAAAGCAACATTTGAGAGTAATGAAAGAAATTGAACAAGTGTCGCCTAAAGTGGGGTCTGCCCAGACTGTTTTTGAATGGTTGTCAGAGGTGCCTGCTCATCATTGGGCAAGGTGCTTTTTTCCCTCTAAAACCAAGTGTGACACACTAGTCAACAACATGTTTGAGTTATTCAATAGCTACATACTTGAGGCAAGAGAACAACCCATAATTGACATGTTTGAAACAATAAGGAGAAAGTGTATGACTAGAATTCATATCAAGAGAGCTGGAATGGAAAAATATGAAGGGGATGTTTGCCCCAAAATCTGCAAAAAAATTGAAAGGCAAAGACAAGAAAACAGGCATTGTTTCCCAAGCTAGGCAGGAGATGATAAGTTTGAGATTATGCACTACATGGAGAACCAAATAGTGTACTTGAATGACAACATGGTGGGATATCCATGCTGTCATGCAATTGCAGCAATTAGCTACCATAGACTTAATGTAGAAGACTATGTGGAAAATTTCTTTAAAAAGGAGACATACTTGGGTGTCTACAGTCATATGATAAATCCTGTGCCCGATATGCATAATTTTGAGGAGTCCCCAATTGGAAAAGTGGCCCCTCCTTCAGTGAAGTCAAGGGTTGGTAGGCCAAAAAAAGTGAGAAGAAAGGATCCAAATGATATAAGGGAAATTGGGAGAGTGTCAAGGAAGGGTCTGACACACACATGTGGGATCTGCCTTAGAACAGGCCACAACAAAAGAAGCTGCACAAACCCATCTCATCCAAACTCAATAGAAACACAGATATTGATTTGTTATATATTCAGTTAATAATTATGTTTAAACATGTATGGGCAATGAATGCTATTTTTGGCCTTTTTTCAGCATCCAACAGATGGGGTTGGACCATCACATGCAGCAGAAACACCACAACAGTCTTCAGGCCCAAGTGAAAGTATTAATCTGAATGAGGTAGTTTTTTCACGATTTAAAATCTGACTTTACACAAATTCTGTTTGATTTAAATACATTTGTCTTTTGTGCAGATGCCTGCTCCAAATATTCAGACAAGGCTGTCACAAGATGAGCATATATTTCCCTTAGATGAGGTATGTATCCATGTAAATATTATTTTCAATTTTTTCATATGTAAGAGATGACTGAAATTTATTACTTGGCAGATACCACAAGCCTCACAGTTTATGGGATCAACTCAAGGTTCCCAATCAAGGACAAATTAGGTAAATTAATTACGTTTATCATAAAATTTTAACAATGTCTATTAATGATATGTCTTACTGCAGATGTCTGTTATTTTTCAGAAGTTAAGAAGGCCATCTTGTAGTCAACCCATAGCAGTCAGACCAGGTTTTGTGCCACCAAGGTCATCACAATTTACTTCACCAGTTCAAGTAAATGAATGTCTGATATTTTCTCTTTGTGGATTTAGCTTGCTCCATTTGGAGTTAATTAATCCACATTTTGTGGTTTCAGTTGCTCCCACAACCTGCACAAGGGCCTACAATTACACAGCCACCATCCACTCTTAATGCACAGGTTTTGAATTATATCTTATTCAGTGGGTTTTTTTTAGTGTAAGTAAACTTCCATTAGTTGAAAAACTCCTAACTGCAGGCCTCTCCACAAAGGCCAGTGTTTCATGCTCCAAGAAGAAGAAAACAAGCAGCCCCAGTTTCTAAATCAACAAAATTACAGAAGAGGGTTGAAGGATCAAGCACAAGTACTAGTTTCCAAAAAGAAAGAGGGACATCCACCAGGCCAACTTTAAATTCCCAATTGAAGAGTCTCTCTGCCTCATATAGGCCAACATCTGGGGAGTGAGATTGAAATTTAGTGGAATCTTTTTGGAAGATGGCATTCTAAGTATTTTGGGTATGAAACAGTGATGGATGAAAGTGTTTTAGGCTTTTGTGTTTATAGTATTTATGGATGAATTGTCATACTTGATTGTCCATACAATCAGAATTGTCATATTTCAATTTTTAGATGAACAAACTGAATTGTCATATTTGACATTTTTGAATGAATTAAATGGTTCATTTTTTTTTTTTTTTGGCTTTTACTTCTTGTGTATTTTTTAGATATATCATTGGGCATGGACTACAAATTAGAAACATCCAAATTGCATCACTAAGTAGCAACAAATTACAAACAACTACTTCAAATAATATTGCTACAAGCAACACAACAAGAACTAATAAAAATGCCTTCATCCTTCGTTCGTTTGCTTCAAGTTTCTTAGCATTAGATGTCAAATCCTGGCATATAGATAGCACTTCTGCAAAATTGTCCTCCATGTTTACCTGTTTGGATTGGACCTCTTCTTCAAATTTAGTAGACGCGGTTGATGTTGACTGTGAAACTTTTCCAGATATACTAATAGGGTCCACCCAACAAAAAAGGTTACATTCATTTGTTCTAGAATTACAGAACAATTTCCCCTCACTTTCTTTGGTTGGACCTACAACTCTAATTGTTGTATTTTTTTGGCAATAACACTTTGGATTCCTATATCGCAAATCAATTTTTTCGTCTTTAGAGGCGGACTTTCGCGAAGCAAAAGACATCCTAAAAAAACAGTAAATAAATATAAAAACGAATGTTGAAAAAATTGTCACAAAAAAAGGAATATTAAACAATAAATTTGAAGTTTTATACCTGGAAGAAAAAAATTAAACTTTGCAGCACCTCAATCCTCTTTGTGTGTAGTGTGTTTGTCAAATGAGGTTAAGTGATATATGTAATGGGGGAGAAGGGTATTTTGGACAATCAAATGCTGGAAAAAGCAATTTTTGGATAAAAAAACACCCACCATTGCAGGTCAAGCGTGTGTGTATTCCCCTCCGTCAGTTTTGGACGGAGGGATTTTTTTTTGCAGGGTTTCAGAATTCACGTGGTTCTTTTTGGCTATTTATGAAACACGGGTAAAGTTTGTGCAATTATAGCATAACACAGGGGGGTTGCATGCAATTTTCCATTAAAATTTCTTAGAAGTGCATATGATCCTTGTTTATATTTCAAATATGATTCTCATGATGTTGTCTTTCTAGTACTTTATGTTGAAGATATGTTGATTGCTAGCCCTAACATGTCTTTAATTAAAGAATTGCAAAAAATTTATGTAAAAATTGGGTAAATTACAGCTACCTCCCCTAAGGTTTGGCATAATTACAAATACCCCCTCGTTGTTCAAAAAATTACAAGTACCCCGTTAAAGTTTGTAATCATCTAACAAATGATCCATTTCCATCCATTATGGGCAAAATAACCAAAATGCTGTTATATACTAAATTATTTTTATTTAATTCTTAAAATTTTTTTGGACTATAATGCGCAGGAAGAGGTTTATTAGGTTTTTCACACAAATGAGCAATAATGCATTTTTTCTTGGTTGATTTATCTACAATTTTAATAAAAACTTCAAGGGAAAAATGGTCAATTTTAGGTTTTTGGTTAAAAATTACAAAACTCGGGAGGGGAAGGGGAGGGGTATTTGTAATTACGTCAAACCTCAAGGGAGGTGGCTGTAATTTATCCTAAAAAATTTGAAATGCAAGACCTTGGTGATGCTAAACGAATTCTTGGGATGACTATTGAAGGAAACAGGGAGTCTTCTACCATACTTCTAAATCAAAGATCTTATGTGAAAACTGTGTTAGAAAAGTTTTTGATGTTGAATGCTAAACCTACTAATGTTCCTTTAGCGGCTCACTTTCAACTAAGTAGAGAACAATGTCCTAAAACTGAATCGGAAAAGAAAGCATGAAAAAGATTCCTTACTCAAATGCTATTGGAAATGTTATGTACTTAATGGTAAGTACTCAACCTGATATTGCTTATTCTGTTAGCTGTTTAAGTAGATACATATCAAATGTTGGTCTTACGCATTGGGATGCACTTAAGTGGTTACTAAGATATTTAAATAATTCTATGAATGCTGGCATAAAGTTTTCTAAGTGTTCTGATGGGGTGAATTTAGTTGGTTATGTAGATTCAAATTAGGCTAATGATAGGGATAGTAGGAGATCTACCACTTCTTATACCTTTACTCTATGTGGTGCATGTATAAGTTGGAAGCCTCAACTTCAAAATATTGTTGCTTTATCTACTATTGAGGCGGAATACATTGCCACCACATAAGCTTTTAAAGAAACCATCTGGCTTAAAGGCTTTTTAACTGAAATTGGTTTCTTAAATAAAATGTAATTATTCTCTCTGACGGTCAGTCAAGTATTCAACTTTGCAAAAATCCAGTTTTTCATGATCGGACAAAACATATTGATGTAAGATACCATTTTATCCGAGATATTGTTGGTAAAAAGATTATTAACCTTGAAAAGATTTCTTTAGAAGACAATCCTGTTGATATGGGCAAAAAATGTATTCCCTTAGAAAAATTTAAAAATTACCTCAGCATTCTAAACCTGACTTAACTGCTGTCTTTGTTGTTCTGTAGTCATGATGTTATGTCTTGCAGGTACTCTCAAGGGCCTCGGGGAAATGGCGATGATGAAGCTCAGTATCCGTCCTCTTTGATTTGGTCCAAGGTGGAAATCGTAAATATATGTGGCCCAAATCCCATAGGCCCTGTGACACCCCCTACGGAACTATACTTTATCACTACTAATCATCATACTCTTCGTAATTATAAGTTGTCTTATAAAAATTTTCATTCTAAACTAATAAGATAAATCCTATTTTTCTCGATATAATATAATTCTATAAATATATCTTAAATCACGATAAGTATCATCAAAAGCTTATATTTACTAGGCCACAGGCCCAACAAGCCCAGTCTCACTCGGATGGCAGATCCTCACTCCAAGACCAAAACAAAATAGCTGGCCTATTCCTATTGATCTAAATCTCTCTAGCCCAACCCGTTTCTCTAACCCTGACCCGCCTCTATCCATTTATCTGATAACCCTAAAATGCCTCTTCATTTTGTGTCTCTCCACCTTCACCCTCTTTACTCCTTGACCTTGGTTCTTCCAACAGTCTCCTCGATCTACAGTCTTTGTGAATCTTAACCTAGGTGGATTCCAAATCCTCTGTGGATCGTAAAGTCTTTATGGCCATACCTTCGTGGTTCTGAGATTAACAGCCTAAGTGGCAAAGCCTTTGTGGCTAAGTGAGATTCTTGCAATCGTAAAATTGGTTGCTGGCCTTTGACTTCTGTGGGCTCTTGCGCTAGCACAATCAGATCTGATTGTCTAAGCCTTATCTCTCTGAGATCTTAATTTTTGTTCTCAAAATTTATAATATATATATATATATATATTGTTTACTTTTTTTAATTTGTAAGCTTCTGTTTTTGATTTTTCTGTTTGTATTAAGGGTTCTCTAAACCCATCTATTCTATGTAATAGTTGGTTAGGTTTAGAATTTTGGAAATCGAAATTCCCTGTGGTGAAATCCGAACACATATTTTACTAAGTTCAAATTCAAGATCTCCAAAAGACCTCATCATTCTAATTGGATAGGAACTACTAATACTTCTTCATATATTGAAGTCTTACAACTTCCCCATTAGGTTTTAAAGTCTCCTGATGCATACGATGTAATTGGCAAAATTCACTTGATTGACAGATTTATGAAACATGAAAAATGAATACAATTCCCCCTACTTTGAGGTGTACAACATCTCTTCATTCATGTATCTTTGCATTGTTCAAGTTCCGCATATAATGTAAGTTCCTTCTCTCCAAATATGAATAATGGGGAGAAAAATTACCCACAAAAGCCCCATTTTTATTCTCAAGGGGAATTAAAAAATGAGCAAAAGCAGATACGTCTGCATAGATGTAACGACTTCCAAGTCGATATTTATGGCCTCCCTAAGCTGATTTGGTGAGACAAGCAGCAGTTACCTAGCCCGATTTGGTGACCTCGTGTATAGCATTCGCCAAGTATCCAACGTTTCCCGTAGTGACCCCAGCCATGCTATATCAGCAAATTAGAGTAATTCAAGAAAGGTGGTATATGTTGAGCGAAAGGACAAGTAAAGACTCTTAATAGATCATTTTACCTGATACGGCCGTTACGCGTCATGTAAATGTGATATTCCTGTGTCAAGCGATCCACTTGTTCGGGCGTCATTCCACTGTAGCAGAACATGCCAATCTGCTTGCAGAACCCAGAATTGTCATGACTTTCGTATGGGATGTGAAGTTAAGGGATATGATGGGAAATGAATTAACTGATGAATTGCAAGACCTGCTTGGTTACGTGCTCCCATGAAAGAGGTGAGCCCAACTTCTCAAGATTTTCTCGTAGTGCAGTTCTCATTCCTATGATGCGATCAGCCATTCCCTGGAGGAAGTACTTTCTATAAATGCAACGGCTAGAAATAATACACATATTTAGAAGATCTTGAACAAAATTTCAAGCCACGAGTCATGAGACCGGTATAGAACAAATGTTACTTTAAGATCAACTTTTCTTTGTCTGAAATGGTCATGATCCTCATAAACTTCAATGAATATCATGTTCTACCGAAGCACTCATTGGTCTAAAGATCCTAGTTGTGACCACACTTCATCTTGTGCTTGTGCTTGTTAAGCTATCTGATTTCTACAACTAGAATGTATTACATCAGAAGTAAGCTTCTCAAATGTGATTAAAGATTTGATCTGCGGACCCACAGAAATGCATTTCGAAACTTTACTTTGTCCCGTAATTTTCATTAGTTAACTAATTTCAGGAAAAAAATGACAAACCCCGAGCAGCAGCCTGGAAATAATTTATGTTCTATCCTTGTCTAGTAGGTTGGGAGGAGCTTCCTGACCAAAGTAAAACTGCAAGACCAAGTGTTCTGCTATTTCTAGACAACTTAAGCAAGTCTACAAAATGCTATGCAAGAAGTTGAGTTGTATTAATTTTAGGGATAATTACATCTATACCCCTTGACATATGATCTATTTACACAAACCGCCCCTATTTTTTAAAAAATTACACATATATCTACCAGTGCTTTTTGAAAAGTTACACATATACCTCCAGAAACGTCAACAACATTACAGAAACTACCCCTGCTTTTTGGCTACCTGCCAGGGGTAGTTTATGTAATTATGCAAAAAATAAGGGTGGTTTGTGTAATGGAAAATAGATAAGGGTGTGTAAATGTAATTATCCCTTAATTTTATCTAGTTCAATTTCCACATGAATTAATCAAGTAAACAGAATGCTAAGGAAGAAGTTCAGTTGTCTTACTTTCACTTCCTTCAGCCATAACTTTTTCAAGTCTGGATCACCAAGAATTGTGGAAACAATGAGGGCACCGTGAACTGGTGGATTACTGTACATGGGTCTTGCAAGCTGCTGCAACTGACTTTTCACTGCTACGGCCTGTTTCTCATCCTCACAGACCACACTGCGATTGACGTAGGATTAGGAAGCATAAAAGCAAGAGCACGTTTGTGTTTTATTGAAGTAGATCCTAAAAGTTGAAGGAGGATAAGCAAAGAATATACCTTACACGGCTTATGCACATACATATATATGCATCTCTTATTGCATTAACAGTAACAACAGTTATAACTTTTAGAAATATTCCAAGGAGCTATCAGTTGAGTTGATTTTTCTGTTTCTTAATTTTCTCGTGATGCACTTTCAGTCAAATGTCAGCCCAATGATTAATAAAGTCCTGATGAGGTTCAGATCCAGTATGCATCAAAATATCAAATTTATGCATTGCATGACTAACTAATGGGCAGTAGTAAGAAACCTCTAGCACAATGTCAGAGGCTTTCTCGAGAAGCATACAAGAACTCAATCACAACGTGAGGCAATTTCATACTCAAAACATAGTGACTACATTTATTATCAGAGGTATATGCATCTGAAGAACTTTTTAAGGTTTTGAATATTTCAAATTTTCATTATAATACTATTATGTTTTAAGGATAACACCAGAGTTTCAAAAGGCTCATATGGTTTTCCAACTTAAAACATCTGAGAAAATCTCCTCTGTGGGGCTTGGAATTGGTTAATCTTTCATGAAATATCTGCCTCTCATTTCGTGTAGCCAACAAGAAGTCCAATTAAGAGTTAAGATTTACAGAAAAATCATAGAAATATGCAGTTGGAGAAATGGTACTAAGAAACATACAGATTAAATTGTTAAAAGCTTTTATTTCAAAGAGAACATGTAGTTTCATAATTACCTCAAGCAACCAACTCTCTGACCATAAAGTCCCATATTCTTTGCATAGGATTGGGCACACCCAATCAGATGGCCATCCTCAAGAAAAATCCGAATGGACTTGGCATCCCTTTCTGGATCACCACTAGCAAAACCTTGATATGCCATGTCAAAGAAGGCAAAATGTCCTTTAACCTGAAGTTAAAACGTATATGCTTTTATAAAATGTCTGTTCAACTATAAACCACAGAAAACCTCAATGAAAATACGGAAAAGAAAGGAGATGCAACCTTGAATTGGTGTGAGATCTCCCTCCACTGTTCTTCTGAAGGATCCACTCCAGTTGGGTTATGAGCACAAGCATGAAGCAGAAAGAATGACCCATTTGGTGCATTCTGTGCCAATCAAACATATTTACAGTAAAACATCTGTCCCCATAAATAAATAATGTAAACGGTCTTTTCAGGTTATGAATGTCACTCGTAGACCTTTATGTCATCCATCATTGAAGCAAAGTCCAAACCCCTTGACTGTGGATGATAGTAATGGAATGTCCTCTGAGGAACATGAGCATCCCTCCAGATGTTGTGATGACTGCAAAAATCGGATGATAAACCATGAATAGATTACAGAAGGCGAAGAGTTTCAAGCAACTCTAAAATCATGAATGCAAAGCAAAAAGGAAGTTCTACAGGATTACAAGAAGCTTATAATCACATGAATAAGAACTAAGAAGTAAATAGGGAATGAGAAAGAAATACTAACTTGGCCCAGGTTGGAACAGGAATATAGATTTGTGAATCAGGGGAAAAACGCTTTTGGAAGTCAGCAAAGAGCCTGCATGCACCGGTCCCAGAGAGCGCCTGCACCGCTGCGACTCGCTTATCTTTAAGCAAGTCAGAATTCTCTCCATAAGCCAGCTTCAAAGTCTCCTCAACCATGTTTACACTTCCCCCCATTGGGAGATATTCCCTGAATCAAGGCATGTTGAATTCATTCGTTCAGACCCAGATATATAAGTTCATAACTGGCATAAGTGATGCCTACAGCAAGCCTTTTGCCAGCTTGAAAATATATAAGTTCATAACTTTGCAGTAATGGTTTACTAGCAAAAAACATAAGTGTTACTCTTCATCTCTAGCCACCATGAGGATCATCTTTTGCCAGCTTGAAAATATAAAAAACAATTTATTTTCTGAAAATTACAAATGGAAATCAATCTTCTAGTGCATGTCGGATATAGAGAGCATCCAGAACCATTTATATAAATATCTGCTTCAATTAAAATTTGAGTGTTACTCTTCCATCTACTGTTAATGCTCGATTGCATCACCAATACAACTTTTAATCTTGATTATTGATTTGGTAACATGATAAATCTAAGTGTCAACCAGGTGCACTAACACCAAAGAATTATATCCAAGAGCTTGGTTTGTTAGAGTCAAATGTAAATGTTATGAAACTCGGGAGCAAATGTATAAGAAAAACTTTTGTATTTGATTTGGAAGAATAAATTAAGAGAAAGAAAAACATAATTTAAATAAAACCTTTTCAGGATCCAAATTTTCCACACGAAATTGGACGGAATAATGAAAGTAACAAGGCTCAAAACGAAAAAAGTCCTATATTTACTTTTATTTACCATATTATTTACAAACAATTTCCCTCCAATTAGTCAATTGTTATTCTAGCTTATATATCTCCTTTCTCATGCTAAAAGTTATTTTAATTTTATTATTGCTTTTTGCTTAAACTTTTATTTACCATATTATCCATAAACACAACTTTCTTCATTTTAATTTTTATTTACTTTGCTGAAAAGTTTACAAGTTTAATGGAAAAATTAAATTTGAATTTATTCTAGCAGTAACTTGTTCATTTTCCATTTTTACATTTTCCGGCACATAATAAAGAGAAATATTGATAAAATTACAAAAATAAATCTTCCATACAGGCTTTATTTTCCTCGTACCAGACAAGAGAAAGTATTTGAAATTTACTTCTTTTTGGATCATACCAGACAATTTAAAAGAAAACGAACAGTACTTCTCTTATACAAGGCAAATTTCACTCTCCCCTTCCCTCGCATCAAACCAACAAGGCCTAAACGGAAACATAACTCCATACCGAGGCATTGGTTGAATAAAAATGCTTTGATTTATCATAATTATCTCTACATAAACATATGTGACTTTGGGGATGTTCAACTTATTTGTTTATGTTTTCAATTTCAATTTTCAACGGGCAATGTGTGTTTTCAGTTTTGCATAGGTTTCAATACAAAAATGAGAATATGTTTGGAGTAGTTAATGAGATTTTTTTATCGTTAATGATGTCAGAATTTAGATCTTTATTTGATAAAGATGATAGTTCTATTTTTTTATTGTTAATAGTGTCAAATTAAATGTTTTTATTGTTAGTTGTGTCAAATAAGTGATGTCATGTAAAAAGTATTATGAAAAAATATATATTATTAGTTTATAAAATTGATGGTTGAACAAATATTATATGTATGGATGCATAGAAAAAGGCAATGAGACGATGGAAAAACATTTCTAATGAAAATACGTATAAACAAATATATTTTTACTTTAATTACTATTTTAAAAATAAAAAACTAAAAATCGAAACATAGACAAACGACTCGAATTTTTTCACTTTCTACAAGTATATAAAGCATTACAGAAAATTAACAGACAGCCAACTTTTAGAAAAACAGTCGCAAGACACTGTTCGAGAATCCATTTCCACCGAGCTGCTCGAAAGGGGGAATCAAAATAGCAAGTGGAGATAAGCATGTATCTAAAGTTTGAGTGTGGGACCACCACAGAGCCGCAACTTTAATACAAATGCATCGAAATGTGCAACAAATGGGTATTTCAATGACTGTCTTTTTTTCCCTGCCCCACGGGCCAACTACCTAATAAATACAACCCTTCAACATGATAGATAACAACAAAATGCTTTTCCGTCACCGATAAAATCACATAAATAAATAAAATAAAATAAGATGCTCAGAGATAGATAAAAAGATATAATTAACCGAAAAGAAAATTATTCTCTCCCTTTTGCCCATATCGCAAAATATTTTTTTTCAATTGCTACTAATTGAATTATTTATTATTTATTCTTTATAATTTCGCTATTACTAAATTCACAACTTTTACTGTGTTATGCCCTTGAATAGTACTATTCAATTAGTTATTTGACGAAAAAATGGCCCATTTATAATTCTGCAAAACAGCCAAATTGAAGAGAATTATTAAGTCGAAAACGGAGGTATTACTCACATGTTCAAATTTCCAGCGATCCTCCGCTCCGCTTCTCTGACGCACTCCAGCACCACCGGTTTTCCATTGTCATCACGATATGCTCCCTTTCTCGACAAAATAGTTACATAAGCAAACATGTAAAATAAAAAGGAAAAAAAATACCTACTAAGCTATCAGCATTTAAAGCGACAAAGAAATACAACAAAGGAATAAAATTTCCCTAGATTTCACATTTGATCTCAGGAAAAAAGAGAAGAATAGTAGAATCAATCACAAAATCCCCCGCTTCCGGAAATTTTCCGAGAAAATAAAAAATAAAATCCTTTCGGTGCATTTCCAGATCACCGGAGAAGAAGAACTTACGACTCCGACGTTGACCTTGTTAGGACTAGGATCAGCGAGGAAAGCTTCGGTAACACCGAGGATCGGGTCCTTTGGAGCAGGCTCCACGTGGCGCCACCACGCCGTAGACATTGATCGCGCTGCCCCGACGGCGCCGGAGGCGAGAATCCGACCGAACATCCGGTCCGAAGCAGCTGCGCCATAGATGTGTGTGTATGGAGGACAGAAGCGAGAAGGAAGCGGCGCAGGGTGGGGTATGAGAGAGCTTGGTGTGTGATCTGTGTATATATATATCGAGCGGGTATATATAATTAATGAGCTTTTTGAATAATTATAATAATAATAAGAAATTTGTATTTGCCTCGAGAGGCGTAATCTATGTGAATTTACTATCTGGTTGACAAGTTTTTGTTGTTCTCGAGGTTCATACGGAATTTGTCAAGGAATTGTTTGGTGGGCTTGAACAACACCAGGCCCATTTACTTTAGGAGAGAAAGCTAAATTGGAATCCATATTCAATCTTAAACTACATTTACGGCTAGTTTGCTTTTCTGATTGGGCTCAATAAGGAGCCCAATCCAGGATTATCTTTAGTTTACTGTATAAGACAGGGGCCAGAGACAATCGATGGATTCTCAACCTGTGATTAGTCTTGATTCAACGGCGGAGGGTGTTGAATGCTCCCACCAATTGCCATGAGTTGCCTCGTGTGGAATTGTCACGGGCTTGAGGGGTCCGGGACAATTCGTCATTTACGTGATCGTATTCGCGAGTATAGTCCCCTGTTGGTTTTTCTTTCTGAGATGAAGTGCCGAGGTGGAAAACTTGATCATTTGAAGCAAACTCTCAATTTGCACGGTATTGTTGTTGATGCGATTGGTCGTAGTGGTGGGCTTATGCTGTGTTGGCATAAGGGTACTGAAGTAACTCTGTTGAGCTTCTCTAAGTATCATATTGATGTCGCGGTGAATTGTGTTTTGGAAAATGGTGAATGATAAATTAAAAAATAAATCGTGACAAGTGGTTGATTACGATGTGTGACGCATAACAAGCTCGTGATAGCTCATGACAGCTCGTGACACATATATGATGGTTGATGGGCCCCAATTATCATCTGGTCGTCTCTGATCAACCTAATGGGTGTGTCCTTTAGTTGAAATGATGTGTCCATTGGGTGAAACCCTTTGGATGAAACGATCCGTCCATTTGAGTGAAATGGTATGTCCTTTGGGTGAAATGATGCGTCCATTCGGATGCAATGTCATAACCTTTCAAAGGCATCTTTTCTAATTGGACATGTTCGTGCGAAACACTTTTCCAACTCCTATAAATAGGCCTCTCATTTCATTTCATTAATGGATTATAGTAATTAAGCTCATTCATAGCATTCGTAAGCATAAAAGCATTCTGCAAATAGAGTTTAGCAAGAGAGTTTTAAAATATTGTTTAGTTCGTCATTTCTCAAAGTTTGTAATGCTGCTACTTTGAGATAGAAAGTCGTTGTATCTTGAGAGACAAACTGCCGATTCCGTGAGCACCAGAGGGGGGCAATAATTGTCTTAAAGATAAAGAGTCTAACTCTTGCCTCGAATTCGTAATACACAATTTTTCCGCACTTTCCATCTCATTCATTCCCTACAAGTTTAAGACAATTTTTTGTCATTGTGTATTATGGGCGATTGAATATGCTGCTATCGGCTATGGCGACTGGATCTGTTGTTGCTACTAATCCCTTTTCAACCACATGTGCCACAATCGATTGCTACCCAAAGAGAAAGGCCGGAGAAATTCTCCGATAATGACTTTAAGAGATGGCATCAAAAGATGTTGTTCTACCTCACTACGTTGAACCTAGCTAGGTTCTTAAGTAAGGAAACCCCCGTTGTTTATGAGGGGAGACTGATCCCAAACAAAGGACTGTTTTTGATACATGGGGACTTGGGGATTTTCTATGCAGAAATTAGATCCTCAATGGCTTGAGTGATACTTTGTACAACGTATATAGCTCAGCCAAGACTGCAAAAGCCCTTTGAGAATCCTTGAAAAAGAAATACAAAACGGAGGATGTTGGCTTGAAGAAATTCATAATTGGGAAGTTCTTGGAATTCAAAATAGTGGATTCCAAAATGGTAATGAGCCAAGTCCAAAAATTCCAACTGATCTTGCATGATATGCATGCGAAAGGAATGAGGCTCAGTGGATCCTTCCAAGTAGCTGCTATGGTTGTAAAACTACCTTCGCTATGGAAGGAATTCAAAAATTACTCGAATGATGAGTTAGATGAAGAGATCTACATGGTACAACCTAAAGGGTTTGTCGTTCCTGACCAAGAATGGAAGGTCTGTGGACTCGTCAAATAGTTGTATGGGCTTAAACAAGCTCCTAACAAATGATATGGAAAATTTGACAAACAATATTGTCAAGTGACTTCAGTCAACGAGTGTAATAGATGTGTCTATGTTAAAGACACTTCTAGCTTCTTTGTCATAGTCGATCTATATGTAGATACTATGTTGACAAAGGAAAGCAATCTCTACCAAGAATGTATTGGCAAAATATTTTGATATGAAAGACATAAGGTTTAGCTGACGTAATAGTAGAGATTAAGATATCTGAAACGTCCGACGGACTGGTCTTATCACAATCTCATTGTATTGAAACTGTTGTTAGAAAGTTCAAGGTTTATGACAGTCCACCTTCTAAGACTCATGTAGATCTAAGTCTACACTTAGCAAAGAACAAAGGTAAACCCGAATGTCAAGTTGAATACTCAAGAATAATTGACAGTTTGATGTATATCATGAATTGCACTCGTCTTGACATTGCGCACTCAGTAAACAAATTGAGTAGATTTACGAGTAATCCTAGCAAACATCATTGGAAGGGGTTAATTAGGGTCTTTCGATACCTAAAATATACTTCGAACTATGGCTTACATTATACGAGATATCCAGCTGTGTTGGAAGGATATAGTGATGCCAATTGGATATCCGATACCAAAGATACTAAGTCCACAAGTGGCTATGTATTCACCATTGGAGGTGGTGTAGTATCTTGGAAGTCCTCAAAACAAACGTGTATAGCTCATTCCACAATGGAATCTGAGTTTATCGCTTTAGATAAAGTTGGAGAAGAAGCTGAATGGCTTCGAAATTTCTTGGAGGACATTCCTTGTTGGACTAAACCAGTGACTGCAATTGTGATACATTGTGATAGTCAGTCGGCTATTGGAAGGGCACAAAGCAGTATGTATAATGGTAAGTCGAGACATATATGTCGAAGACATAATACCATAAGACAGTTGATCTCTAATGGAATCATATCTATTGACTATATAGAGTCAAAGGATAATTTAGCGGATCTATTAATGAAATGCATTTCTAGAGATCAAGTATATTGTTCGTAGAGGGGAATGGGGTTAAAACCCGACAATTAAATCTTTATAGCGGTAACCCAACCTTATTGACTGGAGATCCCAAGATCTTGGTTCAATGGGACAACTAAGTTATAAAGATTGTGGAAAGCACTTGGAGTTTTACTCATTCCTATTCCTATGAAAAAAATTGTTGTCAGTAAAAGGCTAGGGGTTAAGCTATAAGCTTTTAATAATTCATATTCTAAGTCAAGAAAATTATAGGAGATCACTTATATAAGTGTGAAGACGGGCCGCTTCAAATGTAAAACACTTATGAATCCAAGATGGAGTCCAGGGCCAAAACAGACTCAACTGTGAGAACCAAAGATTTTAGAGAAGGCATTGTGAGGGGTACTATTATCTTGGTTTACACCAACGACTAAACAGTTCAAGACATCATGTTCACTGATTAGCCAAGTAAATCTGATGGTATTCCCTAAGGAAGGTTCAAAGCCACAAACTACATATCCTGATGCAATGATTTCTCGGTTGAAACTCTCTTAAGTGTATGCATGCTAATATGCATTAATTTTCATTCATGTGGGGGTTTGTTGGTAAATGGTGGATGATAAATTAAAGAATAAATTGTGACAAGTGATTGATTACGATGTGTGACGCATAACAAGCTCGTGATAGCTCATGACAGCTCGTGACACGTAGATGATGGTTGATGGCCCCAATCATCATCCGATCTTGTCTAATCAACCTAATGGGTGTGTCCTTTGGTTGAAATGATGTGTCCATTGGGTGAAACCCTTTGGATGAAACGACCTGTCCATTTGAGTGAAATGGTGAGTCCTTTGGGTGAAATGATGCGTCCATTTGAGTGAAATGGTATGTCCTTTGGGTGAAATGATGCGTCCATTCGGATGAAAGGTCATAACCTTTTAAAGGAATCTTTTCTGATTAGACATGTCAGCACAAAATACTTTTCCAACTCTTATAAATAGGCCTCTCAATTCATTTCATTCATGGATGATAGTAATTCAACTCATTCATAGCATTCGTAAGCATAAAAGCATTCTACAAATAGAGTTTAGGAAGAGAGTTTCAAAATATTATTTGGTTCGTTGTTTCTCAAAGTTTGTAGTGCTGCTACTTTGAGATAGAAAGTCATTGTATCTTGGGAGACAAAGTGCCGATTCCGTGAGCACCAGAGCGGGGCAATAATTATCTTAAAGATAAAGAGTCTAACTCTTGCCTCGACTTCGTAATACACAATTTCCCGCACTATCCATCTCATTCATTCCCTACACTGTGAGGCTCAACGTTGGAGATTTATGGGGTTCTATGGTGAGTCGGATTCTAATCTTTGTCACCAATCATGGGCTACCCTGCGCTTCCTGTCAAGTTTTGGCTCCTTGCCCTGTCTGTGTTTTTGGCGATTTCAATGCCATCTTATTCCCACATGAGAAGGAAAGTCGTTGTCCTACCCGAAATGGCAAATTCATGACTTTTGTGCGGCGCTCAGGGAGGCTCAATTGGCGGATTTAGGCTTCCAAGGTCCTGAATTCATGTGGTGTAATCGGCAACAATTTCTGAATACTGTTCATTGTCGTTTAGATAGGGCGGTTAGTAATTCAGCTTGGCGAAGTGTGTTCCCTTCTTATAATGTGGTTCACATTCCAACGACTTATTTTGATCATAGCATTGTCCTCATCCAATTAGAGCTTCAGGTTGATTCTAATTGTAATCACAATATCCAGGCTTTAAATTTGAGGCTTCTTGGGTTCGTGCTACAGAGTGTTTGGATGTTATCTCTAATGCGTGGTGTGACTGGCGTGTTGGGGCAATAGGTTGTTCGATGGTTGATAAATTATCCTATTGTTCAGAATTACTTTTTTGTTTGGAGTCGATTTCGCTTTCGGAGTACCCATAAGAGTATTAAATTTCTAGAAAAATGGACTGTGGATTTGAAGCTTTGCCAGTGGGATGTTGGCGTGTCTAATGAGCTCTCGAACTGTGCTCTGAACTGGATAATCTGTTATCTACGGAGGCGACCAAATGGCGACAAAGAGCTAAGCAACATTGGTTAGCTGCTGGGGATCGGAACACTCGGTTCTTCCATGCCAAAGCATCTTATCGAGTCAAATCTAATCGTATACGGCGTCTGCGGGATGTTTCAGCAACTTGGGTTCGTGAAAAAATAGGTATTCAGTGCTAATTTTAGAGTATTTCCATACACTTTTTTACCTCAACCAATCCGTCATCTATGGACTTATTCTCTGCTCTACAAGGCGTTCAACCCTGTATTTTCGTTGATCACAATCAGCTATTGACAATGCCTTTTGAAGCGTCTGAAGTATATTCGGCCGTCAAGTCCATGGAACCGCTTAGTTCTCCGGGACTGGATGGTTTTCCCCCATTTTTTTTTTCAACACTACTGGAACATAGTAGGTACTGATCTTACTACATGTGTGTTGCAGATTTTGAATTCTTGTAGTATGCCCCCTCCTTTAAATCACACCAACATTATTTTAATTCCTAAGATAAAAACCCCGAAAGTTGTCGCACATTTTCGACCTATTAGCCTTTGCAATGTTGTTTATAAGGTAGTCTCTAAGGTATTGGCTAATAGATTAAGGTCATGTTTGGCTTCTGTCATATCGCCATCTCAGTCGGCATTTGTTAGTGGGCGTCTTATATATGATAATGTACTCCTTGGTTTTGAATGTAATCATTTCTTGAAACACCGTTGTAAGGGTCGAAAAGGATATTTTTCTTTAAAGCTCGATATGTGTAAAGCATATGATCGAATTGAATGGCCATTTATCGAGTTGGATGCGTAAGCTTGGGTTTGTTGATCGGTTTGTTCAACTCACTATGGTGTGTGTTACCTCGGTGAGCTTTTCTTTTGTGCTGAATGGTGAATCCTTTGGCCTTCCACAACCTACGTGTGGAATTCGGCAGGGTGACCCGCTATCTCCCTCCATCTTCATCCTATGTTCCAAGGTGTTCAGTTTGCTACTTCAAGATGCTAAATTGCAGGGTGTATTAAAAAGGTATAGTTGTGACGAGGCGGGCTCCAAGAATTTCTCATTTGCTTTTTACTGATGATTCTTTGATATTTGCTGCAGCTACTGAAGAAGTGGTAATGTGTATTGGGGGCATTCTAAATGTTTATGAAAGGGCCTCCGGACAACAGGCAAATTTTGCTAAGTCCGAGATGTTATTTAGCCCGAATCTGGATGACGTTCTAGAAAAATCATTTGGCTAGCATTCTTAATTAGTGTGTAGTGGATAAACTGGACAAATATCTAGGCTTACTGTCAGTAGTTGGGAGAGCCAAAGCTGAAGTTTTTTCAAGGTCTAAGGGGTCATTTTAGAGCCGGCTTATGGGTTTTTCGGAGAAGACGTTGTAAAGTGCTGGTAAAGAGATACTCCTCAAGGTCGTTCTTCAAGCTACCCCGAACTACGTTATGTAGTGTTTTATGCTGTCAGTGTGTTTAATTCGGGAATTATAATTGGCTTTTGCAGAATTCTGGTGGAGCTCGTCGAAGCAACAACGGATACATTAGGTAGCTTGGTCACGCCTTTGTATGAGTAAACAACAAGGTGGGATTGGTTTTTGGGATTTACGGCAGTTCAATTTGGCTTTGTTGGGCTAAACAAGCTTGGAGGCTTCAATCGAACACGGACAACCTTCTCACTCGGGTGCTTAAGGTACGTTATTATCCACATACGTCCTTTGTTGAAGCTTCACTAGGCCATAATCCATCAGCTACGTGGCGAAGTATTATTTCAGCGAAGTTTATAACGGATGCGGGGTGCCGTTGGCAAGTTGGAGATGGAACTCGGATTAAGGTTTGGCGTGACCTTTGGCTCCCTCGTCCACTTCATTTCCGTCCCATCTCAATGAATCTACCTGGTGATGAAGATATGGTTGTTGTTGATCTGCTACTCCCAAATCGTGAAGGCTGGAATTTGTCCAAGCTGCAGCAACTCTTTTGTGCCTCAGATATAGATTGCATTCAGGCCATTCCCCTTTCTCAATCTTTTGCAGTAGATTGCTTGGTTTGGCATTATCATCCGAAAGGTAGATTCAGTGTCAAGAGTGCTTATTTAACAGAGGTTCAGAAAGATAATTGTCAAAGAGGTATGCTTGCTGAATCCTCTATTATGGCTCCTCATTCTGGGTGGAATTTCCTTTGTGGGGGCTAAACTACCAGGCAAGGTTAAACACTTCCCTTGGAGACTGTGCATGGGAGCTTTGCCTATCCTATCAAATCTGCAGCGGCGGCGAATGTGTGTGAACATTCAGTGTCCTGTTTGTGGTTGTGGCGAGGAGGATGCGGAACATATTTTTTTGCGGTGCGATTTCGCTCGCCAGTGCTGGGTCTTATCTGAAGTTCCGTGGGGTGTGATTTCATCGTGAGAGGCATACGTAAGAGATTTTCATGCAACTGGAGTGCAACAGAGAACGAATTTGGTGCATTTGTAATGTTAGTTTTCAAGTTGTGGCTGCTGTATTTCATAAGATTCTTGTTGTCTACGGGTTTCGTTCAATAGAAATTTACATTTCCTACAAAAAAAAAAAAAAGATAGGGGCCCGAGCTTATTAATAAAGTTCAGGCTAAAAAATTGGTTAATAATAAAAAAAGAAGTTTAGATCTCTTTCTCATAATTCATAAGTCGGCTAGAGAAGCCTTCTGAACATGATGATAGATAGAAAGATATGAATAGAGGGGCAGGGGGGCGGGTTTGGGTGGACTCGGAGCCTGCTTCGTCCGGTTATTTTTAATCCCGTCTGGGTATAGAATCGGCCGGGGAGGGTCTAACTTGGTAGATTTGATTATTTTTATTTTTTTATTTTTTCTACAAATTTAACAAAAATAATATATCAATTACAAATAAAAATTTTCATGATCTAACTCAAACTCAAGTCGAAAAAGATTTTTCAAGTACAAATGAAATTGTTCATAACAAAACAACCCAAACAATTCATATCGATTATTCATTAGTTAGTAACAACTTCTTTATCTTCCTCATCGTTAAGTATTGTGGGACATTTTTCAATTCATCAACTGTTGAACAAGTACCTAACAATAAATAAATTAAATGATATTATATTTTGTTAGTGTTTAGTCTATCATAATAAAGTAAAATAATATATATATGTATATATATATATAAACGGGGCTGGTCTGGGGCAGATTTTGTCGGGTTCGGATCAAATTGCCACTCCTAGATATAACACCATTATAATACTTCGGCTGAATTAAATACAAGCAACAATACGTTTCTATTACAAACCAAAAAAAAAAAAAAAAAAACCAAGCTATTAGCATTCAAAAGTACACACAACATCCACAAAAATTGACAATATAACATACAAATACCAAACAAAGAAACAAGAGTTCGTTTCATCTTCACCATCCATAATATCAAAAAACAACTATACTTACTACATATTGTCATCCACTTCCTCCACTTTGATGACCACTTCATCTTGAGCAACATCTTTGATTAGGAGAAATTAGGTTTATTTTATCTTGATTTCTCATATTTTGAGAGATATGATGCTTGTTCTTGACAATATTTGTAGCATTCTAGGTGTTTTAAGGGAGAAAGAAGGGTTTTGGAATAAAAGAGCTCAAATTTGATAAGAAAGAAATGAGAAAATTAAGTGGATTGCACCCAAGATAATACGTGTCCATGGGTTATCAAATATTCGATGTACAAAAGTGCAGTGAGTTTAACCTGTGCCCATGAGTTATCAGACATGCAATGTGGCGAAAATTAAGAAGTCCCAAACTTAATTGCTGGAGAGAAATTATGTGTGGGACCATAATATTACTTTGTTATTAATTATAATTATGGTAGAAAAATGATTGAGAAAAAAAAAAAGAGTTTGATTGTATTAGGATTCTTTTTTTTCTTCTTACTATAATTAGGATTGAGTATAAAAAAGGAAGAAAAATTAACGCAGGGGTTGGCTAGTTTTTTAGAAAAAGACACTGAACACACGTTGGAGAGAGGACAAGAAGAACGGGAAGACAAGTGGACAAGACGACCCGACACCGGAGTAACAACCGTTTAGCCTCATCATCTACGCCATGAGTTTTTCTAGTTTATTCTTCTTTGTTTTAGGAAAAAATTACGTTTGTGATCCCATAGGTTAGGGGGTCGACTCATTTAGTCCCACACATTTTGAGATTATCAATTTAGTCCCAAATTTAGGAATTCTTGACACATTTGGTCCCAAATGACGTTCTCTATAAAAGAACTAACGGCACATGCACGTGACATGTGCGTGCTCGATAGTGGGACTCTTCGGAGAGAAGCGTGGTACTAAATTGGTAATTTCAAAAAGCATGGGACTAAATATGTCGACCCCTCTAACTTATGGGACCAAAAGTCTAATTTTGCCTATTTTGAACGGTATGTCTTGTTGCATTTTCTTTAGGAAGAAGATTGTACATTAGATAGAGGTTTGAGCAAGAGGGAGCTCCTCGAAGGTTTAATGCCAACGTTAAAAGCTTGGTGTTAAGTAGCAGTTCGCAATCTTGACTTGCGTAGATTTAGTTCCCTTAGGTAGACTTTAATAGGCGGAAAGTACATATAGTATTTGTTCGTTTAGGATTTCTTCTAAAATGTTAAAAATTTTCTTTAGGGTCTTTTTCTCTCTTGAGAAGCATACTGCATGTCGTTTACAAGTAACATTTGTTACTATCTTTTGCAAACTATAAATGAATTGGAAAATTGATCAAAGTTTCTTTTTTATTTAACAAATGAAATTACTCAGATATACCAAATAAAACTCGTCCTATAAGGCAACTGCTGATTCACTAGTGACTTCAGGAAAATGCAAGTTCAACAATGGTATTCTCAATGCCACAATTCTTCTTAGAGAATCAAAATACATAAACCTTATCACAGTTTATTCAACTAAGACACTTGTTTTCATTAATTAAATATTTGTAGAGTGCTCTCTTAACGCTCAACTCAGCATTCTGTTGTTTCAGCATCTAAGTTTATTTGATATATTAAGCTCATGCAGTCCCACATACATAATTATTTTTTGTAAGTCTGTTGCCAATTAAAATTATGTTTATGATACAAAACTGATACATTTTGTATTCTGGACAGAATTGATACAAAAGGTAGAAAACAATTTGATTTTAACTAATTCAAACATTAGCAACAGTTAAGTAATTTAACTATTTGACATTGTTTTCATTTTCAAGACTATTAGTATACTTATGAACATGTCGGTCACTTTAGCAATCATAGATGGAGAACTTCGGTAACTTTTCTATAAAAAAATCAATACAAAAAATTATAAACAAAAACCATTTTTTTCAAAATCAAACCACACTGGCCGGTTCAAAGGAAAACCGGCCATGTGTTCGGGCCATTTCATGGATAAAAAATTGCCGGCAAAAGAACGGGTGGGGACTAATTAAAACTAGACCGCCCGACGACCGGTCAAAATCGGGTTTCGACTAAAAAATAAAAAAAAATAAAATTTGAACAACGGAATAGAGAACACACGGATCTAAATTAGGCTCCGCACTAGGCTCAGCAGAGTGAGATAGTATGGTCGGATAGTGGAGATGATACCAATGAGCCTATCTTCGTTTTGATTGTGATAGCAACAGCAAAATGCAAAAAAGCAATACCAATTAAAACACTATTCTTCACGAGTGGAATTGTAGAAGTGGGTTTTTGGGATGAGATTGTAGTGATGTAGAGTGTAGACTGATTTCAATGGTGGTGAGAGTGAGGAAGACGAAGAAATCTATAGTTATAAGGGGAAAATGGGGGGGGGGGGGGGGAGGCGTGGGAGGTTTGGATTTGATTTTACTAATGCATGATTTGGGTTATAATTTTCTTTTTTGATAACGGTAAATTGCATATAGCGAAGAGGAGTAATACAACAAAGAATGTCCGACAAGCCTTTCACTAGGCACAGAGACTACAACGAGTTAATACCCCAAGCAATTCGCCAATTCTATATAAAACCGTGTTTGAAGACTAGGAGCTAAGTTAGCACTAAGAATCCGCAAACGTAACTATTCAAGTACTTGCTGAACCACTGCTTATGCACTCCGAGCAGTCCAACAGAAACGCCTACTATTCCGTTCACACCAAATAAAGTACACCAAGGCAGCGAGTGTAGCTCGAGACGCCGCATGGCAATAATGTTTCAATCTCCACCGCCAACTTGCCTATTGTATCCCTGTTTGCCAATATGAATGAGGCCAAGAGAACCAAGACCGCTTCTCAGCAACACGCAAACAACAACGAGAGAATGAACACTTAAAAAACAAATGAGCATGTGTTTCCAGCTCCACTGAATACAGAGAACACAAGAGGCTAAGCTTGGAGCAATTCAAGGTTTGTCCATTGTTGATAGACGTTCAATGATAGCAAGCCATAAAACAAAACCATTGCGAGGAATCTGAAACTTGCCAGAAAATAAAACAGACCACGTCACCTTGGGGGAAGGAGGCTAAAACAATTGAATTGCATCTGCCGAAGAGAACAAGCCTGTGCGATTTTTCTATTTAATCAGGTTAGTGTCGTGCTGAGCAATAACAGGAAGATGGGCCACAGTATCAAGCAATTCATTCGAGAAGGAAGACGGCCAATTCCAGACACCATGATTAATAACCACGAGCAGTAGAGAGTCTGTTGGGAAACTTGTAACGGTCGGACCGTTCGGGTATCTCAGCAACAAGGGGCCGTCCTTATGCCAAGGATCCAACCAAAGCTTAAAGCAGTGGACTCAGTCTTGTATAAGAAAGGTAATATGCTGTCAATCTACAATACTAGATTTATTAGGAAATTTTGGTAAACAAGTTACAATGTGACAATTAATGAAAATAAAATTATTGGAATTTAATGGATTATGATTTTATAAAATTATAGTATATTTGACTATTTTAAATTAATTGTTTATCTATCAGTAAATATTTATATTAACATTATGTACTTGTTATGTTGATTGGATTGTATATTTATTTTAAGTTTATTTTTAGTTTTCTCTCTTTTTTGTTTAATGAATTAATATATAATGTATTGATATATTATTTGAATATATACACATATATATAATAGGGTCCGAGGCCCCTTTTATTATCGAGTTGGACTAGTGACTCGGTAACTTAATCAGTTCGATCTCCGATCCGATTTTAAAAATATTGACAAAAACGATTATATAAATCTTAGATAAAGTTACACTTTTGGTCCCATAGATTAGGGGGATTGACACATTTAGTACCACCCTTTCTGAGATTACACATTTAGTCCCACGCTCTCCCCCCCCCCCCTAATGGCCAAGCGCACGTCACGTGCGCGTGGCGTTAGGTTTTTGATGGAAAAACGTCACTTGGAACCAAATGTGTCAAAAATTTCCAATTTTGGGACGAAATTGGTAATCTCAGAAAGCGTGGAACTAAATGTGTCGACTCGCCCAACTTTTGGAACCAAAGTATAATTTTCCCTTGTTCTAGATTTAGTTAGTATGAACTAATTTACTTATTGCTAAGGCTTTTGGGAAGCCTGAGATAATGTTTTGAATATTTTTTTGAATTAATCTATAACTTTATTTTCCATGTCCAAGAATTATTGTGTTTATTATTATAATTTGAGGGCTTGACCACCTTTAGATTGATTTAATTATGTTGATGAAATGGAAATGGATTTTGCATAGTAGACAGGGTAATTCATGGTGTGAATTGAATGATATGTGCATACATATGCGTGATTCATCTGGTTATATCGGTTTTTCATAGATTTTAATGCATTATTATCACGAGTTTTAGAAGAGAGGAACCCAATAATTCCTTAATAATAATAGGTTTTGTATAACTTGAAAGAGTGTATTAGACCAACTTGGGAGAAACCTCATCTTATGAAAATGATTACTCGTTAGATCCATTAAATGTAACACTCATTGGATCAATTAAGTGGACCTATAGCCTTAGAATTTCATCCATACTTGAATTCTCTCTAGCTCGTTTGTCTGCTATATTTCTTTTCAGTATTTTCTCTCCGTAGTAGTAGTTTATCACTCGATTTTCGGTCATCCAGAGACCTCGAGTGGTGAAAGGAGAAAGCAAACAATTTCATACTCATTTCGAAGTTTTTCAACTATGTCGCGACATTGAAGTGGAATGAATGCTTCTTGCGCACAAGATTCACCATCTCAGTTGCATGACAAAGAGCAAGTGTACTTATACGCTTCCCGTGAATAGTCTTCCCCTGGATTGTCGAGTCCCACATAACATCGATAAAGACATGATCATGCACTGTGCTCTACATTGGAGTATACAAGTACCACCACTATTGTGGATGCACCTCCGGTGAGTTCTGAATGTAGTTCCTTCGCGGCGCCATTGCACAGGATTGATTTGCCCGAGTTATATTCCTTACTCAAGTATGTGAATTTTGGTATTTTGTACTTAAGGAGATTAATTGTAGCACCTATGCCTTACATATAAGATGAAGAGTCACATCAGGAATATCAATTATGACAATGAAGAAGAAATGAAAGATTGTGCAAATCTCTTCATCACATTGTTTGCAGCAAAGATCCTTGAATCCTTCCTAATGATTACATTTCCACTGTAACACCCCGTACAACACTCCACCTAGTTACCACTAATTAATCTTCCATCTCATTTCAACTCATTCTATAACGGAATATAAATTTATTTATTTATTTTGTTGGAAGCCGTCAGTTGACGGGGGGTTAGGCCGGACCCCTACCTGTTTATTTCAAAACGTAAACCCATGTACAAGTAAATCAATGATAAGAAAAGGAAAATTAAGAAGGGCTACCTAAACCGGAAACTAGGGAAAGAAGCGTCTAAGCTAATGAGGGAGGCGCGCATCCTATTCGCCTGTCTGTAGACAGAGTTCTTACCCGATGAGCAAGCCTGATTAGCCAAAAATCTGTCGGGGTGTTGCCTTTCTCTGTAAATTTGTGTAAAGTGGACATCAAGACGTCTCTCGGAGGTGACACAGCTATGTCAACAACGATTGTAGCCGCCAATCCCCATGATGGGACTGAATGATATGTAGCACGGCCAAAGCGTCGATTTCAACCCAAATCCGCTGGCAAAAAAGCCTTCACAGGACCGCGAGCTCGAGGCCCCGGATAATAGCAAAAAGCTCGGCATATGTGTTGGTTTGGACGTCCAAAAAATCTGCGTAAGCGAGAATAAGGCGTCCGGCGTGATCACAGACAAGACCACCTGCTCCGGAACGTCCCGGGTTCCCCTTCGAGGCTCCATCACAGTTTAGTTTCCAACTCCCTTGGGTCGGGTGCAGCCAATGGACCAACTTGGGTTGTGATGGCTCCAGGCGAGGGAAAGCGAAGCCGAACCGCCTGCCAATCTGAGGTCTCCTTTCCAGTCCGCAACGGACCATCTCCCTGCCTTATGAATACGATCAAGATAGGCCCAAATCCTTCGAATAATCGTCGCTGCCCGAAAATGTTGATTCTGAAATTTCACCTCATTGCGCAACTTTCCAAATGGAAAAAACAGATCAAGACTAGAATATCATGCGAATGTGGCCACGGCGCCCAAAGGGGGAAGATAATTTCTAGCTCTGTATCATAGTCGGAATAAGGTCCGTGTAGGAGGAACAAAGCTGAAGAGAGCGCCAAAGTACCTCCAGATCTCCCTTGCCGCTACAACTGTGTGCAGAAAAAAGATGCGGAAGTGTTTCACAGTGGTCGCAACATTGGCACTTGGGTACAATGTGTATCCCGTTTCTCTCGCGGAGCCTTTCGTCAACCGGCAAAGAAGTTATTGAGCAATCTCACATGAAAATTGACATGGATGGCAACAGCGGGCGGGACCAAAGCTCCAGAAAAAATGGTCTCCGAGCATTCGGAACCCAGCACATATCCCAGGCCGACGAAAGCGTGAATCGGCCCGAAGCCTCCTTCTTCCAACAAGGTCGATCCGGCATCATTCTATCAAAAGGGATTGCAGCTACCATGTATGCCACTCCTGCCGGTAAAACGTGGTCTAGTTTCTCTCTGTCCCACTCGTCCCCTGCCCAATAAAAACAGACGTGCTCATAGCGAAAAGGCCGGCGACTACACTATATCGAGAGGGCGATCTCACTGATCCATAAGTCGTGCCAGAAGCACAGCGCACCGCGGCCGAGGGACCAGAAAATATTGCGGGTCGGCAAGCCCCCGGCCCTCGGAGAAAGCGACGCCAAATCTGTTGGGAGCCGGATGAATTTCCCACAACATAAGCTGGACAACACCTTTTACAATACTTCTTCTGTAAATGAATGTCGCCCAAAGGGACGATCCCCTAACGCAGGATCCACCAAAGTTTAAATGGAGAAGGCCGATTGCATGTCGGTAAGGCTCCGTATAGGAGCTGATTGTTGATATATCTCCTCTAGAGAGTAGTATCGTTCTTTCCCTTCGGTCTCTCACTTGTAATCGCTAGTTCCTCATGGAAGCTAGCTTGCTTAAAAGTAGATCAGTAGAGCCTTACTCCATTCCTTCCTCTGGTCGGAATGGTCGGCTCGTTATGCCTAATCCCCCTTCGCAATTGGGTTACACAAGCGCAGCCATGAGGACCAGTGGAGCCGTTTGACGGTGCTGGAGAACCCCAAAAAAATATGTTCATCATCCGCTCTATTCTCTGCAGCACCCCTTTCGGGGCCTTGACCACAGCCATGACGTGAATCGGCATGGCGAGGATGACCACCCAAAGTAATTGCAGTCTGCTACTGAAAGAGAGAAAATTTTTCTCCCATCCACCGATCCGGGTAGCTATCAGGTCAACGTAGTGCTGAAAATATTCAATCTTTTTGCGTCCCATGTATATAGGTGCCCTGAGGTATGTGAACGACAGCGGTTTGTGGACGAAGCCCGTGAGACGCTTTAAACGGCGTTTAATGGCAAAAGTGCCCTTGGAGATAAGATAAAAGAACTCTTTGAAACACTCAGAGACTGACCCGAAGCATGTTCGAACTCACGTAGAAAAGCCACAATGGTCTTGACGCTGTCCTCATTCGAGTTAGTGAAAAGAAGCACCTCATCAGCATAGGCAAGATGCGAGACCCCTCCACTGCCCTTGAATCGCAGCGATGGCTCATGCTCTATAAGGAGATTCAGGTTCCGTGAGAAATACTCAGACGCCAAGACAAAAAGAGACGGGGAAAGAGGGTCCCCTTGCCGCAGACCTCTAGAGGAGTTGAAAAAACCAGAGAGTTCACCATTGATAAGGATCGAAAACCAGCAGTGTCGAATACAGTTTCGGACTAGACCGACCCACTGAGCCGGAAAACCCAATTGTGATCCCAGTTTACACGGTCATACGCCTTAGCCAAATCGAGCTTGAGAACCACATTCCAATCGGTGCTGTTAGCAGAAATGGAATGGATAATTTTCTTGAGCCAGAAGAATGTTGTCAACCAATCTGTTGGGTGGGGATGAAGCCGCTTTGGTTCGGCGTAATTAAACGGGGAAGCAACCGTCTTAAGCCGATCATTGAGAAGCTTGGTCAGGATTTTGTTGGTGGTGTTACACAGGCTAATTGGTCTAAAATCAGTCCATCGGGCCGGATTAGGGACTTTCGGGATCAAAGCGATGGATGTGGCGGTAAAGCTCAATGGCAGTGCCGTTCCTGAAAGAAAATCCTGCACCGCGGCAACCACATCTTCCTGAATGATACTCCAACAACGGTGAAAAAAATACGGCGTTGAAGACATCTGGGCCAGCCGTGCTGTCAGCCGAATACCAAAATCACCTCTCGCACCTCTTCCACGGATACAAGCTGGAATAAGGTTGTTCCCTCTTCGTCTAATAGCAACCGGGGAATATTCGGGAGCCAGGCAGGCGGGGAAGGGGAAGACTCCGCCGTGAGGAGCTGCTCAAAGAACGCCACTCCGGAATTTGGGATCAGCGTTGGGTCAACTAGAACGCCATCCTCCGACTGAATAGAATTAATTGCGCTCCCCCTCGGCTACCTATTTACAGGCTGATTTTTGGCGCCAGTAGTCTTCTCTAGCGCTTATCGCAAGCTGCCACTTCGCAGTCATCCAGTTCAACTCCAACAAGTTCGATTCCGATGGATCAGTATCATAACGTTTCTCCGCCGCAGCTGCTGCTTCTTCAGCTGTTTTGACAGTGCTGAAAACATCCCCAAAAACAGTGGCGTTCCAATGCTTGAGGTGGTTCTTAAGGCGCCGTAGTTTCTCGGCCAGGCCTTTCATACCCGTGTGTAAGGTGGGGAAAGAGCAATTAGTAGCCACTGTAGACAGAAATTCCGGATGACGCAGCCACATAATCTGGAACCGAAAGGAGGACGGCCTGGTTTTGGTGGTCCGCAACGTAACATAAATTATGTTTTACCAATATAACAAATATATATATATATACGACCTGAGATAATCAACATCGTCAAAACCTTATATATATACTCCCCACTAATGTACATAACTTAACAAAAGTTATCCAACGTCCAACTGTCTAGAATTTCAAAACAAACTCTACAACCCTAGGATGTTTAAGTTACATAACCCAAAAACTTCCACCTCAGATGTCACTGTTGACCCACCTATTTAGTATCACAGCACGGCTCAAGATCCAATGGGTTAGTCCGGGCGACCTATCTCCTAAAACGTGTGTGGGAAGGGATGAAATGTCTACTCAATAAGTATAGCCTTTCGGTCTACAACACAACCAACATGCAACATATATTACAACAGATAAGAAATCACATAGCTACAATAAGATATTAACTCACAACATAATAGAGGCATTTTAGTTGTTTCCTTAAGGCCCTACTTAACCAACCTAGAGTGCATCACTCAATGAGCTTAGCCGGCTATCACCATCATCATTATCACAATCACAATACTCATTTTTTTTTTCACTCTCTTTTCTTTTTCTGATATCACACAGCACACAGCTCATGGGTATCTCATCCTCACTGATACCACACAGCACACAGCTCGTGTACCCATCCTCACTGATATCATACAGCACACAACTCGTGTGTATCCCACCATCTCCATTGATCAATGACAACACATAGCTCGTCATCAATCGTATCATTCTAAGCCATTGAGTATGCTCCCCAGTTAGTTAAGCCATCGTTTCATTTAATAATCATTTCACTCGGTAATACCATTTCTATTAGATTTCACATCACAATCAATTATACAACCCCGCAATCATTCAACCAAAATCTGTGCAGCACAATCACACTTTAACACATAATAGCAATTCCACAGATATAAAGATAATCTTAATAACAATCGACATCCATGATTGAGTATATAAACAATCCATATTTATATCCATATAAATATATCTATATATATATATATATCCAACATTAACATAAATACTCACATAAGCATATAAGTATTTATTATATATAAATCCAACAAATAATATTATTTTCATATAAATATATATAATATATAAAGAAATTAGCTATACTTACCTCAACTCTCAAAATGGTCTGTCACATGAAGAGCTGCTCAACCTTCCACTCTACCGTCACGTCCTATAGTAAATTATTATTTATACGATCAATAACTCATAAATATCATAAGTTCTAATTAATATATTATATAATATTCTCATCGTTCTATTTATATAGAAATTCAACCCCCCCTGTCCATTTTATTTTAAATAACTTAACTTCCGACACTTCTTAGGTATACTTTTAATTTATCAACTAACTCATACAATTTCTTTTTATAAAAACCCTCATACCATTATAACTACCGGTGTTAATAATACTTTTAACTTAAATTGTTATATAAAATCTTATATTTTCTTAAATAACTTTTCAATAATATTTCTATTAATTCCTATCGATTCCTCGCTATTATATAATATGATTAAACACCAATATATATAATTAAGTATTTAGTCAATGCACCGGATGAAATTGAATACATTAATTACAGTAGTGATTAAATCTTGCAAACCTAGTAATTTAGTTATCGAATTATAACAATCTTAAATCAAATGTGATATTTAATATAACACTAGTTTAACTAGTCAAACTCATAAAATTTTCTGATTAAATAGTAATTCGCTCAATATAAACTACTTTTAGTAAAATGGACTAATTACATAATATATTATATAAATTAATAAAAACCAAAATTTAAAAATTTTCATACCTTTCATCGTCTTCCCGAGAGCGAAACTGAAATTGAGGAATGTTGATGTTTTATGTTTGCAAAAAAAAATGTTTTCCCTTTTTGTGTGTTTGACACAAACACACACACACATATATATATTCAAACACACACACACACATATATATTTAACAATTAGTGAGGTGGTGGTGGAGTGACTCACCTAATCTAACACCCCGTACAACACTCCACCTAGTTACCACTAATTAATCTTCCATCTCATTTCAACTCATTGTATAACGTAATATAAATTATGTTTTTATCAATATAACATATATATATATATATATACACGACCTGAGATAATCAACATCGCCGAAACCTTATATATATACTCCCCACTAATGTACATAACAAAAGTTATCCAACGCCCAACTGTCCAGAATTTAAAAACAAACTCTACAACCCTAGGATGTTTAAGTTACATAACCCAAACACTTCCACCTTCGATGTCACGGCTGACCCACCTATTTAGTGTCACAGCACGACTCAAGATCCAATGGGGTTAGTCCGTGCGACCTATCTTCTGAAACGTGTGTGGCAAGGGATGAGTTGTCTACTCAATAAGTATAGCCTTTCGGTCTATATATAAGTATACGAGCAACCAGTCAAGTATAAAGCTATTATACCAACACAACCAACATGCAACATATATTATAGCAGATAAGAAATCACATAGCTATAATAAGATATTAACTCACGACATAATAGAGGCATTTTAGTTGTTTCCTTAGGGCCCTACTTAACCAACCTAGAGTGCATCACTCAATGAGCTTAGCCGGCTATCACCATCATAATCATAACAATCACAATACTCTTTTTTTTTTTCCACTCTCTTTTCTTTTCTGATATCACACAGCACACAACTCGTGTGTATCTCATCCTCACTGATACCACACAACACAGAACTCGTGTATGACCCATCCTCACTGATATCACACATCACACAGCTCGTGTGTATACCACCATCTCCATTGATCAATGACAACACATAGCTCGTCATTGATCGTATCATTCTAAGCCATTGAGTATGCTCCCCAGTTAGTTAAGCCGTCGTTTCATTTAATAATCATTCACTCATCAATACCATTCCTATTTCATTTCATTTCACAATCAATTATACAACCCCGCAATCATTCAACCAACATCTGTGCAACACAATCATACTTTAGCACATAATAGCAATTCTACAGATATAAAGATAATGTTAATAACAATAGACATTCATGATCGAGTATATAAACAATCCATATTTATATCCATATAAATATATCTATATATATCCAACATTCAACATAAATACTCACATAAGCATATAAGTATTTATATATATAAATCCAACAAATAATATTTATATTCATATATATATATATATAAATTAATTAGCTATACTTACCTCAACTTTCAAAATGGTCTGTCAACACGAAGAGCTGCTCAACCTTCCACTCTATCGTCACGTCCTATAGTAAATTATAATTTATATGATCAATAACTCATAAATATCGTAAGTTCTAATTAATATATTATATAATATTCACATCATTCTATTTACATAGAAATTCAATCACCCGTTCTATTTTATTTTAAATAACTTAACTTTTGACACTTCTTAGGTATACTTTTAATTTATCAACTAACTCATACAATTCCATTTTATAAAAACCCTCATACCATTATAACTACCGATGTTAATAATATTTCTAACTTAAATTATTATAAAAATCTTATATTTTCTTAAATAACTTTTCAATAATATTTCTATTAATTCCTATCAATTGCTCGCTATTATATAATATGATTAAACACCAATATATATAATTAAGTATTTAGTCAATACACCCGATGAAATTGAATACATTAATTACAATAGTGATTAAATCTAGCAAACCTAGTAATTTAGTTACCGAATTATAGCAATCTTAAATCAAATGTGATATTTAATATAACACTAGTTTAACTAGTCAAACTCATAAAATTTTCGGATTAAATAGTAATTCACTCAATAGAAACTACATTTAGTAAATGGAGTAATTACATAATATAATTATATAAATTAACCACCCCTGACAGCCTTTAAAATCCAAAAATACCCCTATTGACTTGGTCAAACTTTAATATAAATTTTGAAGGACAAAAATGCCCTTAGGGGTGTTTCTGTAGTTACCAAAAGGTAGAGGGGGTGTTAATATAATGTCTATGAGGATGAGTAATATGACCTCATATATTTTTTTTATTATTTATATCAAACTTAAATTTAAATTTAAATTATTTTATTAACTTTATTTAATTGAATTTCTATATGAAATCACATATTTTAATAATTGAAATATTAAATTATTCAATTAATATATATTTATAAAGTTAGTTACTATGCTGTACATTTAAATTATAATTATCCACTTTATAAATATTTTAGATTTTTAAAATTAAAAAATTATTTATCCTCTAATTGTATTTATAACTAAAATTAATAAATTATATCAAACTTAATTAAATTTAAGTTTAAACAATTTTATTAACTATTTTTTATTGAATCTTTACATAAATTACACATTTTAATAATTGAAACATTAAATTATTCAATTAATATATTACAAAAAGTTAGTTACTAGGCTATACATTAAAATTATAATTATCATACTTGTATAAATGATTTTAGATTCTTAAAATTAAAAGATTATTTATCCACTATGTTTATTGGTATCTAAATTTTACTATAATTAATAAATTATACATATATGTATATATATATATATATTTACACATATATAAAAAAATATATATTTATACATATATAAAATATATTTATATTTTTGTACATACATATTTAGATAGTGGACGAAAGTGGAGGAGGGCAACAACGAAGGCGGGCCGAAGCAGAAGAGGGGTCGGGCGTAGGCGGGGAGGCGACGAGGAGGGCGCAAGCAGGGTAGCGGGAGTGAGGGATAATTTTAAAATATATATATATATATATATATCTTTTTAATAAATAAATTATTTATTTTACTAATTATGATATGATTTATATAAAATTCATAAATTATTTTAAATTATAATATATTAATTTTAATGAAATTTAGTTATAAATAAAAATAGAGGATAAATATTTTGTAATTTAATAATTTCAAATAATGTATTCAAGTATGATAACTTTTTAATTTAAACTTATAATCTAGTAACTAATCTTAGAAATATATATTAATTCAATAATTTAATATTTCAATTATTAGAAATTGTAATTTTATATTGAGATTCAATTAAAAAAAAGTTAATAAATAATTTAAATTTAAATTTAAGTTTGATATAAATAATGAAAAAATGTATGGAGTCATATTACTCATCGTCATAAACATTACATTAACACCCCTTCTACCTTTTGGTAATTACAGAAACACCCCTAAGGGTATTTTGGTCCTTTGAGATTTATATTAAAGTTTGACTAATTCAATTGGGGTAATTTGGATTTTAAAGGCTGTTAGGGGTGATTTCTGTAATTTTTCAAAAAATAGGGGTGGTTTGTGTAAATGAACAATAGATGAGGAGGTGTAAATGTAATTATCCCTATATAATAATAATATAATATATATATATATATACACACATATATGTAGAGAGAAAGTGGGGTGGGAGTCACCCCACCACCACCTCGGCAATTGTTAAAATATATGTGTGTGTTTGTGTCAAACACACAAAAAAGGGAAAACATTTTTTTTTTTTGCAAACATAAAACATCAACATTCCTCAATTTCAGTTTCGCTCTCGGGAAGATGATGAAATTGAATATATTAATTACAGTAGTGATTAAATCTAGCAAATCTAGTAATTTAGTTACCGAATTATAGCAATCTTAAATCAAATGTGATATTTAATATAACACTAGTTTAACTAGTCAAACTCATAAAATTTTCCGATTAAATAGTAATTCGCTCAATATAAACTATATTTAGTAAATGGACTAATTACATAATATAATTATATAAATTAATAAAAATTAAAATCTAAAAAATTTCATACCTTTCATCGTCTTCCTGAGAGCAAAACTGAAATTGAGGAATGTTGATGTTTTATGTTTGCAAAAAAAATGTTTTTCCTTTTCGTGTGTTTGACACAAACACACACACATACACACATATATTTTAACAATTGGTGAGGTGGTGGTGGGGTGACTCCCACCCCACTTTCTCTCTACATATATATATATATTATTATTATTGTTATTATTATTATTATATTTATAATTAATATAATTCGCTCCCAAATATTATATTGGGTTCCAATTTACTCTGTTCAAGTTTTATTATATTCTAAATTTTACCCTATAATTTATTTATAATTAAAAAAATTTTCTTAATAATTATTAATTAAACTCTCAGTTATTTATAAAATCCTACCAACGTCACATCCACCAAATTACATTATGAGGGCTTTGAACGTATTACATTGGTTTTATATAGTATATAAAATATAACTTTATGTTTATTTCTCTACCATGCCAGCATTAATGATTACTGTATTACCAACTACATCCAAATTCAGTCATATTATGTACATGAAAAACAATCTTATAATACCTGAGACAAAATAAACATAAAATAGTCGGCCATCGTCCATTAAAATTTAGGTATCAACAAAAATAGACATTAAAACTAGCTAAAGCTCTCTTGTAGCAGGAAAACATATAAGGCTGCAAAAAGGTATACCAGCAGCTGGATTCATATCTGCCTCTTTTGACTCAACCCGAAATAGTGAAGAATAATAGGGTGAACTAATTTGCGAGGGTCAAAGGGATAGACATTTAAACATCCCAGCAAGTATTAAAAGACAACATGACGGTTTCAGACAGAATACTTATGTTGATTAAGTGGCTTTGTGATCCACACATAGGGAATCTCCAAAGAGTTGGGGAAGAAATGAAGAAATAGTGGTGTTTCCATTCCTTACAGAGGACTTGGTTGGAAGGAACCGAGCTTCCCCTCGAAAAATAAAGTAAAAGGATCGGGCCTTGCTCTCTTGAGCAGAAAGAATGATTGGAACTGAGCAGTGAGGAGATCTCTCCCAAATTTCTCACCAAAAACAAAAAGCCGGACAACAAACTGAAAGACTTAGGGATGAGTTCAGATGGACATTGGATAAGGCAGCAACATCAAAGAAAAATTCAGGGATGGGAAAACGTGAACCAGCTTCCAGCTAGGCTATATAAAAGCACAAAAAATCATCAGGAGGGAAGTTCGGGTGAGCATAAACAATAGGGACTTGAATCACGAAATCATCAGATATCCCATACCTTTCCTGGATTTTCACTACACCAGAGTAAAATGGGAACGATAGATCCTAAAGGACTCTACCCACTCCGCAAACAACCTATTATCCACCTCTCTCTCTCTCTCTCTCTCTCTCTCTCTCTCTCTCTCTCTCTCTCTCTCTCTCTCTCCTATTACCCTCTTCCTCACTCCCACCTCCATGGTGGGAGGTGAAGTCAGAGGCAACAAGGTTTTCCACCTCTTCCCCAGAAGAGCCTACCAAGTTTACCATCACCTCCTCAATCGCTTTTTTGTCAATATTCCCATTTGACATACTTCCAGAAAGAAAAAAGGAATAGGAAAATAGAAGATCGTGCCTAGTAGAGACTACAAAGAAGCAGGAGAAATAAAAAATCCCTAGGCTGAAAGGATGAACTTGTGAGAAACTTATTTTTACAAAGAAGAGAAGAGGCTGAGAGGAAAAGACTCACCAAAATGCAGGAATGCTAAAAAGGAAAAGCTACCTTAAATATGATGATAGTAAAGCAGTCTCGTCAGCGCAGGACTCTACGCTGCTTTCTCCTACTTATCGCCTCTCCCCCAATCATCAAGCGCGTGCTCTCCGCACACCACCTAGGTCCATTTCATCTCTTTATTTGCTGCATTGGTCACTTACCTTTTGCACAGATAAGCACGGACCTCCCCAAATCCGTATGCCCGTAGGAGATGGTTACAACCAAAAGGACTCTTCTTTATTAGCAGAGCAAGGCAAACCTGAACAACCAAGTATAATTTTCCCTACTGAATTAGCACGAACGGAAAAAAATCTTTTCAGGTAGATCTTTTGCTAGACTATTTCTTCCTACTCCAACAGTCCAACACCTAGTCTTGCACTCCTGGAGGGAGGGAAGAGTGATGATGCCCCCCTCAAATACTTTTTCTCAAAGCCCAAAGCTAAGGAAGTGGGCCCCCCATCAAGTAGCTCAACAGGCCTGACCCTATTGGCCTATTAGCAAGGTATCAAATTCATAGTATGTGTATTTTTTCTAACCTGGCATGCCAAAAAAATGAGCCAATCTAGCAAGGTGATTCATCCTACAACAAGGAATCAATGAATCAAGCAACAAGTAAACGGATTCCTAGATACTCGGGTTGACTGGGCATGACTGGTTCAAAAGGTTATATCTTCGTCTAGATAAGTCCAAATCTTGAACCGATTCTTTGGTTAGTTAACTCACACATGCAGTTTTTCAACGGTGTATGATTTTCCCTAACTACTTCCCGAATCTTGCTCTACGACTGCTTATAAATGGCATTGTACAGTTATTTGGGGAATAAGTCTGTCGTACTCTCATTATCATTCTCGCTCGATTATTAGCTACCTTTTTAGCTTACTTTTGCGCTTCACACGAATTTCATCACTTTATCATCATATTCAACCATTGTTCTCATATTATTTCAAGTTTCTCATTCATTTATTCAATAAATTCATTACTGACTTAAGCATTGGAGTGCTAAGTCCTATCTTGCATATTAATCCTCCTTTGATCTTAGAATTTTCGTGAATATCCTTCGACCCTTGTGGTGCTAGCGATACTCATCAATTAATATCAATTATATACAACTAACTAATAATTATTATTAAAGTAGATTAATATTCACATTTCATGATTATATAGCTTTAGTGTTGCCAACTACTCGTTGACAATTATCATGATTATGCATATGCACATACACGTATATATTACTGTATTATCAAATAATTTTAGTGAGATCACTTAATCCCATATTTAATTAAATAAAGCCATTCTTGGACAGTAGGTATGCATGGTATTTTGGCAAACCCTCTAACTACCCCCTTTCTTTTATAGATGATTATATCAATGTTTTACTAAACTGAGCAATCAAACATATATAGGTTCGATAAATATATTAATATAATAAAAATATTATAGAATAATTGTAATAAATTCACATAAAATGAAACAAACATGTAACCACACGTTTGATGAGACTCGTGACATAATCTCAAACTTATTTACTAGATTCCAATTTTAACTACTATATTAAGGCATCATTGGTGCAAACATTCCAACTAAATATCAATAATTTTCCTTAAAATAAGGGGAACACATTACTTAGGGAATTCTTGCTGAAATATTTGATAATATATGGGCATATATAATATATACATGTATTCTTTCACAACAAAAGCCACTGAATTAAAATAAAAGTAGAATTCTAATATTCTAGATTCAATTCTGAGCAATATCTTTTTAGAATAAAGAAAAAAGGGGAAGAATGACAATAGAGACAAGAAACAAGGAATAACAAATTGTTAAAACAAAAAACATAAAAGAAAAGAAAATCTACTTGTTTTCAAATAAATTACATAAATAATATCACTTAGTGAAGAGATTGGTGATGCATATTATTTTTAAATAAAATAAAAGTTAAAATTTGCTATCACTAAAGATAATTTTATCAAAAAAAAAAGTGATTAAAGATCATTTTTGAAAAATATAAGGTGGAATAATATACATAATTGGATGCTTACAAATGTGGTTTTTAATTTGAGGAAGCAAAATTGTAGTTTAAATATTCTAACTCATATTTAATTTTTAAGAAGAAAAGATTTATTAGATCAACACATATTTTGTTGATTAAAAGTTGTTACTAAAAGTCCTTTCCATTTAATTAACAACATGGTCTTCTAGATTCTACACACTATACTAAATACATCGAATAATTAAATAATTGATACATACTTCAATTTTAAAATAAAGAGTACTCAACAATTATTCGTACAATCAATAGGCAGAACACCTAATGTATCATGAATTTAACTTTAATTTAGATTTATTCGACTCGATTTGAGCTAAAATTTCTCAACAAACCCTCTTTGATATAAAAACTTTGGACATAACTATATAATAAGATATGTAGTCAAAATCCCTACCTATTCTCCCAATCAGAGCATTCTGACCTGCTTTTGTGGATTCTATCATACAAATTCAAAGGCCAACCAGGAATGACGCCATTGTCCCCGCAAACTATTTAATTTTCTCAAGTTACCTAATCACGTTCAATTTTTTTTTTTAAATACATAACTATATTAATATCTAATATATTACATAAAAAAAACTCTTTTTCTACTCACAAATGGCGATTAATGACACCGTCGCACCATTTTATTGTAATGCCAAAACTAACCCTCAATTAATATGATAACTACTTTATTCAATTTTTCGTATTTTATATTAATTGATAAATTATTTTTTTCTTTCTTTTCTTCTTTTTTTTTAATGTGATGTGTTAGTTTATATATTTTACTCTTATTTATAATATATTTTAAAGCGTAAAATATTATTTATTATATACACTCAAGAACGGCGTGCCACGACGATTAGTATATTTTATTTGAATGAAAATGTGTATGCATATATTATCATCTATACTATTTACAACTCATAAATGGCGGTTACTTACACCGCAACACCAATTTTTTGGTTATGCCGATAATACCCCTAAGTTAGTTTTTATTTCTTTTCTTTTTCTCTTTCTTACTTTCTTTTTTTTTTAAATGCAATGTGTTGATTAATATGTATATTTTCTTATTTACAATAACTTTAAAATATGTAATATTATTTTATATACACGCAGGGACGGCGTGCCACACCGGCTAGTTTTAATAAATTAAATAATATATCGATTCGATCAATATATCAATATAACTAAGAATAATAGAATAAATCACTCCAACCTCACATAACTAAGAATAATAGAATAAATCACTCCAATGGAACTAGAACATATGAATTCGAACTTGTTCATGGGATATCATGATTATGTTCATTTAGAGTTTAATGCAATTTACCTCCCTGTGATATTGCAAATTAGCAAATTACCTCCTATGAAAAACAAATAATACAGGGAGGTAAATTGCTCCATTTTAAAAAATACGGGGAGGTAAATCAATTTATTTTAAAAAATATAGGAAGGTAAATTGCTATTTTATTTTTCATAGAGGGTAACTTGCATATTTGCAATATCACAGAAGGGTTGCTTGTATTTTTTCCGTTCATTTAATATATTCTAAAAAAGATAATTAATGTTTTAAAATGTATCCCCACTTATACCAAAACGCAATGAATATTATGATCTATTCCTAGAAAACTTCGAACATTATATACATATTTTTTCAAAAATAATGTGATATTATTAGATCACCTACAAAAATTAAATATTCTGGCTATGTAATGCGGCCAATCGGATATTCAAATGTCTCATGTAATGATTCTTGAGGCATAATTCATCACTCTTCTAATTATTTACCATAATTCCCTCTCCATTATACATATATATATATATTTATATTCTAATTGACTGAGTATGAAAATTATTGAAGAGAAGCATATATCTGGCAGAATATCCCTATGTGATTCACTTTAGGCCAAAGATAACATCCATACCTTCCAAAAGTTTGCAGATTGGAACTGATTCAATTCATCCCTTTATGATCCCTATCTCTTGCTTTTTGAATTAACATACATATATGTATGTGATGATGCATAGATGAGCACCACTTGTTCTGTCATTAGCTGTGAATATGGATGCAGAAGTACTGAGGGGCTCAGTAAAGACGGAGACGGGAGCGAACAAGACCGGTAAGGATTCTTGTGACGAGGTTGGAGGAGAGGACGGTGATGCAAGGACCGGGAGGGGCGGTGGGGAGAGGGCAGGGAAGACGACGTTGGGAGGTGAACGTTTGATCGATGTTAATAGAGACGGTGAAGGTTGTAAGGCGGAAAGAGTGTGCAGAATTTGTCATTTTGGGAGAGAAGCTGGTTTGCTGATCAGGGAGTTGGAGCTTGTCCCACTTGGTTGTGATTGCAAGGGGGAGCTAGGGTTTGCACACCGCCGTTGTGCTGAGGCCTGGTTTGGCCAGAAGGGAGATAGGTATGTCGTTCTGTTTTGAGTGAAATAATTACGTGCATCGTTAGTATCTGTAAAAAGTCGACTTAAAAAAGGTCCAAAAATAACCACACGACTGATGGGATTTGAACCTGAGACTTTATCGTTAACTAGTCTCTTATGATCAATCAAGATTGATCCTAAAAGCTAGGGTTTGCACACTGGCGTTGTGCTGAGGCCTGGTTCGGCCAGAAGAGAGATATGTATGTTGTTCTATTTTGAGTGAAGTAGTTACGTACATCGTTAGTATCTGTAAAAGTGGACTTAAAAAAGGTCAAAAAATAATCACACGGTTGATGGGATTTGAACCTGAGACTTCATCGTTAGCTAGTATCTTATGATCAATCAAGATTGATCCTAAAAAATAGTCGTGTAAGTCGATTTGTTTGTAGTATTAATTGGTTATTCTTCTGACTAATTGTCTGGCTGTGTTTGGATTGAAGAATTCGGAACTCTGAAGTTCAAATATTTAAGTAATAATAAAATCAAGATATCGGTCCTCTCTAAATGAAGCAACGTTTGTGGTTTCTGTAGCAGAGAGTGCGAAATATGTGGGAAGACGGCTGCAAACGTGAGGGATAATGGGGAGGAGACGTCGATATTCATGATGGAGTGGGACGAGATGAGAGCGGTGGCGGCCAGTCTAGACGCCTCCCGGGAGAGTTCGCGGCGGTGCAAGCAATCCTTCTGCAATTTGGTGTTGGCGTGCTTGGTGCTGGCCTTCCTCCTGCTCTGGTTCTTTCGGGGGATCAGCATTTGATTAGTAGTGATGAATGGACATGAGCATGGGCACCATGTTCTGATCCATGATGCAAGAATACAGACTTTTTCAAGGCTCTCTGCAAATCAAGATTGTCCGAGACTAGCTATTACATAGTCAAGGAATACTATGTAATGGTATAACGAGGACGGATTGAGTTTTTTAGTCCAAATTATCTCACATCTTTTATTTCGTTTAATATATATACGACACATATATATATTTTTTTAGATAAAAACATGACCTTATAATTTTGTGTTTCCAATAAAAGTTATATCATACTTGTTGGTTTCATATCTGTTTGATGCTACAAGTATATTTAGTATATCATAATGCGTTGTTATTAGCAGAAAAAAAATAAAATTTAATATTTTATAAGCTCTGAAAATATCTTATGAAATTATACAAATTTATAAACTTTTTTAAATAAGTTTAACCAAACCTTGTCTAAAACAAAACATGGTGATTTATTTAAAACAAATTTTTAAGTGCATTACTTTTTCTTTTTTGATAAACTTTAAGTGCATTACTAAATAATTACAAAATAATATTTTATACCTAATTGCAAAAAAGAATTACAAGATAAGAAAAATATGAATAAAATAGAATTTTCTAACTTTAAATAAAAAAAGTGATAAAGAAAATTATTCCCTAATTCTTCACTGAAAATTTAATCCAAGGACTGGAAACGTACTACTGGATGTGGATGTAAAACCTCCTTCAACTTTGTAAAGCAAGCTATGTGTTGCCTTTAAATACGGTATCAGGGTTTGAGGATTTAATCCCAAAAAAGATGTGGAACTTCTGGTTGTAAAGCTTTCTCGTGGTAGAGAGACATTTGATTTGGACTTAAATCCTTTGGAAGTGCTATGTGTTGTAAAAAGACTAGTGTCATGTGTGTTTGTGTTGTGTATATGCCATGGGCCCATAATCCATAACTTTATTGCGTAGTGAAGACTCATTTTTACAGGCATAAGTAGTCTTTACGTAGCTTGGTTCTTCTGTACTTGAACATTATGAACTTTGATATGGATTAGTCTCTTGACGAGCCCATATAGAAATATGTTTTTTGCTCAAATTTAGGCAATTCAAAATAAAAATGCACAAGTCCTAAATTAAAATGGGCTTACAAATTTATCATCTTCGAAATATGAAAAATTCAAATTTATTATGGATATTAAATTTTAAACTCAATTATTAGTCAATTTATTTAATTTTTTAATCGATAATTTATTCCAAATTTTTGATATAAACACATCCATTTTAATCCAAAAAATTCAATCCAACAGCTTTGCATTCCAAGCAGACTTTTTACTTGGACAAAGTTACCTTTGATCTTCTTACATTATGAGTTATTTTATTTATTGATATGTAATTTAAGAATTAGTCTTGTTTGATTGTTCTAATTTATTTATATTAAAGTTTTTTAAAAATTTAATTTATGAACTTTGGTCTTTCATTTTGCTTAGTTTATTTATTAATTAAGGAATTAATATTATCTCAATTGATATAATTTGTTGTCAAGATATTTTAAGAAAAATATTTTTCTCAAGAGTTTTATTTTAACACTGTTTCAATTTTTTAAAGTAATGGTTTCTAATTTAATGAAAATAAAACTTTGGAGAAAAAACATTTTCTAAATATTTTGGAGGATAAATTATATTAGTAGAGGTAATTTCAATTTTTTAGTGAAATAAACCAAATAAAAATACTAAAAATATCAAAGTTTAAAACTTACATTTTGAAAAAGTTAATAAATAAATAGAGTCCAAAGAAACTAATTTGAAAATTGAATATAATTAGTTAAAAAAAATCATAATATAAATTTACCAATTGGTAATTTTGTCTAAAAAGAGTTTTTTAAATAAAATTTGATGGAATAACTTTTTTTGATTAATTTTTTTGATGAATTTTTAAATATAAAAATTTATTTTAATGGAATTCTAGTAATTTTTCCTAGAAGTTCTAATTTAGGGTCATTTATAGACCAAAAAAATATTTGCAAAGAAACCACTGAACTAGTGAAATTTGCAACAGTCCCCACCACGGCACCACCTCCACATAATATTTAGGTAGGGTTTCTTTTACCTTCTCGTATCTCCCAAAACCCTCCTCCCCTCAAGCAGCCGCGGCGTCGCCTCCCGCCTCTCCACCACCATGGTAAGAAATCCACCCCCGCCGTCATGCTTATTGTATCTATACTTGAATGTATCTAAGTCGCCATGCCTGATTTCTTTCCGTTTGATTGTGGAAATCCGTGAAAGCAGGCATCAGAGAAGAAACTGTCGAACCCAATGAGGGAAATCAAGGTTCAAAAGCTTGTACTCAACATCTCCGTCGGCGAGAGCGGAGATCGTCTCACCAGAGCAGCTAAGGTACTACTCAGCCCCACCGTGTTTCAGATGCACTTGCACACCCCCTCAATGTTTTCATGTTTTTCTGAGTACTTTAAGGGTAATTAATGTTTTTGCTTTTTCTTAAACACTTGATAGGTCTTGGAACAGCTCAGTGGCCAAACCCCTGTTTTCTCCAAGGGTGATACTTTTTATTCTTGTGCTGATTTTGGTCTATTAGTATGTCATTAAGTTTGATATTGAAGTTAGTAAAATGGGTATCTTATATGTTTATGTGCACTTGATTTTGTTTTAATACGGTACTGGATTCCTTGTTCTTGTGCTGTACATTCGTGGTGCTAGTATTGGTCTTAAATTACCTTAAACTCAATTCCATGTTAAAACAAATATAAATTAGAGTAACTACATTTTGGCTGACTTAGAAGTATAATTTGTTATGATAAAAGAATTGATATTTTCATAATGTCAGGAAAGGGTACTAGAAATTTAATGTGGGTGTAGGTGAGTCCTTGCTATATGTGGCTTGATTTATTGTTGTGGCAAAATGAAATGATTCGATAATGGATAATGAGAGAGGATCTAACTTTTCTCTGTTACTGTTTTGTCAATTAAGAGGACGTTTGGAATGAAAATGTGCTATGTTGTTGCTTTATGGTCTTTATCTTAATGTAAGAATTCTTCATTTGCTGGCATCTCTAGATCTATGTCGAAAATCATAGTGCATGGAGTTCATGATGTTGATGTTCTTTTATAAAATTAATCACCCTCGAAACAATTTGTAATTGGGAATTCAAACAATTGAAGAAGTGTTGTTTAGTTACAGAAAGTCTTGTATTTGTGATTATGGTGTCACTTTTTTATGTGAAGTTAATCACGGGAAAAGAAAATAATTACAAAATAGTAGTAGGAGAGGAAAATAGATTGCTCATCACTGACTGCTGAACTTTTTTGGTTTGACAGCAAGGTACACTGTGCGTTCCTTTGGGATCAGGCGTAATGAAAAAATTGCGTGCTATGTCACCGTCAGGGGTGAGAAAGCAATGCAGCTCCTTGAGAGTGGCCTGAAGGTCAAGGAGTATGAGCTACTGAGAAGGAACTTCAGTGAAACTGGTTGTTTTGGCTTTGGTATTCAGGAGCATATTGATCTTGGAATTAAGTAAGCAAATCTGTCTTGTTTAGGTTCGAAATGTTTAATGCTGCTTGATACTGTCTCATAATGCTAAAATGCCAATAAGAAGTGCTTAATCGATATTAGATCCTGGCTGTCATGCTCATATGGACAAATTGCACTTCATTTTGTTTTAAGATGTTCATGTGCTGGTGCTTCACAATCAAATAAAATTAAGGGAGAAGCTTGGCTCTGGGCTTGCTTGACTTGGCTTTTCCAGCAGTTGAAGTGCTTCAATAGTTGGACTTCCCAAGTAAAAGAATTACAATGCAACCCAGTTGGTCCGTGGCTGAATCCCGGCTGAGTTGAGATGGGTCGTGGCCTTAATTGGGCTGGTTCATAAAATGTGGGGCCTAGAGGGATCCACACCTATGATAGGATGGGCCATGCTTCATTGTTTAATGAATTAAGCTGTGTGTGAATGTGCGTATTGTAGATTATGCTGTTAAATACTAAGCTATTCCCCACTAACCCTCTTAAAGGAAAGTGAAAAACAAATTCTTAGGGTGAAAGAAAAGTGAAAAACAACCTTCTGAATTGCATGTTACAGTTGCTTTGGAGAAATTGTACATTGTTTTTTCTTTTTTTGATATGAATTGTGCAAGTAATCTTAGGCTAGGCAATTTAGCATCCTTTTGTTTTATACAGCATTTTAGTTATGCTAAGTCATCTACATGTTGCAAATGTAAATCACAGGTAAATACATCTTATTAATTGCTCCAAAAAAGCCTATTTTCACTTGGATAATCATCTTAAACGATATTGACAATCACCATTGAACAAGGTTATCACACTTGCACCAATATTATGTTTACATTTTCTTATGTTTCAATCCTACCAGGTATGACCCGTCGACTGGTATTTATGGTATGGACTTCTATGTTGTCTTGGAACGACCTGGCTACCGGGTCGGCCGCCGTCGTAGGTGCAAGTCTCGTGTTGGGATCCAACACAGGGTCACGAAGGACGATGCAATGAAGTGGTTCCAAGTAAAATACGAAGGTGTTATCCTCAACAAGGCCTCCAACATTGGAGCATAAACTAGTTTATACTTGGACCTTCTCAAGAATGGCTTCAAAATCAGAGCAGCTTTTACTTAGTAGTTGGAATTTCCTGCGTAATGCTTACACTAGTAGTATGTTTCTTTCCAACCAAGATTTTGTTAGTTTCTGACCTCAAAGAAATCTTTCTCTGAACAAGTTCATCATACGACACTGTCCTCTTTTCATGAGATCAATTTGGTTATACATTTGATTTATCTTTCATATATTATCCCATTTGCATGGGAATTGTGGTTGATTCTTCAATCCCCAGAAAGTATACTTCTTTCTAGCTTTTTGAATCATCAATGGTATCTATCATGGGCTAAAGATGCCTCGAAAGGGGGCTCCTTTGAATCTTTACTCTTTATATTAACATATATCAAGAATTACATCAGCTTAGATCTTATCCAAGTCAATATAAGATGAGTTTGATTACTCTAAAAATACACTTATTTGTTTGTATTCTTTTCGAGTTTAATGAATAATACTCATAATCCTGAAATTATACATTTAATACACTTATATATGTTTCACAAATAGTATCTTTAAATATTAAAATACCAGTATGTATCCTGTGTTATGCACGAATTTTTTAAATTTTATTAGGATTTTCATAAATTCTATGTTACGGAATGGTATGTCATATTTTAATGACTATCTTACTACATAAAACAGTGTATACGTATTTATACAAAACTCAATGTTTAATTCTTTATTAATTTTATCTACGGAACATTTTGAATATAACAATAGAATATTATCATATTTTTACACATTGAGAAATTAAAATCATTTTATGAATTTTCAAATATTGTATATATTTTCTTGTTCAAGTAATAAATTTCATTATATAAAAAATATTATCATATTACCTTGTGATATAATTTCTTTTTTGGATTTAAAATAATCCTTTAATAAAGCATCCGAAAGTAAGAATAAATAAAGCACATATGTATACAATACAAAATTAGAAGCGGTACGAACATAAAATAATAAATTTTTCTAGTAGTTGGGTTCATGCCCATTAATTATCATAGATACGGTAAGATTACTTTTTAATAAACAATTCCTTTATTTTATGTTCATGCCCATGAAATCTAGTTTCTGAAAAATTCAAATAGATGAAAAAGATAGATATAAAACAACTTTACTCATGTTCTCTACCATGAGAGTCTGCGTTCTCTCTTCCTCTGAGAGTCCTATTTTCCGTTTTCTTCCAGTTTCCTTCTTGCTTCGTCCTCTTGGGCCGGCGGCGTTCTTCTCCGACGGCCTTCACCCGTGAGGTTTTGGGCCTCCCTTGCTCAGTGGGCGGCTTTACTGGCGTTTGGCGCGGCGGACGGCAACGAACTGTTTCCTGGGGGTTGTGTGCCTAGGACTCCGAGTTCCCGACCGCGGCTATGATCGCTCCTGTTCCTTCTATCCGCTTTCTCTACGGACTTCTTCTCCTTACTTTGCCCCCTCGCTTCTCATAACCTTTTGTCCGCTCTCTTTCTCACCTTTTCTTGTTCTTGTCTGTCTTTGTGGTTTTTTCTTCAGGTGCGGCAGGGAGAGTGCGCTCCTTTACCGGGTTCCAGTGTGCGGCGGCGGGCTGATAGTTGGGCAGTGGCCAAGGCTGTTTGGGGGTAGCGGCGTGTGGCAGTCGCTGAATAGCTTGAGGGTCCGGGCATGGACGAGGCCATCGCGGGAATGCGGGGATGGTTGCGTCTGACCGACGATGAAGATCAAAACCTGGTGCTGCCAGGGGGCTTGTGGCATCCGGACTCGGATTTTCACATGTTATGTTTGGTTGGGAGGCTCCTCTCCTCTCGGGTTCCCTATTTTGAAGCTTTCAGTACGTCGGTCCAAAGCATGCTCAGTTTGGTGAAAGGTATGAAACTACGTCAGATTGGTGGGGGGCGGTTTCTTCTTCGTCTCAACCACATCATCGACCGGAATCGGGCGTTGGAGGGATGCCTCTGGAGTTTCGAGAAGAATGTTCTCATACTGAGTGCGATCCGGGAGCATGAGAACCCGCTGCGGGTTGATCTTAATTGGTGTGATTTCCACGTGCATGTTCACGAACTGCCACTAAGTATGATGAATCTGGGGGTCACAACGCTGATTGGCAACAGGATCGGCAAGTTCCGGGATTTGGACATGGATGACACAGGTTGCGCCTGGGGGGCGACTCTACGAATACGGGTGGCTATCAATGTAACTCGTCCCCTCCCGCGTGCCCTTCCGATTAGTTCCACGATGGGGGACAAGCTTCTGGTGCATCTCACCTATGAACAACTACCGAACTTTTGCTATCTCTGTGGTAAACTCGGACATATTACCAAGTATTGTGAGTTGCAGTTCGAGGAGGGCTTTGTTGACCCAGGTCAGGATTCACCGTATGGCCCATGACTGCGAGCGCCACTGTCGGCTAGGGGGCAGGGGACGGCCCCGCGTCGCGCGACTGAAGTTCCGAGGGCATCTAGTTCCGGCTCTCAGAGGGGTGCTGCGGTTTTTGGTTCTTTCCCAGGATTCAGGTAGGGAGCTTCGGTGGACCGTGCGGACGGGGGGCAGGCGTACCAACCAACAGTTTCGCCTACCTCGGCCGCAAGCTTCAGTCCGAGTCGTCATCTCCGTCAGGCTGGTACAGGGGTTCCAGGGGATTTTCAGCAGGTAGCCGGCGTGGTTTGTGTGGATGGTTCGGCCAGTCCGTCGATGGGCGACGAGGAGCAGGTTCCAGGAACCGTGTCGTCGCTAGTTGCCACGGTTGGGGTTCCGGTTGCCGAGGATTTGGGCACAGAGGTTTCGGCGGAGTATGTCTCGTCGACCATTTCGGCGTCCGGATCTATGGGAGTCTTGGCACAGCAGGTTTCTGGTAAGGATAGTTTGGAGGATGCGTTGGTGACAGTTCCACTACGCTTCACTGCTCAATGTTCACTGGGGAGACGGGGACTTGGCCGCCGGGGCCGGCCGCGGGGATCTGGCAGGGCCGTTTCCAGGAAAAGGTCTAGGGGTTGTTCAATTTTGTGGCTGAAAGGGGAGATTCCGAGGAGTGGAAAGCGTCGGTTACTGTTAGTGGATGAGGAGTCAGATGTTCTCTCGGTGGAGGCTGTTGCGCAGACCCACCGTCACTCATGAATCTCTTAGCATGGAACTGTCAGGGGTTAGGGTCCCCTTGGACAGTGCACAAGCTCCGGGAGCTTATTTGTCAGCATAACCCCGATTTGGCCTTCATCTCCGAGACTAAGTTCTCTGCAAGGAGATACGATTGGTTAAAACAACAGATTAATTATTTTGGTTTGGGTATGGCGGCTCGGGGCCACGGCGGTGGCGTCGTCTTGCTCTGGCGTAAGGATGTTGAGGTTTGGATCCAGTCGTACTCGCCCCATCACATTGACGCCACAGTTCGGGAGGAAGGGGCCACTGAGGGGTGACGGTTCACCGGATTCTATGGTCACCCGGAGGTTAGCCGACGGCGAGAGACGTGGGATCTCCTCCGCCGGCTGCGAGGGCAATACGTCCGAACGTTGGTGTGCATGGGGGACTTCAATGAGATCCGGAGCAGTACTGAAAAGGAGGGGCACATCCGCCGAGCTCAGTGGCAAATGGAAGCGTTTCGTCGTTGTCTTGAGGACTGTGGACTGCATGATTTGGGCTTCTCCGGAGTGCCCTTTACTTGGTGTAACCACCGGGAGGCTCCCGCGACAGTCCGGGCCAGATTGGATAGAGTGTGTAGTGATACTACCTGGTCCACCCGTTTCCCAGCGGCACAGGTGTCCCATATTCTAGTGGCTTGTTCCGATCATGAGGCCCTCCTTCTCAGTCTGAACGGTGCAGCAGCGGGGGCCACGAGACCATCAAGACGTCGGTTCTGATTTGAGGCCGCTTGGACTAGGTCAGGGGATTGTGAAGACCAGATTCGGCTCGGTTGGCAAGGTGGCGCGGGTGGCTCGACCGCCGAAGTCCTACGGTCGAAGCTTCAGCGATGTGCCTCGGCCCTCACCTCTTGGGACCAAGCGCAGTTCGGCAATGTGCGTCGTCGGGTTAAGGAACTAAGTAATGAGATTAGCAGACTTCGACAGGGCGTCCTGACTGCTGCAGTAAAAGCGCAGGTTGAGAGCCTCCGTTCTGACCTTGAGGAATTTTTAGCCAGGGAGGAGGTCCTTTGGAAACAGCGTGGGGAGGCTCTGTGGCTTCGAGAAGGAGACAGAAACACGACTTTCTTTCATGGGCAGGCTACTGAACGGCGGCGCTGCAAGGTTATTAAGTATCTCAAAGATGATCAGGGCCGCTGCTTTGCTAAGAAGTCTGAAATTCAGGGCTTAATCGTGAACCACTTCTCCAGTGTCTTCTGCTCCACTGCCCCCGACCCTCAAGCGATCGACGATTGCCTCACCTGTTTGCAGCCAAAGGTCTCGGATGCGGCAATGCTGGAGCTCAGTCGCCCCTTCACTGTGGATGAGGTGAAGCTTGCTCTCTCCCACATGCACCCGTTGAAATCCCCGGGGCCGGATGGTATGTCTCCTATCTTTTTCCAGAATTTTTGGCATATCGTGGGTCCTGCTACCATTGCTTGTGTGCTTGATTTCCTTAATGGAGGTTCCCTTGACCCAGCCCTGAACGAAACCCATATTGTCCTTCTCTCGAAAATCCCCAACCCGGGCACCGTGATTGCTTTCCGCCCCATTAGTCTGTGTAATGTCACTTACAAACTCGCTTCCAAAGTTCTAGCCAACTGCATTAAACCACTTCTTGAATCCCTTATCTCGCCTCACCAGTCGACGTTTTTCCCGGGTCAGCTTATCACTGATAACGTGCTTGTTGCTCACGAACTCAACCATTTCCTCGCACACAAATACCAGGGATTGACCGGCTATGCCTCGTTTAAGCTTGACATCAGTAAGGCCTATGACCGGGTAGAGTGGATTTTTCTTGAACGAGTGCTCCTTAGACTAGGTTTCCTTCATTCCTTTGTTTCCCTTATCATGAAATGTATGTCGGCTGTGTCATATTCCTTTTTACTTAATGGTGACTGCTTTGGTGCTCTGAAACCGGAGAGGGGACTCCGTCAAGGGGACCCCCTCTCCCCCTACTTGTTTCTGTGCTGTGCAGAGGTGTTTAGCAGTCTTATTCAAATGGAGGAGAGCAAGGGTCGGATTCGCGGCGTCCAGGCTAGCCGCCGAGGGCCTCGTCTGACACACCTTCTCTTCGCTGACGACACTCTGCTATTCTGCCAGGCTATGCGGGAGGCCTTGCTCTGTATCCGCTCGGTCTTGGTCACCTTTGAGGCTGTATCAGGAATTGCTATCAACCTGGAGAAGTCGGCTGTGGTTTTTAGTCGGAACACCCCTGCTGCGACCCGAGCTGCGCTTGCCGGCCTTCTGGGGATCCCGGTGGTGGATAAGCATGAAAAAATATCTCGGTTTGCCTTCAGTGGTGGGGAAGTCAAAGAAGGCTGTCTTTGAGCGGTTAAAGGATCGGATCGGGGGTGCTTTCAATGGTTGGGCGGCGAAGCGACTTTCGCAGGCCGAACGAGTGGTGATGATTAAAGCAGTTATCCAGGCCGTTCCCACCTATGCCATGAGCTGTTTCCGGCTGCCGGATAACCTCCTTGGGGAGATTGAGCGCATGACGGCAGCCTTCTTTTGGGACCAAGATGGGGGCCGCAAGATTGACTGGAAGGCTTGGCGTGACGTCTGTCGCTCGAAGGACAAGGGCGGTTTGGGAATCCGCAGTCTCAAGGCCTTTAATGAGGCCCTTCTTTGCAAACAGGCATGGCGTCTCCTTACCCGGATCGACACTCTCTTCTATCGGGTGCTGCAGCCGAAATATTTTCCCTGACTCCTCGATCCTTGCTCCACCTGAGACGCGTAGAGGTCCGTCTTTTGCATGGAGGTCTATCTGCTGTGCTATTCCTCTTCTCCGTGCGGGAGCCCGGCGACTCATCGGCGACAGACATACAACCCGCCTCTCTTTTGACCCGTGGATCCCCTGGCTGTTCGGGTTCCGCCCAATATACCCAGCTCGTACGCTGACCCTGGAGAGCTTGGTGGCAGATCTGCTCGGGGGACCGGGTCAGTGGGATGCTGCGCGAATCCGGGCCAAGTTCTCCCCAGTGGATGCGGTTTCGATATTGCTTACCAGGATCTGGGATGGCTCGGCTGATGCTTGGGGTTGGCATTTCGACCCGCGGTTGCGTTTCTCGATCAAGAATGCTTATTCTCTCACCGCACAGCTTTGCCTTCTGGCTGGTCTGAGTGCCGTTTCTGTTGAGCATGGTTGTGACTTCGTCTGGCGCACTTGGGCTCTTCCAAAGGTCCTGCTTTTTGCCTGGCGCTGTTGTCACAACGTACTGCTGACGCAGGCTAACCTAAGGAAACGTGGTGTTGCGGTGGATGGAGTTTGTGTTTGGTGTGGCGATGTCGAGAGGGACATCCTTCATATTCTGGTGGAGTGTTCCTTTTCCCGTCTGACTTGGGCCCTGTCTAACATCCCGAGCGCCGCTGTGCGTGGGCAGTCACTTGGAGCAGACGCTTGGTTGCGCCAGGTCCACCGTCGGCTCGACCGAGCTGCATTCGCATGCTTCCTCACAATCTGTTGGGCGCTCTGAACCCACCGTAACCGCTGTCTGTATGAAGGAGGAGTGGCGACGCACCGGACCTACTTGCCATGGCCGAACGCAATCTTCACTCCCGTAGAGATGCTACTGTTTTCTTTTCGTGTTCTTTACTGTTGGCTTGTGCTTTCCTCTGTTTCTTTACGTATGTCGTTTTGCCTTGTACATACGTGACGTTATACCTATTATTAATAGTACCCGTGTGGTCGTTTTCTCAAAAAAAAAATGAAATATAATTCCTTTATCATGTTGAATTTTAAATCTGAAGTCATTATTTTTTTTCACTTGAGATTCAAAATTTTAGGTGTCTGTTATTAATTACCTATAATTTTATTTATTATTTTGCCAGTTTCATTTGTTTTTGATGGACTAAATAATAAAAATAAATAATTTACTCATAAATTTAAATCTCAATGTATATTCTCATAAATCTTGATTTTTGACATGCCATCAAACATAATAATATAAATACATTATATAACAGATCTACTATCATATTTTTCCTATGATATAAATGAATTTCTCTTAGAAGAAATATAATTCGTGATAAGCTGTCCCTTTTGGAATCAAGTTTGTGAAAGAAAAAAAAACTTAATATACTTGTAACTTTTTCTTAACAGTAGTTGAAACTAATAAAAAGTAAAAACATGAATATTTCTAAATCATATCTAAAAATACATAGATACACTAAAAAATTCAAAATGCTACTAATGTAAGATATAATAGCAATATATACATAATAAAAACATTTCTAGTAGTAGTAGTAGTTGGGTTCATGCCCATTAATTATTATAGATACTGTAAAATAATTGAATTATTTTTTAACGAATAATTTCTCTATCAGTTTGAATTTGTTACCCTGAACGTGTAAATGAAAAAATAAGTAGACAATGACAATTATAAAAAATAGATAACAGACACCTAAAAATAAAATTAATATAAAATTACATGTGAACATAACTAAATATTGAAATGGATATTGAAGAAAATTTGGTGGAGTAAATACCACATAAGTTTTAGACTATACATATAATTCAATAAGAATTTTAAATAAATAAACATAAAGTTTAATGATCAAAACTTAAAATGTTGACGAACTTTAATACAAATAATAACATATAAACTAATTTAAACAAAATATTCACAATTATATCTCCATATTCTAAAAAAAGGGCAAGCAATGCAAGATTTACCATTTATTGAAACAAATTACGAGATTAAAAAGAAAATAATATAAATATATTATTGTAGCTAAATATAAATATTTAAATAGAAACTCATTAATCAGTGAAACAAACAAAAGTATTCAATATTCAATGGAACATAAAGAAAAAAGAAATAATTTAAAAATAAAAATTCAAAAAAGTTCTAGTATATTCTAAAAAGTTGATAATAAGAGTAAATAAATAACAAAATTAAAAAACTTTTACTAACTAAATATAAGAATATTTCATGGTAGGTTCTCGATTAAAAAAACTAAAAAAATAATATTTAAAAGATGAAGAAAATAAGATTAATTAAAACAAAGAAAAATAAAAATACGTAAGCAAGGTAAAATTGGACATCCGAAAGCAAAAGAAAAAAAAAAACATTTGGTACTGAATAAGGTAAAGAAGTTGGCACTGTTCTATTAGGTTGCCTGTTACATTAATGAAAAAATATATTATCATACTATATATTGAGAAATATTTTTAATTTTTAAAAATAATTATAAATAAAATTTGAAATTGAAAATTATATATTTATCACGTATAACCGCCCTTTTGGATTGCAATAAATTCAAACCTATGAATCTTACAATATATTTATTGTTAAAATTTTGATAGAGATAAACAAATTTTTCTCACTAAGGAAAAAATTTATTCATATGGAAGAAGATAGCAAAATGTATTTTGTAACATAAATTTTTAAACAAAGCATTTGCTTATGTTTTTTCAAACTTGTATAACTATGGAATATAAAAAATCAATACAACCATAAAAGACTAAGAAAAAGAAAAATATATCAATTTGAATGAAGTTAAAAAACTTACTTTAGTATTAATGAACCAATAAAAAAGTATAAAAAATAATATGTTAATGAAATATACAAATTGTAAAATAGAATGATTTTACCTGATTAATTAAAAATTAAAATAATACTGCATGAGATATACCAATAGAGTTATATAAGTTTAGTGACTGAAAAGTGTATGATTAAAATCAAAATAAATTATTAGTGATAAGATAAATATTTTTTAATGATAAAAGAATAATCCCAAAATTTGAATTTGTTTAAAATAAATACAAATAGGTAGTAGAATTTAGTATAAATAAACACTAATCTTGAATATAGGATTTTTTGCATAAATAAAAATTTAATTTCAATTTAAAATAGATGAGATTTTTAATCAATGAGATTTTTTCTTGATAAATTAAAACATTCAAAATTACCAAATATTAGTAATTGGTCAAAATTGAGTTAATTGTGATCAACCATCATTTTGCTATATATATAGACTAGCATGAACCCCATGCTATGCATGGAAATTCTCTAAATTCAATAATATTTTTATAAATTCTAAATTGCATAATGGTATATATGTCATATTTAACTGACTCTCTTACTATATACAATAGTGAAAACTTATATATATATATATATATATACATTCAAAACTCAATATTGAATTATTTACTAAGTTTATTTATATAATGTTTTGAAAATAACCATGGAATATTATTATATTTTTCCACATTGAGAAAAATTATTTTGTCAATTTCAAATACTATATATATTTTCTTATCCAATTAATATATTTTTAGAAAAATCAAAAATATATTAAAATATATTATTTAAAAGATTTTATCCTATTACCATGTGGTATAAACTCCTCTAAAAAAGTACAATTCACCATAAATAATCATTTAATAAAGCTTATGAAAGTGAGAACAAAAAATATTACTAACACCTTTATCCCCTCCATGAAAAAAATTGACAATATCTGAAACTTATAAATAAGTAGAGTGATATATACATATTTTTAAATTATATCCTAACAATACAAATATACATTAAGAAATTCATAGCGGTATTGACATAACATTTAATGGAAATAGTACACATAACAAAAAATTTCTAGTACTTGGACTTTAAGATAATCGACATACTTTTTAATGAATAATTAATTCTTTTTATCATGTTGATTTTCAATCTGAAGTCAAATTTTCACTTGATATTATATTTATTAATTGCCTATATTTTATTTTATCTTCTTGTCAGTTTAATTTGCTTTTGATGGACCAAAGAATAAAAACAAAATAATTTGCCAATAAATTTTAACAGTAAATTACACTTTTGGTCCCTATACATTGGGTTAAAATTAATTTTGGTCTCTAAGTTTTTCGAGGGATGATTTTGCTTCCTAATTTTTATGAATTGTTATGATATTCCGGTCCAACCATTAAAATTAAAAATATTAAGTTAGGAGGGAACTGAATGGACCAAAATCATAATAATTTGTAAAGATTGTGGATTAAAATTGTGCCTAAAAAATTTTAGGGACCAAAATCGTAATAATTTGTAATAATTAGATACCAAAATTCATATTTCAAAAATTTCAAGGACCAAAATTGATTCTGACCCAAAGTATAGGGACAAAAAGTATAATATCCTAAATTTTAATCTCTATACCTTACTACTCTCACAAATCTTGATTTTTTCCACGCCATCAAATGTAATAAACATAAAACTATGTCATATATTTTAATGACATCTTACTATATATAATAGTGCAAACTTATTTATACAAAACTTAAATTGAATTCTTACTAAGTTTATTTACTGAACATCTTGAAAATAACCATTGCAAATTATCATACTTTAGACATTGAAATAAATTATCTTTTAAGTTCTGAATACTATATATGTGTGACGCCTTTACCTATTATATTAAATATTACTTATCCTCTTTGATAAATTAATTTATTATCACTTATGATCTATTATTTTTCATATATATTTCTTGTTTGAGACTTATATCACAAAATATTTTTAATTCGGTTGATTTAGGGTAAAGAAAAAATTATATGAAACTTGATTACTTAATCTGTAAGAGTTAAAAGTCCCAAATCAACTATCAAATAAATTATTGGGTATACTTCAAATGTTAAATATTAAAGGACTTCATTGAAATTTTATAAAATCTTTAGAGTTAAATTATATAAATTTAAAAATTAGGAATCAGACTATAAGTTTTAACAAAATTTATTATACAAAAAAGGAAAAAGAAAAGAAGAAGATAAGAAAGACAAAATAGAGGGGAAAGAGAGAAACGGTGGTGGGGGCACGTGGTAGAAACCAACATTTACTGTTTTTCTTCCTTCCGAAGCCGCGACAGGTAAAGATTTCTGAAATTTCTAACCGATTCATATGTAGGTGTTATTTGATTAGTAAGTTATTAGATGCAATTTTACTCGAAAGATGAACGGATGCATTTACTTGTACTCGCGTCTAACACCTACCGAGAAGGACCTCTGACCACCATCCTCTTCTCATCACTTCCTCCCACTCAGAGAACAGAGGTCCATCATCATTCAGATTTCTCAATATGTGGACCAAGCATGCAACATTTTTTGACAGGATGAAACACTCGTGGAATCTCCCCATCATGGGCTATGGCATGTACGAATTGCAGCAGAAACTCTATCGTAGCAAGGAATTCCTCAAACAATGGAATATAGATACCTTTGAAAATATTTTCAGGAGGGTGGAGCAAGCTAAAGAAAAGGCTACCGAGATGGAAAAACAATTTGACAGATGGCCCACGAAGACAAACCGCATTGAACTCAACAAAAGGAACGGGGAAGCTGATCCAAGCTTTAACCTTTGAGTCCGAATTCTGGCGACAAAAGAGTAATTGCAAGTGGTTAAAAGCAGGTGAAAGGAACACTAACTTCTTTCATGCGTTGGTGAAAAAGAAATGCATACACTCCCGCATCCACAGAGTTTCGGTCGATGGCCAAGAGATCACGGACCCCAATCAAATCAAGGAATCAACAGTAGTGTATTTTGAAGAACTCCTTACTATAGCCAGCTCCCACGACTTGGAGTATGATTCCCAGTTCACATTCCCCTCTATATCGGAGGAATCTAGAGATGCGCTTATTTCCACACCTTCAGAAAAAGATATTAAAGAAGTGGTTTTCAGCATTAGCAGGGATAGTGTCGCAGGTCTAGATGGCTTCACTTTTTCTTTCTATGAAGAATGTTGGAATTTCATGAAACAGGACATCATTGATGCGGTGAAAGACTTCTTGTTAGGAACCCCCATGCCTAGAAGTTTCACCACCACCACTATTACTCTCATCCCTAAGGTGGAATCACCTCAGTCTTGGAATGACTTCCGCCCTATCTCCCTGTGCAATGTTTCCAACAAAATCTTCTCCAAGCTCCTATATAGGAAACTTGCAAAGATCCTCCCACACCTCATCTCACCTTCACAAAGTGGCTTCGTCCCAGGCAGACTCATTGGAGACAATATCTTGCTTGCACAAGAACTGGTCCATTCCATCGACGCTAGGAACAACAAGGGAAATCTGATCATAACTAGACATGACAAAGGCCTATGATAGGATCAAATGGAGCTTCTTATACAAAATATTGGAAAAAATGGGATTCTCTATCAATTTCATTCAACTTGTTAAAAATTTGATTGAAAACTGCTGGTTCACTATTCTCATTAATGGTGAAACAGGTGGTTTTGTCAAATCCAGTCAGGGTCTCAGACAAGGAGATCCCATTTCCCTTGCGCCCTTTATTCTAGCAGCCGAAGCTCTTTAAAGAGGATTGGATTATCTTTTCAATTCCAACCCCTATATGTTCTACCAGACAGGGAGTAACATTAGAGTCTCTCACTTAGCTTATGCAGATGATGTCATATTATTCACTAATTGTGAGGATAACTCTCTTCTAAAACTTATGCAGTTTCTGGAGGACTATGAGGAGATCTCGGGCCAAAAAAATCAACCATGCCAAAAGTTCCTTCGTCCCTGGAAAGAAAGCTAATTTGATTGCACACAGGATCATTCATACCACGGGATTCTCCATGAAGAAACTTCCCATTACATACCTTGGAGCCCCACTGTACAAAGGTCACAAAACCAAAATGTCGTATGATGATATTATTATTAAAATCCGTTAAAAAGTTGCAGGATGGGAGCACCGGTTCCTCTTCCAAGGAAGTAGGCTGACACTTATCAAAAGCGTGCTCACTTCCATGCCGATCTATTTGCTGCAAGTCCTGAATCCTCGTGTTGGCGTCATTCAAAAGATGGAGCATCTCTTTGCCAAATACTTCTAGGGATCCACTAAGAACCACAGGAAAATACATTGGACACGATGGAGTAACCTCTGCTATGTTAGAATAGGTGACCATGTAAGCCAATTTTGGCAGGAATATGTAACCTATGTCTAGACGATTCTTTGGTATTTGATAAAATATTTATGAATAAAGAAGTGAAAATTCAAATGGCAATACTTTGTTTACGTTCACTTATCTGCATTTACATTTCTGTTCACTACGCAAACAAAGCCCACGGACTGAGAAACGATTTCGGGGACTGGGACTACGCTTGGAGGTAGGTCCATGAAATCAGTCTCGCCGAATCAGTCCGGAAATCTCCAAGTCAAGGAATCCCGAAAATGGGTACCGGGATTCCCTTTGAGACTTGCACTAAGCATCTGCTGTCGTATTTCATCGACGGGTGACGAAGGTCGTCTAAGCAGTGTTAGTGGGTCAGCATGCTAGGAAGCAGCTGACTGAGGTGACTCGCGGGAACCGTCTTACGGAGGACCTTGAGTATGGTCAGCAAGGTATGGTGTGTATTCCCGGTTCCAACAGTACAGGCCAAGTCCTTTGACTTGAGGAACTGTTGAGTTTACCTGTGCATCAGGTCTGTATCTTAGATATGGTGAGAGATTGCCAAAATACTCTTGAGTAGTCATAAGCCATGTCTAGTGCAGCTCGGGTGTACAAAGTGACAGTAGTTTCCAAGAAAGGATCTGTCTCCTGTCAAAAGGTATTGACAGTTGTGTCTCATGTATGCTCTGTGTCTTGTCCCTGAAATCTGTGGCCACAGTAACTGAACAGAAGGGAAAGGTTTCCCTTGCGGCGTTTAGTAAGGACAGACCGACACTTAGGTCCAAAATGGGTACCTGCATTTTCCGTGCCCTAGACCCTAAGTGATGAGACCGAAGATAGAAGGACAAGTATACTGTTAGAGCCTAAATGTTCATCCCCGAATATTTCACCTAGTCTCTAGTGCCATGGACCGTTGCTAGATGGCCACCCATGGTAACGGGCGGATTCTAGGAATCCGACCAAGTCTAGCTGAATGGTGAACCTAAAGAGTCACACACTATCCACACACACTTAGTATTTAATTTGGAATTAAATATTGGAGTAAAGGAATGATTAAATTAGATTTAATCGGGTCCTATATTTTTCTTGGAGAAATTAATTCCTTCTATTTGATAAAGAGAATTAAATTAATAAATAGGATTTATTAAAAGGGTTGATTTAATGGGCTTAGAATAAATAATAATATTTATTATATTATATTTATTCTTTTAGCCTTTTGGAATATTTAATAGGATTTAAATATTCCATTAATTTAAAATCAACGGTTGAGATGGAAAAGGGAGATGGAAGGCTAGGATTCGTTTGACTAGGTCAAACACTAGTTTGACTAGGACTTTGACTAGGTCAAAATCCTAGTCAAATTAGAGTTCTTAGAGTTGGAGTTTAAAGAGGATTAAACTCCTCCTCTATATAAACCTCTAGCTTCCAACAATTGAAGGATGATGATTCTTGAAAACACACACAACACACACTCTCCCCTTCTCCTCTCGTCCGGCCCTCTCTCTTTCTCCAATAAGAAAATATTTTTTTAGTTCTTTTGTTATTGGAACATTAGAACTTAGATGAATCAATACCGTTAATCGATAACGTGTTGTTGATTCATCCACTCCAAAAATAATACACTTGTTCGTTGCTAGCATGACGTGCAAGATACGTGGGTGGATCGTGTGTCACGATTTGGAGGGTCTCAAGAACGAGATCTCGGTGCAAAACGGGGAACAACGCGAGTAGCCGTTGAAGACGAAAACGACAACGGGTAGGTCTCGTTTTACTTTTTCGTCCCTCTTTAATTTTCAACTCTATGGCCTCCATGATTTCTTTAAATTCTTTATAATCATGAGATACACTGAACGCCCGGGAACCTCAAGGGTACACCCCTTGAGCGTGTTCTTTTTAATTTAAAAGCATGCCTTTATTTTTCGTATGTTTATTTTTATCGCGCTTCCGCATTCGCGCAATTCCCGGGACGATCCACCGATTTCTTTCAGTGGTATCAGAGCCAGGTTCGGTGTATAGGCCTAGGGTTTTATGTGCGTTATAAGCATGAAACGTGAAATTGGCATGTTTTTATTAAATCTTGATTTTTTCTTGATTTTAAGCACTGCGCACGGCGCGGCCAGCAGCCAGCAGGCCAGCGCGCGCGCAAGGCAGGGGAGCCTGTGCGCGCGGCGGCCTGCCGGATTGCCAGGCCGCGCAGCGCGCTGCCGGCCAGGCGCGCGCGCCCGGCCAGGCAGCGCCTGTGCGCGCACAAGGGCGGCAGGTTGAGCCTGCTGGCCTGTGCGCGTGCCGGCGGCGGCGGCGGCGGCGACTGCTGCTGCTGCTGCTGCTGCTGCTGCTGCTGCTGCTAGGGTTTCAAAACCCTAGCAGTGTTTTTTTCTTTTATTTTTTAATTATTTTCAGTTTTAATTTTGAATTAATTCTGAAAAATCATTTTTTGGTTCAATTATGCCTATTTTTGTAAAGACATTATTTTAGGAGTAAAATAAATTGGATTTGGAATCCCGGGGTTATTTTACTTAAAATAATGAGGAAAGGTTTTCCTAGAACGAGAAAATAATATTACCATTATTTTTTTTATTTTTCACACGTTGTGCACATATTCATTTATTATTTTGGATATTTATGATTGGAAATCATATGTTGTTGGTATTATATGATTGGATCATGTGATTATATGTGTTGGATGGAAATAGATGATCGCGAGCCCTAGACCGGATGTATGGTTTATTTTCTGTTGGGCCTGTGTGCCTCTTTTACTGCTTTCTCCTTCTCTCTTTCTAGTTGCCTTGGAATAATAAGGCATTCTACCTCCCTCCTTATGTACTCCCCCCGGGTTTTCGCTGGGGTTTCTATTTTTAATATGTAATGAGAGTAGACTAGGAGTGAGGTTTCTATTTTTGTAATTGGTGGAGAAGAAGGAAGGACCACATGGAGAGCCCAGACGGGAGGCCCCCTTGGAGTTTTCCATGAAGTGAAGAAAGAGAAAAAGAGAGCAAGGCCCATCAGCATGCTGATTGGGTTACTATTAATGTAATAGTATAGGACCAACCCTAGATTGACCATAGATCCACTGCGGGCTCAGTGGGTCGCATAGGATTCGGGCTCGTGATCATCCAACAGGGGCGTGCTAGGCTTTAATTTTGCATGTGGTTATGATGATGAATGAATGGGTTGTTTATTTATCGTATAACTGCTGTGGTTGGTTTATTTACGCATTATGGATGTATGTGTAGATATTTATTTATTTGAGATCTCGGTCATTACTTACTCTGACATTGGTTGGACCAATGTCAAAATATTAGACCAAGACAAAGTGGACATGAACTCTAGGAGTTTGTCCATGCCTTCCAATCCATGGCATAGTGAGGAAGCTTCTTTAGGTCAATAGCGTGGTCTCACGAGTCGTGGCACGTTATTGTACTTAAAGGAAGCTGCATTATGTCATGAACGAAAAGCGGGCTGCTGTTACCTGTCTCACGAGTCGTGGGGGTACCAGTGGGTCCGTGGCTCGGTCGATTGGGTTGGGTCTAATGCCCAATTAACATGATTCGCTTGGAGTCCTCGGGATTATGTGAAAGGGTGAGGCAATAATCTTGGGAATCTCGTGGAACGAGAATGGTATGGAATTACCTCCCACAGGATCTTTTCCATGCGAATCGTAAAAGCGGGGTATGGGAAAAATCGCTGTGGATCCCAAGCCCACTTGGAAAGGATTTCCCAAAAACCACGTTTGAGAGTACCGTGTTTTCGTATAAATAGTGGGAGGATTAAATGACTAAAGTCCATGCATTTAATTATTTTATCAAACCACCGTCTTTTATTTTCTGCTGATCGCGCATTGTTTTTTAAAATGTAGATTTTAAAATGTCTAAGAACCCACTTTCCACCATTCTTGAGACAAACAAATTCAATGGAACAAACTACAACGACTGGTTGCGCAATCTCAGGATAGTTCTAGATTACGAGAACCAAGGCTACGTCATGGACGAGCCTCTCCCTAGGACCTTACCGGAAGGATCCACGCCAGAAGAACGTGAGACGTTCAAGACTTGGCATAAGGATAACCGGAAGGTCCGTAGCATCATACTTGCTTCGATGACCAATGAGATTCAGAAGCAATATGAAAGGCTAGACGATGTCCCTTCCATTATGGCTCGCCTTAAGGATTGCTATGCAGTCCCGGACCGGCATACTAGGTATGTCGCGACCAAGGCGTTCTTTGGAACTAAAATGACAGAAGGATCCTCTGTACAAGAGCACGGGGTTAAAATGCTTACCCTGGTGGAAAAGCTCGAGGACCTAAAGGCAGGTCTCGATAATGAAACGTACATAGATGTGATCCTTCAGTCACTCCCACCCTCCTTTGACCAATTTATCGTCAACTACAACATGAACGCACTTTGAAGGGCATTCATGAGTTGATCAATATGTTGGTGCAATACGAGGCAACGACTAAGAAGTCCACGCCTTCGGTATTGTTTGGAGGTGCTTCGACTTCTAATATGAAAGGCAAGGGTGCCGGACGTTGGAAGAAGAAGAAAGGGAAGGGAAAGGCCGTCAAAGCAGCTACGAACACTAAGAGTGTTCCCATTGCCAAAGAGGGGAAAGGCAAAGGAAAGGGAAAGGTTGTCTCCAAGCAACAGTCGAAGGCATATGACATATGTATCAACTGCCGTGAGAAAGGGCATTGGAAGAGAGAGTGCCCCAAACTCTTCTCGAACCAAAGTATATATGTGATTGAGGTTAATATGGTCACTAGTTCTGCCTCTTGGGTATTAGATACCGGCTGTGGAGCTCACATTTGCAATGACTTGCAGGTGTTGAAAAGAAGCAGAAAACTGGGTAGCGGGGACATGATCCTGAAGCTTGGGAATGGCAAGGGCCATCTCGGCAGAAGCAGTAGGATCCGCCACTCTAGTGATTAGTGATAGTATTAGCATAGCTTTAGAGCAAGTTTATTTTGTATCCAGTATGATTAAAAACATCATTTCCATTCCATTGTTGGACAATAGTGGTTATGAGTTTAGAATCAATAAAAAATTACTTTTATTTGATGAGGTGTGGAATTGCTCATCTACTTGGTACATTGCATAACGGACTCTATATCTTGCAACAAATGAATTTCGTCCTCAATGCACAACACAAACGAAAATTAGATAATAACGAAAACGCACGTCTGTGGCACGCTAGGCTAGGTCACATATCCCAAGATAGGATGAAAAGATTGGTAGACTCAAAGAACTTAGAGGTTGGGGACTTGAGCGATCTACCAACTTGTGAGTCCTGTCTAAGAGGGAAAATGACCAAGAAGCCCTTTGTAGGACAAAGCAGGCTTGCCACAGGTCTGTTGGACTTGGTCCATACAGACGTATGTGGACCACTAAGGACGCAGGCCCGAGGTGGGTTCTCCTACTTCATAACCTTCACCGATGATCATTCACGGTATGGTTATGTTTACCTGATGAGGTACAAGTCTGAAGCTCTTGAGAGGTTTAAAGAATTCAGACTTGAAGTGGAGAACTAGACCAACTGCAAAGTTAAAATCCTACGGTCGGACCGAGGCGGTGAATATCTTAGTACGGAGTTCCTAGATTATCTAAAAGAACATGGTATAATATCAGAATGGACACCTCCAGGGACACCACAGTTAAATGGTGTCTCTGAAAGGAGGAACCGAACCCTGTTGGACATGGTTCGGTCCATGATGAGTTTTACCAAATTGCCCTTATCGTTTTGGGGCTATGCACTAGAAACGGCGGCCAAATTATTGAATTTAGCGCCTACTAGTGCATTGACCCAAACGCCATATGAGATATGGCATGGCAAACCTGCATCCTACAACTACTTGAAAGTGTGGGGTAGCCCCGCATACGTCAAGAGGTTAGTGGGAGATAAGTTAGAATCTAGGTCTAGCTTATGCAGGTTCGTTGGATACCCTAAAGAAACTGCGGGTTATTTCTTTTATGACCCCTTGGAACAAAAGGTGTTTGTTTCAAGAAATGCAGTATTCTTGGAGCAAGGCTTCCCGGAGGATATCCAACCTGATGAGCTGATCCTTGAGGAATCAAGTGATGGAATCCAGCCATCAGAGGAGGCTGCGGAACCCTCACTTAGAGGATTCAGGATAGACAGCCGAAGGGCTGACCAACCTCGAGAAGTCCAACATGCTAGGCATGAAGGACAGCCTCAGGAACAGCCAGTCCCGGTTCCTGAACCGCCGGCTCCGATACAGTCAGCGCCCACAGTCACCACTGACGTTCCCGTTCTCCGTAGGTCCACCAGAGAGTCCAGACCTCCAATGAGATATGGCTTTCTAGGTGCGACCGATCTTTTGGATAACGATCCTAAGACTTATGGAGAAGTGATGTTTGACATCGACTCCGGGAAATGGCTTGAGGCCATGAAAGCCGAAATGGACTCCATGAGTGAGAACCAAGTTTGGAGTCTCGTAGATCCACCGAAAGGTGTTAAGCCAGTGGGCTGTAAGTGGGTCTACAAGCGCAAACTTGGCGTTGATGGAGGAGTCACAACCTTTAAGGCTAGGCTTGTAGCTAAGGGATACGCTCAACGACCCGGGGTCGATTTTGAGGATACCTACTCGCCAGTAGCCATGGCTAAGTCCATTCGGATTCTGCTCGTCATAGCAGCATGGTATGACTATGAGATATGGCAGATGGACGTGAAAACGGCCTTCCTCAACGGTTTCGTTGAAGAAGAGATCTATATGGATCAGCCGCAGGGTTTCACGGTCACTGGAGAAGAACAGAAAGTCTGTCGTCTCCAGAAGTCCATCTATGGCCTCAAACAAGCCTCCCGAAGTTGGAACATTCGCTTTGATGAAGTAATACGGGGTTATGACTTCATCAAAAACGAATCCGACCCTTGTGTATACAAGAAGGTCAGTGGGAGCTCAATAGTGTTCCTAGTGCTTTATGTGGATGACATTCTGCTCATTGGTAATGACGTTAGAATGTTAGGAAAGACAAAAGCATGGTTGTCAACCCAGTTTTCCATGAAGGACTTGGGTGAAGCCTCCTACATCCTAGGCATCCAGATTGTCAGGGACAGATCTAAAAGGATGTTAGGACTCACCCAAAACTCGTATATGGAGAAAGTCCTAAAGAGATATCGAATGGACAACTCCAAATGAGGATTCCTTCCAATGAGGCATGGGATCAAGTTATCCAAGAAACAGTCCCCACAGACTGATGAGGAACTTGAAAGGATGAAAGTCATCCCCTATGCTTCTGCCGTAGGTAGCATCCAATATGCGGTCCACTGCACTAGGCCTGATATTGCATATGCTTTGAGCGTGACAAGCAGATATCAGTCCTGCGCAGGAGAAGCACATTGGAAAGCTGTTAAGGGCATCCTTAAGTACCTAAGGAGGACTAAGGAGATGTTCTTAGTCTATGGCAATGGAGAACTAATTCTGGAAGGCTTTAGTGACGCTAGCTTCCAGTCTGATGACGATGATGCCAAGTCTCAATCGGGGTACGTATTCAAACTCAATGGAGGAGTAGTAGCTTGGAAAAGTTCCAAGCAAGCAACCATTGCTGACTCCACCACAAAGGCTGGATACATAGCAGCTTCAGAAGCTGCTAAGGAAGCGGTTTGGATGAGAAACTACATCCAAGAGTTGGGTGTGGTGCCTAGCATCGCCGAGCCCGTTGTCATCTTCTGTGATAACAACGGCGCAATAGCGCAAGCAAAGGAACCGAGATCTCATCACCGTTCCAAACACATTCTTAGACGCTACCATCTTCTTAGAGAAATGGTAGGAAGAGGTGACGTCCGGATGGACCGAGTCAACTCGGCAGACAACACAGCAGACCCGCTGACAAAGCCTATGTCGCAGAGCGCTCATACGCAACATCTTGAGAAGATGGGGATTAGGCATATGGGCAATTGGCTTTAAAGGTCAAGTGGGAGATTGTTAGAATAGGTGACCATGTAAGCCAATTTTGGCAGGAATATGTAACCTATGTCTAGACAATTCCTTGGTATTTGATAAAACATTTATGAATAAAGAAGTGAAAATTCAAATGGCAATACTTTGTTTACGTTCACTTATCTGCATTTACATTTCTGTTCACTACGCAAACAAAGCCCACGGACTGAGAAACGATTTCGGGGACTGGGACTACGCTTGGAGGTTGGTCCATGAAATCAGTCTCGCCGCATCAGTCCAGAAATCTCCAAGTCAAGGAATCCCGAAAATGGGTACCGGGATTCCCTTTGAGACTTGCACTAAGCATCTGCTGTCGTATTTCATCGACGGGTGACGAAGGTCGTCTAAGCAGTGTTAGTGGGTCAGCATGCTAGGAAGCAGCTGACTGAGGTGACTCGCGGGAACCGTCTTACGGAGGACTTTGAGTATGGTCAGCAAGGTATGACGTGTATTCCCGGTTCCAACAGTACAGGCCAAGTCCTTTGACTTGAGGAACTGCTGAGGTTACCTGTGCATCAGGTCTGTATCTTAGATATGGTGAGAGATTGCCAAA